>VXAY01005483.1:334731-408847 GCA_013399855.1 Oxyruncus cristatus
CCCGCGCTGTGGGGGCGGCTCCCGAGGCGCCCCGTGTCGCTGCTTCCCTCTGCCCCGTTAAACAGGCGCATTCCCAAAGGCCGAGGGCGCTGGGCCCTCCCGGGGGCGAGGAGGCAACAGTGCGGCTGTCCCCGCACGCCCGGGGAGCCGCTGGAGCTGCGCCGGGGCAGCGCTTCCCCCGGGCGCTCCTCGGGGCTGTGCTGGCGAAGCGGCGGCGGGGCCGCCCCGGGGCGGGCGGGCTGAGCGGCGGAGGGGAGAGCGGACTGCGGTAAGACCCCAGTCTGTCTTCGTTTTTCCGGGGGGCTCCTGTCAGGAGCGGGGTCCTCCCGCCGAGCGGCTGCCCCGGAGCCGCAGCTGGAGGTGCTGCTGCCGGCCCTGGGTTCCAGGTGGGCGGGGGCGGCCGGAGCCCCCGCGGGGCGCCGGGACCGCCTGTCCGCACGCATTCCTCCGGGGATTCCTGGCATTCCTGGGCTCACGGCACTCTTGACTTCTTCATCTCCCTTTTATTCCACAAATTAGCGTTGTGTGTGTGGTTTTTTTAAATTTTTTTTTTTTTTGCGAAAGGGTGTGTCCGCGTTGTGTGTGTTCTCTTCTTCATGGGAAAAGCTTAGAACGACAGTTCTGCCATTTGTTCTTCTTCCCAATTAACTTTCCATCTGATATAATTTATATCCTTCCCATTTGATGACAGCTTTATGGGGAGATCAGTGCTGCGATATAACTTTTGTGGTGAGTTTGCATGAACGTTTGCAGTTGACAGAAGTTGTTGCAGCTTTTATCTTTCTCCTGTTTTTAGCATGTAAATATTTTTTAAAAATTACTGCACCATACACTGATTAATTATCAAAATAGAAATAGTAGAAACCTATTCTTGAAAGTTGTTCTGTTTTTCTGAACGTCTACACTGTGTTTAACTTGCTTGGACTCATAAAAGCGAATCCCAGAGGTGAATCAGAAAGCCCCTGGAATATCCTGATTTGTGGTACATCCGTGGGAATTGGATAGATTTGGTGTCTGATGCTTATGCTGGCAACTGTCACGTGTCTCACAGTTATGAATCTCTTTTAGAGCTGGCTTTAACAGAACTTTAAAACTTTAAAAAAATATAATTAAAATGGCAAAACCAAACCACTGCTTACTTTTTGAAGGTGCTTTGTAAGAACTTGTTTGACTAGCAATTATATTTTCTAGAAGTGTCAGTTGTTGAATTGTCTTGTTTTTTTTCTCATGTTAGACCCAGAATAAAACTGCTTATGCTCACAGTGTGTACTAAGCCAGATGTGGTTACTGCTGATTAATGTAAAAGTGTACCAAGTTGCTATAAGCTTTTTTTTTTTTTTTAATTATAGTGTTAGTTTGAATTTGGGTCTTTTGGAAAAATATTATAAATAGGAATGAAAATTTTTCATACAGTATTGAAGTATGCCATTACCATTGTAATAAGCAGCATGTTTTACAAAGCAGATGAAGTTTGTCATGTAATGAAAGGCAATTACACTGCTTTTAATTGTATGTTACTCTTTTTGAGACACAGTTACACTTTGTAAACAGAAAACTCTGTAAAATGAGAAAGCAGTGCTTCATATTTTTAATAAAACCTTCTTAGGATATTAAGATAATCTTTCACATAAGAGAAGATAATTATTATTAGCAGATAGTTTTTCAGCTTAATATTCATGTTTTTTAAAGAAAATAATCTGAGATAAAAAATGCATTGCTTCAAATAAAGTATGCTGCAAAGGGACTGATATTTTTACATGTACATATTTACAATTTAGAGGTGTTTCTGAAATATGTTAATGATAGGAAAAGTATTCCTAGTTGGTTTATATACACCTTGAGTTGCAGCTGACTTTAACTGTTTTTAAATCCCACTGCAATGCAAATACACACTAGAAGGGATTATTTTAGCAAACATAAACTAGTGTTAGGACAGTAATGAAAAGCCAGGCCTTATCATTGCTAACCTCTCTGGTTACAGAATTTGCAGGAATATTCTAAAGAGCCTGTCTGCTCCAGGGGTGTATCACACAAGTGGCTTGGGGTGTTTTTATTCTCAATATCTGATTTAGTTGTGTTTTGCTTTTAAATGTAATGAATGGGATGACTGCTTAGGCTGCCTGAATTGCTTGCAAGTAAACCCGCTGATTTTAATTTCTGTTACTTGCATTATTGGATCTTTCTGTCGGTAGTAAAATGTCTCGGAATGCACTTAAGTTGCCCTGAGAGGGTATGTGTAGGGGATGTGGAGTTTAATTTGCTGCAAAAATGGTGTCTGGTATATCCTGTGTAAGAAGGATGACAAAGGTGCAGAAAAGAATTGGTGACAGTTCCTTCTTCTGGTTTACATTGTGTAATAGGAAGTGGATCTTTCTGTGAGTATTGGTGAAACTGGTTTGTCTGGGTTCTGCAGTGTCATCTGAAATGTGTAGGTGAAATGGCATGACCTCAAATGCGAATTTTTAAGTCTTTTGTCATGGAGCAATTCAGGATGAACATGTGTGCAAGGAGTTATTCAACCTGGACCATAGTGGGCAGGTTAGTGTTTAAAAACAGCTGCTGAAGTACTTTGAGGCCAAATAATTCTGCTGATGTCAGAAATTAAAAGTAGACCATCCCAGTTTCATTCTGTAGTCTGCTGTTTTACCACTTGTGCTTTTTGAAGTCATAGTGGGGGTGATGGCATTATTATATGGCCTTTTTACTATGGAGGTAACCTGAAAATGTGTATATTAATATCAAGCACATGAATCTGATTATGCGAAGCAATGTTCAGCCTGTGGCAGCATCTACCTATGTTGTTAGAAAGGAGCCAGCAAGAATCTGGTCAAGATCACTGATACAAAGAGATTTCTGAGAAATGGCAATGGACAATAAAATAATGGGTCATTTTTTTTCACTTCTGCACCCTCTGAGTGCAATTCTGAATGGCAGCAGAAATGTTGCATCTACCTGCTGCCTACTGCTCATGTATTCAGATAATGCAGAATAAAGAAATTTGTGTTTATTCTTTCTTCTGTCTATCTCCCTTCTCCTTTCTTTTTTAGTGGTAGGAGGTTATCTTCTACCTGATCAGTTCAGAGAGACCATTCAGAGCCAGACTTGGCAAAGAACTACATATTTACAGTATCGAGATTAACAACGGACTTGAATGGCCAGGATGAGGTGGAGATGTTAGAATTCCTCCTGTTTTGTTACTGGGTCTCAACAAACTGACTTGGTGCATCCTGAACTTAGGTTTGGCAGTTTTAGAACTTTTTTTAAAAAAATCTTGAATGTTGTGTTGGTAGGATGTGCAAAAACCCTGAAAAGGGTTGGGTGTTTGTGTGTTTTGTTGTTGTTGTTTTTTGTTTGGTTGGGGTTTTTTTGTTTGTTTGTTTTTGTTTTTTGTTTTTGTTTTTTGCTATTTCTATTCTTAATTGGCAGAATGAAGAATCTGCCCACTGAGATCACTCCATTACCGGGTTATTGTGTGAGGGAAAGTGCTTTACGTATTCATGGAATGTTTATTCCAGGCATGTTTATCTGGAAACATTAGAAACTGCTTTGACCTTGACTATCTGAGTGGTGTTAGATCAAAATGATAATACATTTCACTATAGCCAAGTATGAAAATTTAATGTTTAAACCTGAGAAATGAGCATATTAGGAATGTATGTGCTGAAGATTTAGTGGAGTGGTAGTCATGGAGTCACCACTGTTTGGGATTCGAGTGCAGTGCATTTGTTGTGATCTTGTAGCATCTTTGCCAACAGAGCTGGCAGCCTCCTTGAAGGAGTTTATTCAAATGGGGCTTATAACCTTCCATTTGATATGAAATAGAGTGGATGACAAAATCCATAGCCAGGCATTTTAAGTATATACTTTAGTTTTTGTGTGAATGCCTGTAAATTTTTAGGCAAGTAACTGTTTTAAATTGGTTCGTCTGTTGTGTTTATGAGATTCATTAACCAGGTTGACAGTATGAGATTTAAAATCAGTGTTCTGTAAGAACCTTTTCATGTTCTACTTGATTTTGGTAAAGACAGAGAGCGATGAGGAATAAACGTGATTGGAGAAATATCTCTGAAAGCACTTAGACTTCGAAAAAACATCAGGGAGATTGGTAAGACCGGGAGATGCCTCAATTATTACCACAATGACCCTTTCTTGTGAGGGTCCCCAGGCGTGCAAGAGTCATTACCATTCAAATAGCTACGTTACTCTCTGAGCATGACAAGATTTTTTACTCCAGGCATTTGCAGCACTTCATAATACTTTAGTTGCATGTACATTACACACACCATTTAAAAGGAGCTAAAATGTGGATGTGGAAACTAAATACAGTATGAAAAGGAGATGCATTGTCTGAGCTGCCCATTGCTTACATATTTACATATGTGCTTATGTATTTCTGCGTGTGTGTACATAAACTCTCACAGACACTTGCAGAAGCCTGAGAAGTATTTAGCAGCCATTAGGAATGTTTTAACCCCATTTTAAATTCTATTGAAAGATATCTCTGAGAGCTGTTGAAGTTTTTTAGAATGGCAGATGTATTTCAAGTACATAAAAACACGCAGAAGTGGGGGTGGTTATTCGTGTTCTGTTTCATCATAAAGCATAATGTGGAAGCGATGGGGAAAATTTAAGCTTTTATAGAGAGATAGGGGAATGTTTTCAGTGATGTGAGTTAAGCTCAGAATATTTTGAGGCCCTGTTGAAACTGGTAATGGGTTGGGGTATCCCTCATACGCTCATTTGCACACCATTAGCTGTAATATGCAGGGAGTACATGTTTGGCAGTAGCAGCCTTTATTTAGAAGAACAATGGCATGTAATGTTACATTATAGTTCCACAAACAGTTCAAGCTTCGTAAAGAAGCAGCCCTACCTCTCTCATTTCCCCCCAGTAATTAATGCTATTCCGGTGTGAAGGCGAGAAGTGGGAGCTGGTTAAACCTGTGCTCAGTGTACAGGCAGGGCCCACACCAGGCAGCACTGACCTCAGAGGCTTTGTGAGCCCTTCTGAGTGCTGCAGCTCGCGGTGTTGCGGTCCAGCACACTGGGAAGCTCCTTCGTGGAGTTTTGCAGCCTCTCCTCTCTCAGCTCATGTCTCAGACAGAGTGTGATGATATCATCTTGTCTAGTGGTGCCTGGGCGCAGGGCCTGCAGTCCTGGCTGCATATTTAAGTTGGAAAACGCATGGTTGAGTTAGTTGAAAGAAGCCAGATGGGTGTGAAGCCAAGTGTTTAAAGAATACAATGTAATTAAGACAAAGTTTAACAATAGAAAAGTGGGAGGCATAACTAGGTTGAGTACACATGAAGCTGTGGCCTTATGTTGGCTGTGTAAATATGACTCCTACAGCCTCTTTTACATGTCGTTTTCGTACTTGAATACTTGCATCTCCATAGAGATTAATCAGGTTGTGTGTCTCTTCAAATAAGTGAGACCTTGGTCTTTGCAACCAGTTGTACTCATACAGTTCATCGTTAATTTTGTTTAGGAGTAAGTTATGCATTTATAATCAGGATTATGCTGATTGCATCTGTTGCGTTGCTGTAATTTCTGTAGACAAGATTTATGTTTTCGGATGGGAATGGTGAGAAGAAAGTTCAGTGAAATGTCACATTTAAGGTGAAGGAATAATTTTTGGGGTAAGGAACCTTTTATTATTTACCGATCTATTTTTGTTAGATAGTATTTTAAATAAATTTGTGGTTTTGAAGCACTTGCAAAACTTTTTAACATAGGTTGCCCTAACTCAGTCTTCATTCCTTTGAGAAGGGCTTTTTAAGAGACTCTTAGCAAACTTGAGATTTTTTACTCAAGCCTCTAAAAAAAAGAACAGGATACTCTCTTCGATTGAAACAATAATGATATTATTGGGATGTATTAAGATAATTTCCTTTGGAAAAAAATACAGTTTCTAACACTGACAATGGGAGGAAAACACAGTGAATCAACCCAGAATCTCTTGTGGAGTGAGTGTAATCCTGTCAGATGTTTGGATACAAACCAGCTATTGTCTTTGAAATCACAAACTGCTTTCAGAATGAGTAAGTGTTGTGTCACTCAGCTATTCTTTCTGTCAATGCTTCAACAGATAGGAACATTTAGAATTTGGTGTACTAGGAGAGAGTATATAAAGTAAAATTTCCTCTTGGTGACTTTATTACTCTTTTTTTTTTGGTTTTAACTTTCTCCTTTGCAAGTTGATAAAAATGAAGGAAAACTGAGCATGGTTTTATCACATGTATATAATTAGCTCTGAGATAAGTATTTATAAGATTTTGGTGTTCACTTTTTGTATTTGAAGTTTATAAATGTTAATTGTAGTGCTCTACTGTCGAGATACTTAAAGGGCAAGTAGATAACCCCAGTAACTGGATTTTGTTTTAGTGGCAAAAACGAACTTGTACAGGTGTATCTGAGCCTGTCTGGGAGATGAAACAGTATTGTGGCACAAGGACATATGCAGGTATTTGTGTCCACAGAGGGCTTGTACCAAAGTAACTATTAATAAACGAATGTAACTCTCCATCTCCCTCCAGGGACTTGTGTCACAATATACAGGTCCTGGGACTGGTCACTGTAGATCACATGAGTTAGTTTCTTAGAACTATTTCAGATATAGGTTGACTTCTATTTTAGTGTACTTTTCAAGTTGCCTTTTTTTTTTTCTCTAATTCCCTTTTGTTTATGATTTGGCAGAATCTGGAAACTTTCAATAAAGAGAGCTTTTTAATAATGATACAAAGTATGTATAAAGCAGTATATATAATATAGTTTAGAATATTACATGAGAAATTTGAGGGTTTCTTAGGATTTTCATCATTAGCAAAATTAAGGCTTTAATTTCCACTCAGTAAGCGAGGTTAGTAGGTCATGAGTTATTTCCTTTGGGGATAAATCCTGTAAAATTGCTACATGAATTCATACATACGTAGCAGATGAAGAAAATTGGATATATATATTACGCCCTTGTTTTCAATAAAACTTTGACAATTTATGAGACCTGAGGATCTGCCAAAATATCTTGTTGTTGACTTACAGCCATTGAAGCAGCTTTTAATTTTGAAAAAAACCCAACAACCAACAAATAATAAGCCAACAAAACCTGCTGGTTGTCACACAGCTTAAGTACTTGGCTGATCTGTCACATACTTTCATAGGACTAACAAGATGTTTTACATTTCAGACACTGAGACTTCCTTACATGCAACATTTTTCAGCCAGAGGGAGTATGAACCATGTTGTGAGCAAGTATCTTTTGCTCTAAGTGCTTTTAATAGCTCTCCCTACTGACAGTCTTTATTAAATACAATCCTCTTCCTGTCCTTGGAAAGGTGGCTGCTAATGTTCTGTTTTATTGGCTACTTGTCTGAATAAGGTTGTTTAATATTTGGGCAGAACTGAAACTGAAATCCTCATTTCTAAGGCAGCAAACCCAAAGATTGTGCACTTTGCTATACTGTGTTTCAGGAGAAATTGATAAAATAATATCTGTAATCCATGCAAACTGAAGCATGGCAGTTTGTTTCCACTAATACCTAAGGAAGAAAAACATTATTTTGAATTTTCATCCTGACAGAAGTTCTTACTTGTCATCCCTAGTCTGTCACGTGAAGTCAGAACAGAGAATGGTATTTTTCACAGAATAGAAATGAAAGTAATTGATTCAGAAGTGTTGAAATACTTCCTACAAAAATGCATTACTGTGATGGAATGCTTCCTTCTGTGGGTCAGTGTTCCTGGCTGGACCTCATTTTCCATTATGCACCCAAGGGTATATGACTACCACGTTTAATCACAACTTGGTCAAAGGAAAAAAACCCCGACAACTCATGTTGCATTTATGGAAGGCACAGACCTACATGGCTTCTGGTGTGGAGGCTGGAATTACTGCTTTCAGAGAAAGGTTTGAGTGACCCACTTGCAGTGTGGGTGTGTGGTCCTGCAGCGTTTGCTGTTCTCCGTGGGCAGTGTGCACACCTGGCACTGGCCGTGGGCGTGAAGTCATTGCAGAGCAGTGCAGCTTGGGTTGCCGGTCCTGGGACCAGGGTGGAAGGCAGCAGGTCACACCTGGACCTTTTCTCTTTGCACTGCACCAGCCGGTGATAGAGATGCCTGGAGGGACTGTGTCTGAGGTGCTGGATGGGATCTGGTACTAAGTTGAAAAATAGCTTGTACATTCACTTATATGTAGAATTTTTTTAACAATATAATCTGCTAGCTTTTTATGAACTGTAAGGCTGATACCTCTAATAACAGGGCAGCCCTGTCTTGGATGCTGAAGAGCTACCTTGGTTAGGTATTGTGTCTGTGTGATACCAACATAAGTCTTCACAGTGTAACACTGGTATATGGAGTTTTGAAAAATACGTGCCATGTGGCTTAGGTTCCTGGTAACTCCTGATTTTACTCAAGTATAAGATTTTTCACGGTCTCTTTCCTTCCAACAAGCAGGAAGAAGAGGTGGCACATGAAGCTTTTGGGCTGGTTTAAAAGGGAATGAGTATTTGAAAACTCTGCAGTCTTTTTTCCAGTTCTTCATTTATAGACATTTTAGTTAGGTCTTCGATGCTGACATTAGAACAGCTGACCAATAATAAAAGAAATCTCTCTGAGTAATTTTTTTTCCCATTACTGCCTGCAGATATACTATGACACTATGTATTACAGAAAATCCTTTGTGTAGGCCTTTTGGAAGTTTTGAATTTTGACCGGTAGATGGGGAGTGGCAGTTTACAGACAGTACAGGGGAAAAAATAAATTGTGTGGAAGTTTCATTGTATATTGTAAATATCATGATTTTCTTTCTAATACTTGTGGAGAGTGACTGCCAGATATGATACGAATACAATTTTATATACACAAACCAATATACCTGAAGTAGGAAAAGATCTTCAGCGGGGATAAGGAATCTGTTTTAAAGATGGTAAAACTGTTGTTTCAGGTATCTTTCCATTGCTGGATATTGTCAGTTTGCTCTTCAATGACTTTCACTGACCTTTTTTTCCAGTCCTGTATCTAGAACTTTAAAATTTCACTTTTCTGCCTTCTACTCCCCTGTGAGCAGTAGATCAGATAGACTTAGCAGGTACCCCAGAGCTGTCTTCCATATGGCATGAAAGGGACAGCAACCCAGGCCCATTTTTCTTGTGCAGAAGCAAAGTATAGGTAGAATTGACAATGATGAAGTTTCCCCTCATACTTGCAAGGCATGTTTGTGAGACTGTGTTCCATCAAGTATAAAAACATTGTGGTTTTGGTCTTTCCATGAATTATCCTGTCTACTTCCTTTTCTTTACTCTCACAGTATGTAAGTTTTCCGTCCTCTTCTCTCCTGAAGTTCTTTCCTGTCCTTTTTCCATAGCTCTCTCATTTATTATTGACCTCACACCCACTTTGTCTTTGTGTGATATTGCTGATACTTTCTGAATAGTCAGCTGCACAGAGAATCCATTATTTAGCTTGGAGAGCAAGCTCAGTGTTATGTAAGGCTGCAGGACAGATTTTATAGTTCCTTCCTGGCATTTTGCTGTGCACATGGAAAATCTGGAGTAAACATCCATAAACTGTTACATCCAACTTCTCAAAAAAATCCACCAATTAAATAATATGGGCAGTGACTTATTTTATTTTCTTGTGGGAAGAAAATTTAGGAATAAATTACATGGAACCAAATGTGATTTTATTCTTCCATATTCCCTCGTGGCTCATATGCAAAAGGATCCTACAGGTAGTGTGAGGTAACACCTGTAAGGGATCTGTGGCTCTTTAGGGAGGCCAAGGAACGTGTCTGTTGGTGCGATAGTGTATCCCCCCACATGCTGGTCAACATCTCTGCTGGATAATAATCCCAGGAGCCCTGTGTGTCCAGTGCAGCCAGTTGCTCTCAGGCTGGAGCAGAAAGTGGGACAGATGTGTTGGAGGCTTTGTGATGAGGGGGTGTGGGCAGGATACAGAAGAAAAGCTTCACATGCAGAGTTTGGCATTAACAGGATTGCGAAGGCAATTTTTTTTTGCATAAATCTCTCTTGTAGATTTGGCTGAAGAAGAACTGAAATGGATGAGTGGAGACATTCCATGCCTCTGTGATGCTGTAATGCTGAGAAGGGAACAGACAAGTCTGGCACAGGAGGGTGTTTCTCAAAAGCACTCTTTTCTGCTCGTGTTGTCAGGGAGAGCACTCAGGGTTCCAGATGACAGAGGTTTTCTTTTTTTGTGAGGCAGGTCTCACATAGCTGCTGTTAGCTAGCTGTAGAATAGCTGTGAAAGGAGATGTTTTAAAGGAATTTGGAAAAAAAAAATGCTTTTCACCTGTTAAACCTTCAGTGTTCATCTCCTGTGGTTCTTTGTAACGTGTCATATCACCACTGAAGAACAAACTGCTACAGAAGAATATGCAGAGTATCGGATTTTCAGACATGAGAACCTCTGCTGACAAGCTCACTTTATAAACAAAAATGCCATCATTTCTATTTTTGGCAAAGAGAAGTTCATAAAAATGAAACCTTTTCTGAATAATGATAAAATATGGGACTTCATACCTACTGGAGGCCTGTATTTAAAATGAGTGGTTCAACACCTTTATGAGGTCTTATTTTAGGAGGAAATCTCAGAACTGAAAGGCCTGAACAGCTTTGAGTGACAGGTGTTTTTGTCTGTAGAAGTTTTGAAAGGTTTCTATCCCTGAAAAGGGAGTTAAAACACAAATTCAGCTTGAAATTTTCTGATGGCCTCAGGCAGTCCAAGGCCATGCTGCTGACAAAGTAGGGGATCTCATCATTCCCTGGTGCCTTTCCTGCTGATCTGATAGAAAACTGCTCCTTTTTCTGCTGAATCAGTAAAGCTGTGGCTGCATGTTGTGGGCTCACAGAAGGAGCAGGGAGGGTTGTCCAAGCTGAGATAAGGGGCTGCTGCAACTCTTGGGTTTGGAGATGATATGTTAAGGCCTGTATTTTTAAAGTCAGTTGGTTATATAGATCCACTGAAGTGAAGTAAGCATCTCTCAAACCATAATATTGGGAACTGTTTAAAGAACTTGATGCTGTAGCCTGGTGAAGCGAGATGTGACCACACAGGCACTACACATAGTTCTCGTGTGGTTTCAGAGGGAGAAAGGGTCTGTGTAGATCCTAAGGCTTTGGCCTGCAGGCTCTGCCTGAGTCTGATAAACTCATTAAGCAAGGTTTTTTTCAGCTCTTGACATTTTTCAAGGATATATTTAATTGAAAATTACTCTTTTGTTGAACTTTTGAGTAAAATAACTTCTCTGGGGCACGCGGTCAATACAGTTCAGTGGTCTCAGTAAAACTTCACGTGTTACCTTGTGGAGTCAACTTGCTTTGTGCTTGACTATGTTTCCTGGGTTTTTATTAGTGTTCTTTTGGATTTGCTTTAAATGATGATTGGGTTTTCTGAACTTGTTGATCAGTAAATCCAGCTCTTTAAGTTTATATGGTGTAACTGTAGAAAATCTGGCTCTTTTTTTTCTGAAGTCTTTGCAAGTTTTCAGGAGAAGCTTTGTGGCTCAAAAAAAAAAAAAAATGTAGCTTGGCATGAACAGCATGTGAAGATACCAATCAGAAGGTGTCAATATGCTTACATGGCTCTAAACTTCACCTGAACTTTTAATCTCTGAGAGATACTGGTGGTTGTGCTGCCTTGACTATATTCCCTGTAGTAGCAAGTAGAATATTTTCCAAAGAAAATAATTAATTCAAGTAGTCACTTCTTAAGTTGCAATTAATTTTTATGTGGTGTTGTAATGATACTTGCTTTACAGATAGGAGATAAGAACTGATTTTATAATATAATAGAATGATAGTCTTTTACAGAAATAAGACTTCAGGTAAAAGTCTTTGGCTGAAGACTTCTGTTTTCTGAAAGCTGTATTTTTAAACTCTGAGATAGCAAATAAAATGACTAGCAAGACCGTATGTAAAATTTAAAGCATTAGTTTTGTAGAAAACCTGGAATTAGGATTTATATCACTCTCTATTGGAAAAAAAAAGCTATTTTCTTCATAAGTAACTACAAGTAAGTAACAAGGAGCCCCACAAAGAGAGAAAATATCTCCCCAATTACTGTTTCAATATCTAATCTCATAAGCTTTAGACTAAACAAGCTGTTTTGTCATAACATTTGAGGGCTTCAGCAGACTCAGAGAAGATTAAAAGCGGGCAGTTGTGGCTGTCAGGGCCCCCAGCTGTCACTCCTGCACCGTGTCACAAGTCACGGGTGGAGCACAGGGCTGATTGTCTTTAGCCGAGCGTGCCAAGCTGCAGCTTTTGTGGCAGAGCTGTGTACCCAGCCACCAGAGCTTTCAGGTATTTTCATTTCTGCCGTGGTGACGTCCATCAGAGGAGTGGGGCAGGCAGATGGGAGAGGAGCAGCCTCGGTGCTCTCACCCTCATCTGCTGCTGTAACCCTGCCAAAGCCTGAGATTCCAGCTGACCAACGTGTGTGTGGAAATGCGACTGCCACTGTAATTAATCAATTAACATACTTTGGGGATTTCCTCAGAAAGGCTGTGCATGAGGAAAGCCAGTAATGCTTTTATTTTTGATTTAAAAATGTTTGCAAAATTGCAAAACCGGTGGTCTTGTGTGTTGTAAAACAACTTTTTGATGTAATGTTGTTCATGTGAGTGTTACCCATGCAGCTTGACATCCTATAAAATAGGAATTCCAAGTAAAGCCTTCAATATTTGAACAGTAGGGTCATCTGTGCTGCTTTATTGTTGATGTAATGGGAATTTATATATTTTTTTTCCCCCACAGTTACATAAATATAAAATGTTTTATTTAAAAAAATTGTTGGGTGAACACTTTTATTTCTACAGGGGTTTATTCTTTTTTACAGTAAAATTAAGAGTTTTATTGTATAATGCACGTGAAGAAGACAAATACACATACTTCTTTATGGTTTTAGAGACAAAGGAAATAGTTAATTGAAGGTAGATTATTAACCTAAATATTGTTTCCACTATATAGTAGGGGGTTTGGTGTTTTGTAGTTGTTTTTGGGGTTTCGGGTTTTTTTTTGCTTCTTTAATATTTTTAGCAACATTGCAATGTGTTTGAAAGCACTGCTTTTGCACTCACTCTGAATATGACATATTGTAATATATTGCTTATCTGTCCTTTACGCTGACTGATGTAAATCCTTTTTTCTTAACTTTTATGTTTATTTTTATTGACCCCTTTTTCTTGTATTTGTTAATTGTTACCATTAATGGCCAATTCAGATGAACTTTAATTCTTTATAGGTCTGCTAATCTATACAGCTTGAAGGTGCGGTGTTAAGTTCCATACACTAAGCGGTTTGTCTTAGTGGCATTTCCAGTCTTGCTGGGATCAGTAATTGGAGAGCCTTTTTTTAAGTTGTTCACAATATTCACCTTCTGCAGATGTGCCACCAACTATGTGTAAATCAGGGGTTTTCTTTCACTGACATGGTCACATGCAAATATGCCATCTGTGATTTTAACTTACTCAGAGTAGTATCAGCACAGTGTGTTCTGCAAACCAGATTTTTTCAAGTAGAGTTCTGAATAATTTGTGTTTTCTGAAAACATTAATTGAGAATTTAAATGCTTACTCTTAGAAGTTGTAGCATTTTGTTGCTTTTTTTCATAGGCTGTTTGAAGTCTCCTTGTTGGTAGTTTTCAATTACAAAATCATGTCTTTTGCTCCCTAGATGTCATGCTGATTTGATGTAGAAGTCTGAGAAACTTTACTTTGTAATTTTTATTTTGCTAAGACTGGAAAATATTTAAATTTCTATTATTTCATTACATACCCAGAGAAGTAACTTCAGATCAACATTGTGTAACAGTAATATAAAAATGGAAAGCATAAGAGCTTCAAAATGCTTACTTATTTGAGAACAACTTTTGAAAATTTAAAAATACCTCCTTTTTGTTGCCTTGAGCAAACAAAGAAACTTTGAGACATGGATGAATGTAGCTGGACAGTTTAAGGACCAGAGAAAAGAGCGTGGTTTCCTTCCTCCCTCAGCATCCAGTCCTTAGATCGGTCCCTTTGCAGCGTGTATTCTAAGTTAGACCTCTGTACAGTGCTCTCTGTTTTTCCTTCCTTGCATTCTTAGTCACTATCAGTGCAGTTCAGAACCTGATTTCAGTTCAGTACTCTGGTCAAAAACCCTCTACATTGATGGAAATGTCTTTGTTGACTCTGGGTGATTAGAATCTACTTTGTTATTTTGTCTCAGCTTAATTAATGTGAGACGTTATGAGTAGTCAGAAAAGAAGGTAAAAAAGTGTAGAGAAATACAGAGAATAGAGGCCCGAGATTATGAAGTGTGTTGGTCTTTACTGTTTCCTTCTGTTGCTTTTACTCCTTCATTTTACCAATTCCCTTAACCTTCTTTGTCCCATCTTTTCTTTTCACTTGTTCTCTCTTCCTGCTCCAGGAGTTCTTAAATGGAGATCAAATTCATAGTGTCTCTTTACTTCCCTTTTAGTAAGTGAATTTAACCCCTGATTTAGTTTTGGAATTTAACTGAATCTTTTAGTAGCTAAGGAAGACTTCAACAATGATACTGCTTTTTTCCTCATGAAAATAATCACTTGATATCTAGCATTATATTTAGAGAAATATATGGTGATTCCTTGGGATCACGTAAGCCTGCTGTTGAGGGGGAGCTGGAGTTGGTTTTTAGAGAGAGGAAGAGGTTTTTGAAGGGAACTGTCCTGCTAGAAGGAAGAATTGGGTGGAAACTAGTATAACCCTGACCATTGAGCTAAACTTTTTCATTCACTGTCAGGAAAAAAAACAGAATTCTGCTGTTGACAAATATCTGAGGGAGGTGGTTCATACTGAGATAGATGGAGAGTGAAACTGGCTGCAGAGGTTTGTTTTTCCATGAGATATCCTGTTGTTTCGGTTTCTTCTTGATGATTACTCACCATCGGTTAGAGATCTTGGTTTTGTCAGGCTTCAGGGATTACTCAACTCTCCGGCTCAGTTCAAAAGTTTATTTCTCCAGGTTTTGCATCAGTCTGACAGAGTCTTGTGTTCCATTCTTTCACAGACACAGCTATTGCTGTCATTGCCTGTAGACACTTGGCTTGTAATATGCATCAGACAGTAAAGTAAAACTCTCTGCAAACCCAGCTGTTAGAGAAAGAAAGAATGGCATTTAGCATTAAAAACACAGGTAGGGTTTGGTTACTGTTTTCTAGTACTGAAACAGTTTGGCACATTTAGGCTGGAGTTAACATTGCTTCTGAAAATGGTTCTATCAACCTTGGAAATACTGGCAGTATTTGTCCATTTTTATTGCTCAGCAGAGTACCTTGTTTTAGGATAGCTGCTGGAGTTTTCTGGAACAAGGTTACAATTGGGAGATTGTTAAATTAATCCATAGGAAAGTTTATTCTTAGAGCTGACAATGAGTTAATAAATGAAAAAGTTTATTTTCAGATGTCAATAGAAATAAACGTTGAAACCCAAGTACATAAAAGCACAACTCAAAGGAATGAGGATATTGACCTTCCTTGCAGTGCTTCAGTTACCTGAAACTCATACCCTAAAACTGCCTGGCTGTGTTTTGCTGTCCTGGGCTTATGTTTAAAGGTTCATATGGCTGGTATTAACTGCTGGCTATAAAATGATCATTATTTGTGAAGGATACAGTCTTTCAGTGGAGATATATAGTGGAGATACCCAAAGTAAAAGCTGCTTTGACTCAGAAGATTTTACCAGAGTTGTTTATATTTGAAGTCACTTGATTCCAAAGCAACCAGCACCAACTCTGTGAAGGTAACATTTGCCATGATAAAATAACATTCCATTGATCCACAATCTGTCAGTCAGACATTTGTCTTTGTATCACAGCGTTTGCTTTGGGCTTTGCTTAGCTCAGGTATTGATTTCTCCGCATATTGCCATTAGTCTTCATAGTCACATTGAATGGTGGAATAAAGTAATTAATGTAATAATCTAAATTATTTAAAGCATTGACAGTTTTGCAATTTTTCTCCTATTCAGCTATAATCCTCTGATGGACATGGAGCCATATTTTGCTGGGTTTAAGCACGTACAGCCGGACTATGAAGTCACTCTTGAACTCGCGAGTGAGGAGACTCAAAAAACTAAAAGTGCACAGAATTTGAGGATGGGGTCTTATGGTGTCAGTATTAGAGTCCAAGGAATCGATGGACATCCTTACATAGTACTAAACAATACAGAAGGATGTTTATCAGAAAATCCTCCTCCTTTTGGAGAAGAGCAGCAGGTTGTTTCTCAGACTGTAAACAAGTCAGCCACAGACTCCCATACTGCCTCTAAGTTGGGGGATAAAATCAATGAACACACAAAATTTACTGGAATACAGCACTTACAACCCTCTGTGCTTAAAAAACTGAAGATAACCAACGTAGATGAAAAGGAAAGTGGAATGTCAGATTTTAAAGATGAAGCAATGAAATCCTCCAGTTTGTTGAACTTTCAAAGACATCCTGAACTTCTACAGCCTTATGATCCTGAAAAAAATAACTTGAACTTGGATAATTACCAATCTTCTGTGTGCAGTAAATCTAAATCTTTTGCAGATGAAAAAACTGAAGCAAAGCCTTGGGTTTCCTCATCTAAAGTGGTGTCCCTACAGAAAACAAATACATACCTTGCAGAGCCCACCAAAGCAAGTTCAAAAAAGATACATTTGAACAGGTCAGTAGAAGATCAAAATAAGCAGCTGTTGGACTGTCCCAGTAACAAGATCAGCCCCAGCGATGTGGGTGTTTCAGAGTCATTTTCATCTGCAGGAGGATCCCCATGTGTTAGTCCCACTTCTTATCCAGAGACAAGAAAACCTAGACCAGATGTGCTTCCCTTCCGCAGACAAGATTCAGCTGGGCTGGTCTTGGATGACTCACGACGATCGTCGTCCTCATCAGCTACTCCCACTTCTGCAAATTCCTTGTACAGGTTCCTGCTTGATGACCAGGAGTATGCCATCTATGCAGACAACGTCAATCGACACGAAAACAGGAGATACATTCCGTTTTTGCCGGGAACTGGTCGGGATATCGACACTGGTTCACTTCCAGGAGTAGATCAGCTAATTGAAAAGTTTGATAAGAAGGTAGATCCTCACAGAAGAGGCAGGTCAGGAAAAAGGAATAGAATTCATCCAGATGATCGTAAAAGATCAAGAAGTGTTGATAGTGCCTTGTCATTAGGTCTTGATGTCAATTCAGATTATTTAGGTGAATTCAATAAAAGCTTGGGCAAGTCAACTGAGCACTTGCTGAGACCATCTAAAGTCTGCCTCCGCAAGCAGTTATCCAGGGATCAGAAGTCACTTTCCAAAGAGATGAAGATTTCTGCTCGAAGTGTTGGAAAACTGCAAATGCCTGTTAAAGACACTGACAGCAACAATTTCAGCTCTTTGCAGCACCATAAACAGAATGGAGCCGATACTGAGAGCTCGGTGTGTAGGTCATCTACGCTCCCAGGACAGAGTAAGAGGGAGGAAGTTAGAACAGTAACTTCCACTTTATTGCTGCCAAACCGAATCACAATTTCCCCTGATTCAGGGGCCAAGAAGATTTCTGTAAGAACATGTTCATCTGTCCCAAATATTCAGGTAACTTTTCGAATGTGTTCTTTAAGCTGTCATTTGCACCCTCACATATGAAAACTGTCATGTTGTCAATCGTGTATTTTTCTGGTCTTCACGAGAACAAACTCCCATTACATCATACTTCCAAGTGGGATTGTTCTGGAGAAATGTAAATATAAAAATTATTGCTGTTGTAAGTGCAGAAAACATGGTTTGTAAAGTAAGTTATTCTTGTATGGGTGAAGGAATATGGTGGGGCCAAAGCAGATTTTTGTAAATGATATTATGAGGATTCTTAAGCAAAAATGCACAAAAATAGAATATGGAAATATATGTAACTATACAAAATTAAGTTTGTTTCTTTTCTTTTGGTGTGGAGTGTGGTTTCTCTTTGCAGTAAGCCAAAACTCCAGTGGATCGTTGAGAACTTCAGGTCCACAGTACATGAATGTTTTCATAATAGAATAGAATGGAGCAGTTCAGTTATAACGGTTGTATTTACAGCTGTCATGGGATTGTATCTTTTGACATTTTTTCTTGTCCTTTTAGGCAACTCCTGATCTCTTAAAAGGCCAGCAAGATCTTGCACAGCAGACGAATGAAGAGACTGCTAAACAGATACTTTACAATTACCTTAAGGAAGGGTTAGTAAACATTAGAACTTTTGGGGAGGAGACTGTGTGTTTCCTTAGTGTTTGTTTTCTACTACATTTAAAATGTGGAACAGTGAAGTCAAAGCTATAACTAAATGAAATGTCTGTTTGACAACTGTGTATCTCAGCTGTGTCCTCTAAGGCATTACAGGATCTCAAACTACCCAGCCTGTCAGGACTTACATAAGTTATTGTGCAGGATATGATTAAATGTACTTGAATCTTGTGAATCAGAATATGCTTGGCCTTTTAAATGCTTCTGGGGTTAAACTTACGATAGAGAGGTTAATGCAGAATTCAAATTGTACCTCGTGGGAGTTTAAACCTTTGGGTTTTTTAAACAGCAACAAAAAATGTTGTTTCTTAAATTTTGACAGAATCTCTCTTGTTGCTGTGCCTTTAATCCTTTGTCCACCTGTAACTCTTTTACTTGGTATTTTCTACTGATAACTTATGGAAAGATGAGGAAGAAATTAATTAAAAACATACAAGGAATTTAAGTTCCTTTGCATTCCTGATGTAGCAGGTTCTGGGAGCTGTTTCAAATGCTATTTTATGGTGCAGAAGTCAGGACTTGAAACACCTAGTACTAATTACTTCTAATGTCAGTATGAATAATATATATACATGCTGAATATATGTCTTGCCACAGCTACAGTCTTATAGAAGAGAGTTGCAATTAAAGAGCTCTGTGATCTTTTTTTTTGGTTGGCTTTTCAGAAAACATTTGGGATATAAATTTTTAACCCTTCTCTTTAAAGGTTTTAATAAATCATTGTTAAGATAATTTCTGCTTGGTTCATATTGGTTTGGGTTTTTTATGGTGATTTTCAGTAGTTTGGGCACTGTGTGTTGTTAACAAAATAGTAACTTTGATCGTATCATTGCTTACTTGTACTATCTGTTTTAGAAGTCCTGACAATGATGATGCAACAAAGAGGAAAGTCAACTTAGTTTTTGAGAAAATTCAGACTTTAAAGTCAAGAGCTGCTGGAAAGACACAGGTGAAGAGTTTTTAATTTGCTTTGGCTTGTTTCAAAGTGGTGCAGTATTCAGTTAGGGCTCGAAACCTTTGAATTCCCCTTGCTGACTTCAGCCAGGCTGTTCCTGCAGTCCCTCAGGAGTATAGCTTAGTTGTAATCGTGCACTGAGGTGACTTACAGAAAATCTGTTTGCTAACAATTAAAAAAGAAGGAAAAGAAGTCTACCATGAAACCATCTACGTTGTGTTTCTGCGTTTTGCAAGGAGAGAGATGCAAACTTGAACGTGAACATCAGTAAGTTATCAGATCAAAGAAAAAGCTACTCTGCTTAACTTTAAAAAATAGTGGTGGAGCATCTTCTCCTTATAGTGCTATAAATAGATATTCAAGTGGAGAGAGTGTTTTAATTTGTAATTTAGAAAAGCAGTAGTCTAGGATATTGTATAAAAGTCACATTACAACAACAGCATTTGGCAATCTGCCTACTGAAAAGTTTTTATTTCCTGCTAAATGGTACTTTTTTTTTTTTATCAGTTCTAAAGCAAACTGAAGAAATACCCAATTGTTGCAGTGATGGCATGAGAATGATTGTTTGTTATTTTATTCTGGGCTATAATTAGTCAAAATGAAAATCTATTTTGCTTAGTAGTCTTTTTAATTCGGATATAGCTGTGCTTTTTCAGAAGACTGTTTTAAGTGTAGTTGTTCATAGCACAGCTACCCTTTTAAGACATCTCTTTCTTAGTATTTGAGGAGTTTGGAGTAGTGAATAAAAGTGTTAGGCACGTGCACATAGAATTTCTTAGGTATCTACACAGATAAATGTTAATCTGTTAAATGCAGGGAGACAGATGGGGAATGAGAGACTCATATAACTGTTGTTATTAACTACAGCTTCTTTTTTTGCAAAACATATCCTAAAAAATTACCTAAAAAATGTGTTTGAAAATCTGTCTTGACACATGAGCATGAATTCCTTTGACGTCCGTTTTGCATAATTAGAAATATCTCAGTCAAATTTGGGCCCACATACTTGTGAATTGATTCATGTGTTGCCTAATTTTAATTTTTCTTTAGGTTTGTGTATTTCCTGTTTTACTGACAACTTGCTTTGAGCAGTTATCCACAAGTTTTTATGAAAATCAAATCATGGTTCCTTTGAAAATCTTAGCCAGGCCTGACCCATATGAAAAGTCCCTGGTGAGCTCAGACAGTTGATGCAACACTTTTAGTCCTGCTTGTAGCTTTGCTTTAGATTTAGAAAAAGGAATGTCTTGCATTTGTGGGAATAAATGTCTCTATTTAATTGTAGGTTTCGGATTCTTCAGCTGAAGTAAAAGCATTGGTTGAACAAAAAGCAGAACTTGAAAGGAAAGTGGAAGAATTAGAGAAAAAACTGGATCTGGAAATTAGGGTACAGCACTTTGTTGTTATAAAGCTTTTGACTATTTCAAATATACTTTTCTAAAGAAGTGACGACTGATCAACCAGCTGAATCTCTTTTGCTTCATATTTTTCTTAATCCAGATATGCCTGTGTTTTTTCAGAAGACTTTTTATTTTAAATGTGGTTTCTCACAGCACTGTTACGCTTTTTAACAAATGTCTTCCCAGTATTTGAGAAGGAGTTTGGAGAAGTGAACAAAACTTATGCAATTGCGCATAAAATATCTTGGGTATCTGCAGAGGTAAACGTTAATCAGTTAATTGCCGCAAGGCAGACATGGGCTGAGAGTCAAACTGTGTTACTCATGTAGCTGCTATTACCTTGCTTAACTTTTGGTGTACAAAATTCAGAATCAGCAGAATTCCAAAGAAGAGAGAGATGCTACACGAGCAAGCCTGAAAGATCTTCAGCTGCAGCTTGATGAAAGTATACGTGAGAAGGAAGCCTTGAAAAAGCAGCTGGAGGAAAACGAGAAGGACCTCAGGCAAAACCTGGAGGAGTGAGTTAATTCTAGAGAAGTTATCATTGGGATTTGTACCTTTCTCTAAACCTTTTAGATTAAAAGTACCTGTGTCTGCAGAATATTTTGATGGAATCAGATGAGTGCATTTGTTATTGTAGCAAGTGTTTCTACCATTTAAAAGAGGCATGTTTTTAGAATATCTGGAAGGAAGAGAAAGATTGCTGAATTTATTGTCTTCCTCTCAGTGCAGAATGCTTTTAATATTTCACAGTCATGATATGTAGTTTGAGTCTTGGAAGTGTGGAAACACTTGAATGACCAGGTTTGAAATAAAATACAACTTAAAAACCTACTTAAATTTTTTATTTTTACCCCTCTGACATTTAATTTTTCTGCCTCATTATATCCCATTCTCTTGTGGGCAACACGGGAGTAGATACATATGTCTCTTTAGTATTTGAATGAACAAATCAGTATTTCACAAATTAAAAAATCCTGTCTGATTTTTACTGATGAGGCTTTTTCAAGTGAAGATGGAGCAGGAACAGCACCAGACTGAGATCAGAGATCTTCAGGACCAGCTCTCTGAGATGCACGATGAACTGGATAATGCAAAACATACTGATCAAGGGGAGAAAGAGATTCTGATCGAGGTTAGTTATAAAGTACCACAAGGAGAATGAAAAAATCAAAAGAATTGCATGAAAAGTGGGAACTAAGATACAGGTAGAAGAAATACGTGCCTTTGCTTTTCCTATTCTATTAATCCAGAACACCATACCCTAAGTGTAAGTACCATTGTTTTATAGAGGAGGAGAACAAATAAGGTAATGGTTGAGGGACAGCCGAGTTTTCCATTATTACCAGATAATCATATCAGTCAGTTTTAGCAATTAGGATTTGAGGTCAGAACAGAGAAGATCAGTTTAAAGGAGATGTAAATATTAGCAAGGCCAGATGAGATTCAGCTAAGAAAATTAAAAGAACTCACCAAAGGAGTCTCTAAATTGTTGACTTTCCATTGATGGATCCAGGGGGAGAGGAGAGGGATAGTCTGGAGAGGAACAAAAGAGTTACAGGTTTTCTGCGATGAAGGATGAATTGGCTGGAGCCCTGGTTATAGTAATATACTGATTATGAAATAGAGAACACAGCTTATTAAAGTTGTTGATAAGGGTGTGTAGGAATATCAGTGCACAAATGTTCAAAAAGAAGATTAGAATTCAGTATGTCTCAATACCAAGATAATTAACTTGTCTTAATACTAGTGCAAAGAAGAAATGGAAGGTAAATGATAAAATGGAAAATAGGGAACAAAAGCATAAACAGTAGATTTCAGGAATATTAGATATTTGCACACAAGACATGCTGAGTAGAATAACGTAGAATAACTTGTATAGGTGAGATTTGATTACTCTCTTAAATTGCTGTCTTAAATCTCAGACACTGTAGTTGAAAGTTGTAAGTAAGTAGGGGAATATCTCAAATGATGGTGGTAGTACTGAAAAACATTACTATGAAGCAGGACTTCAATCTGAGTGGAGGAGTGAGGGAAGATTCAAAGCATCTTATAGAATGTTGCTCTAAAGGTGATAATCATCAATTTTTCTGTGTTGTGTGGAGATAGAGTAAGAAATGAGAGACTCAGCTTCAGAGTTAAAGTAAGTGCTGGGAAAAGTTTCTAATAATATTGATAATTAAACAGAGGAATATGGCTCTCTGGGATGGTAGTAGAATGCCCTTCATTGTAGGCTTTTAAGGACAAAGTAGATGATGTGTGTCAGGAGTGGTTCAGATACACTGATCCTGCTTCAGTGAGAGAAAGTCAAAGTCTACCTGGGTTTTGGTCTTGCAGTTATTCACAGCTTGAGAAATACGAAATCAGATAATTCTTGAAGCTATACATTTTTGATTGTTGTTGGTTTTTTATTTTGTGTTTATATGGATGTGTCTTTAGTCTTCATATTTACCGACTACCCACTTCCTTCCCAGCAATTTGGAGAGAGGAAATGCCTTTTAGGGTGAACGTGGTGGGAGGAGGAAGGGTGGGAACGCGTGGACTCAGTTGGGAAGCACTTGTTTTGTCTTCAGCACTTGAAGAAGCAACTTTATTCTTTCAGCAGAAAATAAACCAAAGTATTATTTATCATTGGGTTTACTTCTCTTGCCATGTGAGAAAGAATGTTTCGTCTTTGTTCTTATCTATCTCTTTGCTACTGAAAGTAGGACTTAGGGAGTTGTTAAACTGCAACCTCTGTTTGACTCCTTCTTTGTTTACCAATGGCTTAACATACACCATCAAAATCTTTTGATAGTTTTACGGCATCAGATATGTTGACCCATTACATAAAACATCAGCTATATGTCATACGTCTAATAATCCTAGGGTTTAGTAAATTTTTAGCTTACTATAAAGCATATGTCAGTCATATGAAACGAAGTTGGCCTTGGGGAGCTTATATGCTTTAGTTCTGTGAAATACAGACAGAACATCCTTATTTGTCACACAGCTGTGTTTTAATTTTGGGCTTCAGGAGCTGATGCAAATGAAGCAGGATCTGCAAGAAGTATTAATAGCAAAAGATCAACAAGAAGAGATCTTGAGAAAGAGAGAGAGAGAGCTTACAGCTTTAAAAGGAGCACTTAAAGAAGAAGTATCCAGCCATGACATGGAGATGGACAAACTTAAGGAGCAACACGATAAAGAATTGCTCGATCTACGACAGAGCCTGGACAAAGCAACAGAGGTAAGATAAGTGATTACAGTTAATCTCTACAGGGAAAAATCTTATCTCTCAGATGTCATACACTAGATGCCTTCAAATACTATTCTTTTCTTAGCATAATAAATACAAAAAGATTTGGGCCGGGGCTTCTTAGCTGCTGAGAATAAGTTTTATTTCATACACTCATCTAATATTTTGATTGATTGTCACAGCTGAAATTGTGGCCCTTTCTTCAAGCAGTTACTGACTACATGTGCTTAATTGCAATCTTTGAGAGAGAATGGCTGGGTGTGTAGTACAGAGGACCATTTGCTTGTCATGGGTTAAATGGAATCACCAAAACCTTGAGGATGCCCTGAAGAGCCCCAGTGTGCTTTGCCAGTGATGCTGTTGAAATGATAGTTTTGGAACTTCTAGGAGTTCTCTTCAGCCCACTATTCCTCCCTTCAGCTCCTTGTGTCACATCGTGTTCCCTGATTACATTGTCCCACCTTGTCCGTTCAACTGCTTAGTACTAGTGTGGGGCTTTTGTTTTGTTTTCTGTCCTTTTCATTTATTGAACTTAGCTTGTTTACTGAATGGTCAAAGGAGTTCCAGCACAAGGGAAACAGCAGGGATTTGGGTGATTTGAGTCAGACAGGAAGAAAACAGAACTGAAGGAATTGCCTCTTCCAGCATCAGCAGGAAGTCTGTGTGAGGGGGAGAATAGGAACAGGTTTCACATGTGCTTATCTGTTACTATTTTCCAAAAGAAGTCCTTTGTGAAGTTTTCTTTGCAGAGACAGCAGCTACAAATACATTGAAAGATTATTTTGGTAAGGGGAAGTCATCGTAAAATTTTGAGCATTATTTTTACAGTGACAGCTATTGGTGTCTTTTCCCTTCTCTCTTTTTATTTCTGTCCCATGTTTGAGAAAATTTTTGCAGGCAAACTGTTCCTGGCCAATAGAAGTCAGAACTGTAGGCCCGATTTTCTGATTAGAAATGTCCGTGGTAATTTATGTCTGTTACACCTCACTGGGATTCGGTGAATTGTAGTTATCCTACTACTTGTGACCTAAAGCATAATGTAGAATAATATAGAACTGAGTTAAAATTAAGCTTGAAACTTGAAAGAGGTTTCCAAAACTTTATATGCTTTGTGAGCAAAATAAGAGCACATGTGGAAGATGCTGGGTAGATATTTTATGTCTGAATTCTGTTAAAGATTCTCCTTTTAAAGGGTTGCTTTTAAACATGCAGTTTTCTTCAGTGGTCAGAAAACTTTATTTATGCTGAGCTGTTCATGGAGCCTAGGACTTGTGCTTGAGGTTGCTCGGCTTTGCTTAAATGGGTTGTTTCTCTTTGTTTACGTCATCATGAAGATATTTGAGCCGTCTGAGCTGCTTGAACTGAATTAATTTTTTTTCTTTGAGAGAAAAGTAGAACATTTAAATGATCATTTTTCATTATACAGTAATTGTAGTGACAGCTCAACCTCGATGAACCATCTTTCAAAGTTAGTGCATGGTAATTTACTGTATTTCAATTATGGAACTGTAATTACGACTGACAAGAAATGAAAGAGTAGTCTGTTCAGCATAACAATACCACAGTCTGGGAAATGGCTCTATGACTGGGGTGCTGTGGCTTAGAGATAGTTATAAATAGCATTTATTTACCTGCATGACATAGTCTAATAGTAAATTTAATATTAAATTTAATAAGATGTTCAAAAGTGAAATTTATTTGATTAATGTTTCCCTATAGACCAGTTCTCTTATAATTTCAGTGCAAGTGATTTTTGTTTTTATTTAAAGTGAAAAATGCTTAATTGCAAGGTGGTGTTCGGGGTTTTTTTTGTTTAAATCTTGCTAGTTTTTGTACTCTTCATGACTTTTTTTTTTTTAAGCACAGCATGAGCTTTGTGCCTGCTGGCTGAGATGAGCTGTTGAGTTTGGTATATCTTCTGTCAGGAAAGTATAACCAATCTCCGCAGTAAGTTAACTGAGTGATCGGCTGTGATGCTAATGATTGGGTTCATAATTAATCTGAAATACACAACAGAGTGTGTGTGTATTATGTTCTACACAAGGGAAGCTGCTTGACCTGTAAAATTAATTTTTTTTTAATATTATTGCAAGCTGGAAAGATTCATACTGGATGGTGGGATACAAGAAATTTACGTCAAAGATTAGTGGATATGTGGATGCTGATGTTGGATAGATCAATGTTAGTACTTCTTGCTTCTAGATCATCCATATTGGTACAGTGAATAAAGGTGTTTGATATATATATATAGGCTGCTATGGAAGACTTTGCAGAGATAAAGGAAGTAATCTTTATGCCAGTGTTAAATCATCAGAATTTCTAGCTGCTGGAGACATCAGGTAGGTTGGCAAGTAACGTAGAGTGCATTTGGTGGTTAGAATGCCACATAGATCTGTTTTGAAGCAATGTTAAAAAAAAACATACTCAAGGTTATCAGATAGAAGAACAGGGCAGGGTTGTTTGTCCTGTATGATTCCGTTTTCATGCTCACTGCTGGGCTGGGGGGTTTTGTTGTCTTTTTTTGTTGTTGTTGTTTGTTTTTTGTTTTTTTAATAAAGACTTTTACATAAAGTCACAGATATTATGATATTAACTTTCTTTGCTACGGTTTACCTTTTTAACTTACTTTTGTGTTATGTTTTTTGCTTGTGGTGGTCTTGAATTGACCGTGATTATTCTTGACTTCATTTCTTGTTTATTAAGACTGAGATCAGACTATTTCCATTTGACAGTAGTAAAACTTCCAGAAAATATCTGTGAGATAATAATTACCTTTAATGTAATAATAAATTAAGAAATTAAGGTCTTTCTGATTAAGAATGGAATTCTTCATAATCACAATGCTAGCACAGAAATAAATATGGATCCCCTCCAGTTTTTAACGTAGTACAGAAAATTTCAGTTATTTAATCCGACTCTACAACACAACAGTCCAGAACTGTACTACTTTAACCATGAGTGCTCTGTCACTGTAGATGAAGTGCCACTGTTTCAGTAAAATTTGGAAACAGCTTTTGGAAGGTAATACTGCAGGTAAAAGGTTATAGCCTATTGCAACTAGTGCTGTTCAAATTCCAGTGAAATTGTATCAGCTCAAGAGGGCAGTTGCAAATGCACAGCACTTCAAACCCTATGTGGGTATTTTGAGAAGCAGTCTGCACAAATTATGTTGTTCAGAAAAAGCTGTAATCATCATGTTATGAAGAGGCTTATTTAGGCTTGACCTTGGCTGGTTTATTCAGCGTGTGTCGGACGTCTGACCTTGTTCTCAGAATGGTAAAACAGACACTCAGAGCTTGGAGCTGATTAGTTTATCAACACATTTAAGAGTGCAGTGAAGCTTGTAGTCACATGACTTTTAGCTGACATGTATGTGTTAGACATGGGATATGATGAAAGACAAGAAGGAATTTTACCACAGCAAGTGCAGGAACAGCAAAAGGCAGTGGTTGCCTTCTGCACATGTTATGAACTAAAAGTGTACTCCTTTAAGATAAGAAAATAACATGGTATTTTGAATATTATAAATGATGAGAAGCTTTGGTTTTGGTTTTTCCTCATCTTGTGAATTTAGGTGAATCTAGCACAGAGCTGTAAATAACTTTGAAATGAAAGTAACTATTAAATCTTTTTCTGCCTAGCCTAATAATATTATACTTCTTCCTCAAAGCTAATAAAAATTTCCCACATGGAGCAGAAGCTTAACAAAAACTTAAGTGTTGTAAATGATACTGATATATACTGTGTCTGCCTCTTTTGTAGAAATGGGTGGAATACATAGTTTAAGTGTAAAATGAAACATGATTTAGTATATTCTGAGAATGTATTTTGGAATAATACTTTACAAACCAAGTTCCTCAGGGTGAAGTGAAGATACAACTTGTGGAGCATGGCAAAGACATTTTGGTACTGAAAGTGATGCACAGATTTAATGTATATAACTGTAAAATTATATGTGTGAAAAAACCCCAATAGAATCCCAGCTTCTTTTTGCCACTCTGTGGTGAAATCTTGGAGTTATAATAAACCACACTAAAAACACATAGTCTTGATAGCAGTAAAAGAAACAAATTATATGATAAGAATTATTTGGGCATGAGAGCATCGTTATGCCCTTGTATCCATACATCTGTAGCTCCTCTGAATCTGCATCCTGCATCCTCTGAGACTAGTCTGTTCATCTCAAACAAGATAGACAACAATTGGAAAAGATTTAGAGAAGATGAACCAGGATTTCAGATGCCACTGGTGGGTATTTTCTTTCCTCTGCTTGCCTGGGGCAGCCTTTGCCATGCTGACAAAACACTTGTTTGGGTTCAGTGGTGGAAGCCGGTTGGTAACTGATCCAAACTGTGTACAGAGTCAAATGGTGGAGTGACTGGTCCAAGTCAATGTTTCAGCTTTCATGACATAACCCTCTCCTCCTTGCATTTCCTGCTCTCTTTTACCAGCCTTCTGAAAACCTGGCAGGTCTCTGATTGATTTTCAGTGTGGTACAAACACAGATGGAGTGGGGGAAAGAAAGGGAGGGTGTGCAGACAGAAGTGTGATGGTGGAGGGAAGGCTGCAGGCACTCCTTAAATGGGCGTTGTTGTTGGAAACACATACTTTAGAACTGTATATGGAAAATTTGGGAGACAGATTTGATTTGTTTTGCTTTCAGTGTCTGTATTCTGTGTGTGGAAAGGAAGTTGTTTGGTAATAGCACCATGCATGTTTTTAGGCACCTGTTAAATGAAGTACCAAACAAATTTTGGAATGTTATCTGTGTTGTCATCAAGAATATAAAATGTGCTTCCAAAGTGCATTGAAGATGTAACTTGGTGACTGTGTCTTTAACTTTTACCTACCCTGGTCTTTCTTTTCTGTGCAATTTACTCCTCCATTTATTTAGTGGGTACATGTGTGTGTTTGGATGCAGACAGTACCGTGAAATTATTTTTGTACTGTCTGTAGAGTCAAGAAAGCCTCTGAGCAAAGCTGTCGTGCAAAGCTCTATTTGAGCTGGAGTGGACCACATCTAGACAATAATAAAAAAATTCTTCTGTTTTATCTGTAATAGTCATTTCACTGCTATGAAACTCACTCTGCTGGGACTAGTTCGGTTAGTCTGGGTTGGGAAAGGGGGTTGTTCTTGGAGGGTTTTTTTGTGTTTCTGAAACTTGGCAAGAGCCTGCACAGCCAGCTACTTCTTTAATGCCATCAGGAGGATCTCTAATCCTTTTCAGGAGGATCTCTAATCCTTATCAGCAGAAGACAGTATGTGTATTCAGGTAGTTTATCCTGTGAAAGTGTATGTTTATTCGTAGATGTATGTGAAGTGTTTGACTGTGTCAAACGGTCAGGAACAAAGTGAGCACAGAATTAGTTAATATTTTACTCTCGTCTTTGCAACAACTTCTGACCTTGAAAAAACTGTTAGTATAAGCCAGTCTGAGTATGTCATGATACATAGCTGGGGGATAATGTGACATTGATATAGGTACTGGCTGAGAGAGGTTAATATTTTCCTGGTTCTGGATTGTATAACTGTGTAAATGTATGATCATGCCTAAATTGGAAAGTTTTGTTTAATGTGCTCTGTGTTTAAAAGAAAAAAAAAAAAAGGAGTGCATTCTCAGTCTTAAAATGTAGACATTTAAATCTTTTATTACCTGTCACAAATGAAAACCTAAATCATTTTGGAAATAATGTGAAGGATATGATACCACTTTGATCAGTGAAAATGACCTTGGAAAAAACCAAGTCTTTTCTCTAAACTGCCACAAGTGAATTTTTAACTAGTTAATAGAATGGCTCTAGCTGAAATGAAAGACAGTCTGACTTGCTTATAGGTTTGTGTACTTGCTTACTGAATAATCTCTTGAAGTACAGCTGAGAATTTAAGCTGGTTGCAGCATACCTCAGAGAGAAAAAAGAGAGAAAAAACACTGACCCTTTTAATAGGTAAATAATAGTAGTTGACTTTCAAAGGCATGTGTTAAAATTGGCTAGGTCTCATTTTGAGATGATGGGAAGAATTAATATAATCAGGATAAGGTAGAAAAACAGTAAGTAAAGCCATTTGGGCCATTTAGTCTCTTTTCCAGAAGCTTGGGGTTTTTTTAATGTTTTTTTTCCCCCTTTTTTTGAAGCGGGGGGCAAGGGCTGATTCTGGTTGGGTTGGTAGCCTAACACTCCAATTTGCTTTTAGGGAGTTTTCATATTCCTGTTGTAGAGACAGGAGATTTTATTACCTGTAGTATCCAGTATTATTGTGTTATTCATCCCAGGGGTTTCCAGTGCTTTAAGAAATACTGTCTGAGGTTGGAAGAGTTGCCTAAAGGTGCATAGTGGGTAAAAATACCGGAACTACAAACAGAAATAAAGACCTGTTATTTACATTCATGAGCTTTGAAAACTAGGTGACTATAGCAAAATAATCCTGATTTCAGAAGCTGTCTTTACAGAAGAGCTAATAATGATTACAATTAAAGGGTTTGTCCCTGTGTTGAGGCTCACCATGTTTGTCTCTTTCCCTTGGGTGTAGAATGGTTTGGGGTTTTTTTTACATGTTACGCAGGGAAATCAGTGTCTAGTTGTCTTATAGAAAGTATTTTGTTTGTGTACGAAAAGAAGAGGAGAAGACAATAGAAAGGGATTTGATATCTCGAAAGGGGTTTGATATTTCCATCACTGCTACCCCCTCTAGGTCATCAGAGGGAGCTGAGCTGGGTAGATCTGAATCCTTGAAGCCACATGAAACCTTTTACATATAGTTGGAGAAGTTAAACAACTAGTCCAGCATCAACCTAAAAAGGTGGCCCATGGGTCTTTAGAGCTGGTCTCAGCAGCCAGTATCTTCCTCGATATCTTAAGTGTTCTATACCAGTAATAGAATGAAGTGAGCAGTAACACCATTCCCTTTCTTTCAGAAGGTTTTGGAAGATTATCGTGGCATTTACTTTGATACCAGTAGGGAAAGAATATTTCCAAGTCTGTTACTTCCATTAAAATGCTCTGGTTTGTGCTCTAGCTCATTTTGAATGGAGATTTATCCTTTAGATTTGTACTTCAAGCATGGCTATTAAAGAACAAACAGTTAATTACTTGAACTAGTTTTACGCAATTGAACTTGATTCTGAAAGGAAATTTAAAGGCTTTTAGAAAAAATTTCCAAGTTGTGCCTTATCAACATTGGATTTTGCCAAAATTTAATGATTCTGACATGCTGTGAATGAGATACTTAGCTCCCACACACTTTAGCTCTTCCTGTATTTTGTAAAAGGACACTCCTGTGTCCTGTAGTCACTGCCAAAGGGGAGTTTCACCAGCTGAAGCACTGCAGTTAACCAAAACCATTTTTTAATGATCAGTTACACAACCACACTCATGTCTTTGCCAGTGTTGAGGGTGTGGTAAAAAAAAAAAAGGTGTGGAGCCACAGAACATTTTCTGCATTCCTATCCAGGAGTATTTTTTTCCTGTATTCAGGTTGAATTTGTATCTCAAGGACCTTGTTTGATTTTGATGCCTGTTGTACTATCTCCAGTTCTTTCAATCTGTTCACTGTTTGCACCGAAGTTGAGAGTAGAATAGTATATAAATATGTTTGCTTTACTGAGATTTGTGCAGCAAAGGAGTTGGAACAATATTTATTGCTCTATTTAAACTTGGTCTTGACCAAGTTTAAAATGTTTTAAAATACTTCTGGACACATTATAACAATATACAGAGACACAAACCCGAACTTTATTACATTAATTTCTTGTTAGGCAAAACACCTAAAAGGAGCAGGATGGGAAGTGAGGGAAATGAATTTCACTGCTGAAGTTCCCTTATGGAGGGGAACTTCAGGCCTGAAGCTGAAAGCCAAATGCCACATGCATATAAACTCCAGCAGCTGTGACTGGGGGCTCAGAGAAGCAGACCTGTGCTGGGTAAAACGTTATAGATCAGGTGTCATAGCAAATCAAACGATTAACACATATATATCTGTGTGTGTGCACATACATGTGTATACGTGCATGCATTCTCTCACTTCTCAGCTGTTGTGAGTTAAATGTAGCTTGTAGTCACTTAAACACAATGTTAGAATGGTTTATTTTTCAGTGTTTTTCAGACTTTGGTCAGTTCTTGCACTGAGTACATACTATCAAAAACTTCTTCTGAAGAATGATTTTTTTTTTTTTTCCACAAACTAATTTGTTTTCTCAGCGTAGCTGCCAGCTTAGGAGGAATGTTATCACCTGTATTAAGTATAGGAAATGAAAAGGTAGAGACATTAATGTTAAAAGGATCCTTTAGTTGTGCATGTTCAAACTGAAGTGCCTTGGTTAACACCGTGTTAGCCATTATATAGTCCTTGATATATTCAGGGTACGGCTTTTGCTGACTTCAGTTGCAACTGTGCACTCAAGTCTTTGGAAACCAAACCCCAGTGTCTCAAATCAAGCAGCAAGGAAATTAAGGAACATCAGTTACTCAGCCCTTCTGGAAAGTTTTGGCTGAATGACTTGCCTCAGGAGATCTTTGGCAGAGACAAGAATGTGTACTAAATGTGTACTATGGCACAGCGACAACATCAGAATGCAGAAGGTTATCTTCAGTCAGTCACAGAGGACTCTGTATTGTGGGACTTTCTCATTCCAGCTATGCTTGCTTTCTTCTGGACAAGCTTTTTTTTTTTTAATTCTCAGCTTTTTCCAGAAATTTGCTACCCATTCCCAGCTCCTTTTACCTACTCTGTGAAGCTTAATTTTACTGATAAGGCTTACTCAGCCTTAAATCATGAGTTTAAACGTGATAAAATTTGAGAAAGCATGATAAAATATTTCATTTATTCAAAAATAATAAATGAGAAGGTGGTGGGAGTGTGTTTAAGAAGTCTGCAAAGGATGTGGTTATTAAGAGGAAGGTATTATTCCTTCAGAGATGGAGCAGATGGATATCTGAATGTGAAGCAGGCTAAACATAGGGAATAGAAGGCACTGGATGCTCTGGAAGACACCGACGACAGACAGATTGAAAGGAAAGACAAAGCAAATGGAAATAGACACAAGAAAAATGCTATAGGGTATTTACCTATTCTGTAATACAGTGCAGTAAATAATAACAGTGAAAAGTTTGTTTACTAAAACATACTGTCACAACCAGTAAGTGGGAGTAAAAAGAAATAAGCATGTTTTTTATATCATAGGGAAGAAACTGCAATATTGGAATTTAGTTATGTTAATTTTAAGATGCAGAGAGCTCACTTCAATGTTTGATACAATTCTCTTCCTCTTCTCATGTTTTTCCAGAAGGTTGGGGCTTAGCAGATTGGGGTTTTTTTGTTGTTTTGGTTTAGGGTTTTTTTTATTGTTGTTGTTGGTTGGTGTTTGTTTTTACTTTTTTTCCTTCTGTATGGCAAATATGTCTGAATATACAGTATTTCATTCCAGGTTTTGTTGTCAAGAATCTTGTTTAACCAGTTTTGTCTGATTATGTGCTCTGTTATGTGTTTATGTTCCTAATCTCTTTTAAACTCTGTGAAGAAGTTGATCCACAATTCTCTGAAGTAAAGTTCTTATGTTAACAACGTTTGTTAATGTTTCATATTTAACTTCAATCATTACTTTGTGACCTTCACCCTTCTGTTACTGTGGGTTAAATTATATAAACTTGGAAAAGTTTTAGCAAATATTTTAACTAACATCCACAAATAAATAAATGTAAAGGATTTATGAATGGGCACTGGCAGAGTCATTAATTGACATGGAGTGATTAAGGAGCTTTACTTAACTCATGCTGTTTATGTACAGCACCATTACAGGTAAGTCCCATGTGGACTGAGGGATGTGGATCCACAGCACAATCTCTACATGTATGTTCTCTCTTGTGATTTGTACTTCGAAGCTCTGTAGTGTTCAGTTATCCTGCTGCTTTCATCCTCATCACTCTAACCCACTCTAATTGAATGCTTTTGCAAACAGCCTTCAACTCCTTTTTTGAGTTGTGAACCAGTCCCTGGATTTTCAGTGGCAGCCTCCCTGCTCATGCAGACAGCAGCACAGAGCAGGATTGCTGCTGGCTGTTACAAATCCTGTTGTACGGAACTCTGCTGGGCTGTACAGTTGGGCAGCTTAAACTGTCCTTGCTGTCCCCACTTTCAGGTTTTGCCTATGAAGTGCAGCAATTACCATTCAAACTTCATCAATGTACATAACAATTTCTCTGTAATTTCAGTGCAGCCGTGCTTTAATAGGGAATGTTATGCGGAATACAGGGAGCCATCTCTGGTGGCAGAGTGGTAAATTCAGCCTATGGCCTCTATGTGAGTAATACGGCCTTGTAGCTCTGTGGGACTGGTTGGGCACACAGCCTGTGTGGTTCCATGGGCAAAGGACACAACAAGCTTTTCCTGCTTCAGCAGTGTCCATGTATGATTGATGGCTGCTGGCCTGACCTTATGTAACTGTTCAGTGTATGGATAGGGATCTTTCTCTACCAGATTCTCCCCTAATGGTGTTGCTACAAGGTCTGTCAGAACTGCATTTCAGGGCTTGTTTTCTTTGTGTGTCCTCTCCAATGATAGCCAGGCTCTTTCCTCTCATGCTCACCTGTCTTCCCAAGGGCAGGCCTGGAGGGGAGGTAGAAGGTAACATGGGGTACCAAATAAGACTAACAGTGGAGAATACAAGAAGGGAAGAGCTGTGGAGACTTTTGATACCCAAACTTCCCGTGTCACTATGCTATAGGATATGGCATGTGCTGGCATGTGTGTGGCATGCCATTGAAAAGCTCTGCATGAAATTCTCAGTACACTGGGGAAAAAGGAACATAAGCTTTTTTTCAATCTAGACCCAAGTGTGTAATTTGACTCTTGGAGAAGTGGTGCTATATGTACTTTTTCTACACAAAGAACATCTAAATTGTATTTGTGTGGCTTGTTTAAACTTCACTATCAAATTGAAGTTACTTGTGTATTATTTTTTTTGTTTATCACGCTCCTGAACAATATCCTCAGGGTGATCTTTATACCTCAAGTGTATTGTACAGTTATGTAAGGTAAACTGATAGGATAGATACTCCTGTGTTTCTTTTCAGTCGTATCTGAAACAAGTTGAAAAGATCTTGAAACAATAGCGTACAGTGAAAGCACTTGTGAAGAAAATTCCTCCTACTCTCCCCAGAAGTAGGAAAAATGCTCACTCTCCAACTACACTACAGCACAGCTCCCCGTATATGCCAACAGAGGTTTTTCTACCATCTCAAAAAATTATGTGTGAGTGTATATATTTATTGTTGGTATTTTTAAGACAGGTAAAAAAGAAAGGAATTTTTTTAATTACTGTGTTAGAAAATTTGTTTGGGAACAGTTCATTCATGGGAAGGTGCAACCCTTGTAATGATGCCAAGGTCATTAGAGACCTGTGAAGATCTGCTGGTTAAGTGCTGGTCACTCAAGCAGCCGGAACTTTAGGCAGATTTTACTTATACCCCCAATTTATTTCCAGGATTTTAAATTAGGTAAATAAAGATAGTACTCACAGCTCGCTCTTTATACCTCTCTACCCCTTACATATATATTCACCTAACTTCTTGCTAACTTACTGAAATACTCAGTGAAAAAGGAGAGCAAGTAACAGTTTAATTTTAGGGACTGAATCCTAAGATACAGACAGCAAAAAGCAGGAGCAGATCTCTAGATGTGACTGCATCAGTGCAGTCTGAACTGAATTTTGAACCTCTTATGTTAAATCATCTATGGAGAGGGATGCTACTTCTGTGTATATTTATGTATGTAGATCACGGGGGGTGGTGTTGGATTGTTTGCTTTTGTGTGTGTGTGTGCATCCACTTCTAAGGAAACAATGCTTCCTGTGTTGGGAAAGCAGAGCAAACCGCGGCAGGTGAAGTAGTGGAACCCTCAGGTACAGTGTGGGGCTGCTGCAATCCCGTCTCACTGTGCAGCCCCGAGTAGGCGGTTGGATGAAAAAGAATAGACAAATCAACATTCCTTTCCCTGAACTCCCCAGCGTGCCTCAGCTGCTTTCACTCAGCTCCAGAAGGGGGAAATGAGACTAAAAGGAGCCACTGGTGGAGTGCTTGCTAATTAGTAAAACTTCACTGCATGAAGAAAGCAAAAATTAAAGGAATATATAAATGCTGTTGAAATTTCAGTATGTGAAAACTTAAAGCACCAACAGATTTATTTCAGAGCTTTTAACCAGTCATGGATTTAGAAGAACAAGTTTTTTCAGTGTTTTCAAAAGACCAGAACTTGTCAGCCTGCTTATGCTGCCAGTTTTTGTATAATAAGTTCATTGACCCTGTAGACAGTCTGAGTGTTTTCTGAGTTACCGCTTTATCAAACTAATTTGCATGATTTTAAAGCTGTTGCTTGCTAGAAAACAATCTAGTGAGGGCACTCTTTGTAAACAACCTTTTATATAACTTCGCTTATTCCTTTTGGGGAATGGAAAATCAGGAGCAACAATCAAAAATAGTGTAACTGAAAAGTGATTTTCGTGCTTTTATAAAGTATTTTACAAAATAGTTTCTTACAGAGTAGTTTGGTAGGATTTCTTTTGTTTTCACCCAGATAAACACTATTTCACATGCAAAAATGTTGTGCTTCAGTAGTTAATGTGCAATTACCTATTGTTCCCAGATAATGTAGATGCCAAAGGTATAAATGGATTTGAAAGGGATTAGAGAAATTAATGGATGATACATTCATGGAGGATAACTAGTGAGAGCTGAGAGTGGGTCATGGGGAAAGACTTGTCCCATAGTTGTTCTTGCTCTCTTTGCCTGTAAGCATCAGCTGTGGCCACAAGAGAGGATACTGGTCTAGTCTGGGTCTGTTCTGATGTTCTTACTATTGTTTAAGGTCTTAATGTAAAAGGCAATGGGCCTGCACATGAGAACCAGATCTTTGTACAGAGCATGGCTTTGTATCAGCCCCTGATTGCCCAGGAGCAAGAACCACAAATTATATCCTGGGTTCTTCTGTTTTCTTTGGACAGGATTCTGAATGAGAAGCCAGTGAAGAGCAAAGATTAAACCCTTCCAGCTTTTTACTGCTCATGTTTATAAGTACACACCTAGTCTGTGTTATAACAGTATAGATAGTGTAACAATACAGACACGTACTTCCATTCATGGTTTCCACAATAAATGGTGGGTGTTTAGAGGGTAAGTAGTAAGGTGATTATTAGCTCTGAAAAGTTACATGCTGCAGCCAGTTGCCCTGAGAAAAACACATTAAAAATCTATTGCCACATGTGCTAAATTGAGATGGGTAGTTTTTATTGTAATTTATGTTTGTGCTTTATGTTGATTTGAGTTTCTGAAAAATGCAAGGCGTATCTTTTTGAATACAAGTTGAACTCCTTCCACCCTCAGGCAGGAACTGAAACCCAAGCAGAACTGCTGACTAAGCGCAGCGCCAGGCGTGGGCTGTCTGATCTGCAGATAGAGCTGTACCAGTACCGCTGGGAGGGACTTCCAGTCTCTACTGCTCTTCTGCCCTGGCACAGCTCTTTGTGGGACCATGTTTTGAAATCCATTGGGGCTTTTTATTCCTCCCCCTTCTTTTTTTTTTTTTTCACTTTTTATATTTATCTCTCGTTTCCTCTGCAGCCCCACAAATAGCTGCATGGATGTAGTGTGTTGTGTGTTAGTTCTTGGAATCAGCGGTGGGGTGGGGCTGCCTAAATTTTGTGTTGCTGTGGAAGACGCTCTTGATAAATAGGTACTTCCTTACAGGTCCATATGGCTTTTGGCATCTTTAAAGTTTTTTAGATCACTTGGAATTACCTAACAGTGGAATTTGATAATAGTGTTGTATGTACTTTACCTGTAGATATGCCTGAGGAAGAAAGAAAAAAAGCTAAATGTTAAAGTCTTCATTGATACTTAATGTTATATTCTAGCTGTATTTGCTGAGGTCCCTTTTGAAATTTCTGTTAGAAAACAGCACCGGTTATTTCTTTTTTTTTTTTTTTAACATGACATAATTTGTTTTCCCTAGAGTGCTGCTGTCCTTGAAAGTGAAAGAAATGCTGCACAAGAGGAGAGAAATAGTATAGAAAATCGAGTCAAGGAGCTGACTGAGGAAAATGAACAGTTGAAGAGAAAAGTTACTGAGTTAGAGAGTAAAATTGAGGAGTTGCACAAACAAATTGATAATATGAAAGAAGAAGAAAATTCAGTGAAGGAAAAATTAAAGACATATGAGGTAAGTTAAGAAAACAAGCCTTGTAAGTGGTCAGCTTCCTGTTTGCAGTGGATTCATTGTAGAATAAAAACTGACAAAGAGGAGGATGGATAATGCCATCGGAAAGGGTAAGGAAAATCAGTAGGCTATAAGAAGCAGGATGCAGTTTGCTGATGTGTATAGGAAAGATTTCCCCAGTGCAAACCAGATGAAAAACAAGTCATAGCTCGCAACTGGAGAGATCAGTGATAGGCCAGAGTGAAGAGACTGTATAGCTCAATTTACTTGTCACTATTTTGAATGTATCAAATTGAATCATTACAGGAAGAGAAGCAACAACTGGAAGAAGCTTTGAAACGTGCTGAGAAGGAGGCAAAGGAATTGGTAGGGTTAAAATCGGCTTTGGAAAGCCAACTAGAAGATATGCAGGTAAGAAAAAGAACAATTTGGAATATTTAAATTTTAAATTTCCTGTTTGCTTGTCTGACCTGAGTCACTATTGCTTTCTGTAGAGGCACATCTCGTTCTATTTGAAGTGTACTTTGTGGACTAAAAACCAAGGGAAGACTGTGTTAACCAGCATGTTCTCATGGTTCAGTTAATTGTGGTAAAAAGAAAAAAAATAAAACCAAGAAAATACTCCTGTGTCTTTAAAATTGAATGTGCTTCAGGAATATAAGATTCAAATAATATGGGTAACTAAGTTTTGTTTCTACAAAATGATGTCTTAAAGCTGATGTTCTTGATAACTACATCAAGAAGTGTTTTATCTGAGGCTTTTGGTCACGGGTTTGTTGTGTTTTTTTCACTTGAAATCTGTTTATCTGTTCTACCTCACTGACACTCCTCATTTGCTTGTATGTATTGCTGATAGTTACACAAGCCCTATAGTAGGTGGCCCACTGCTCTTCAGTGCCCTGGATTGAGCACACTTACACTTCCCTTCTGTCACAGTCTGACTTGCCCTTCCTGTGTAACATGAATCAATGCACCATATGCATCTCCTGCATCTTGATTAGCTTTGGGTCAGGATGCTTGAAAAGTGTATTCTTTCCTTTCTGTTTTTATGCATCCTTCAGGGCATCGTGCCAAATAATGCTGCCTCCAGGCAGGGTCTCCAAAGTAAAGTATTCTGGGAAAGGTGACAGATAGAAGAGCCAGTCTTGTCATTTTATTCACAACTTACATCTAAAGTGGGAAACACTAAATTTAATCCTCTTTCTGATTCTACACTCTTGTGCACCGGATATGAGCATTAATGGACTTCAGGATGTAATCACTGGTGCCTTTTGTTTAGAACAATCCACCCTTTCTGTCTTTAGAGTTTGCGTGTTCTAATGAATATCATTGTGCAGTAGGTTGATTTGGCCTTGTGTTACCATTGACAATTTAGACGACAAATTTTGGCACAATAATAACATTTATCACAGTGGAAATTTAATCCCTGACTGTCCCATCTTGCTTTTTACATAACACAAATTACTTTTAATGGTGGATTAGCATAAGAGAGACTGACAATACAAATAGACCTGTAACAGTTACTTTAAACATGGCCAAATCTATTCCTCCTCCATTCCAGATTTCTATTCAGAAAAGTTAAAGCTGGCGTGCACTTCATTCTTACAGCCAGTTTGTATTAGTGCTTTATACTGAAATTTTCTTTATGGATGCTCAAACCAGGAGTATTTTTGTAGCGTTCCATGTTGTGTTACAACCTCTGCTTAGGGCAACCTCCTCGATGTAGTGCAGTGTTTCATGAAATGAAATACATCTTAAGTTTTGCACCGTTGAGAAGACTTTTTGAAGTTTCTTGAGAACTGTCTTGGGAAAGGAAATAATTATTATGCCCCTTGACCATAGCATACACGGTGCTGTAATATCTTAAAAAAATACCAATTATATCGACATTCTTGATGGCAGAGCCAAGTAATCTGTGTTTTTTAAATTAAACATTCAGAACATGGGATCCTTTCCATGGGTGGAAGAACATGAAATTTCTGTTTTCATTGTGTTAAATAATGGTAGGCACCTCGAATGAGATTTGCAGAGCACTGTAAATTGAAGTTCAGTTGTTTCTAGCATGTCATTTTAGTGTTTCTCAAATATTAAGGTAGGAATGCTAATTTTATCAGTATTTTTCTCTTTTGTCAGCTAATCTAGCAAAGGGCAATGCAATATCCTAATTTGTGTTGCCCAAGAAAATGATTGTTTTGGCAAACTACATAGGACGTGTTATTTCCTCTGAAAAATAGTACAAGAATAAAGCAGTATCTGTTGTAATGCGGGATTTTTATTAAAACGAAGATAATTTCTTTTGCAGTGCTCAGTTCTCATGAGGAGTATTTTTACCCTTTACCTATGCTATCAAGTTTTCTGCTGGCTAGATTTTAGCAAAACAAGGACCTGTTTAAGCTTTAAATGGTAATTTCACTATTTGAAGAATAAGCTATTCTGTGGCATAGTTACTGGCTAAATAATACTATCATAATATGGGCACCTTTAGAATGGATTTGGAGGAGCTCATGCAGAGTGGTGGGGTAAGAAAATGACCGTTTCCAAGCAAGTAGAAATCATCAAGCCAAGAGAACCATTAACTATTATACACTTTTCCAAAAAGAATAGCTGTGCATGTGAACCATCTGATCATGCCTGTGTTGGAAGGAACTAGTGACAGTCTCTTACTCTGCTGATGGATGGTATTTAGAGGTAGGAGGGTGAGAAGTTCTCAGACATCCCACCTGTGATAGCAGAGACTCTGGGAGCCCCTGGTGGATGAGCACACTGGATAGCTCTGCAGGTCATTCAAAATTTAATGCACAACATTCAGGTCTGGTTTGAACATTTAACTGCAAAAGTTCTCTCAGGAAGGGGATTTGTGTGCTGAGAGCTGCAAAGTTTTCTCTTTGCACAGCATCATTTTGATATAAGGGCTTCTGGGTGCTACGGAAGTGTAGCAGTGGGGAAAAACACCAGTAGTCATTTCTCACTCATCACAGGAACAGTTTTGGGGTTTTGTTTTGTTGTTGTTGTAGGGGTTTGGGGGGGTGTGGTTGGGATTTTTTTGTTGTTTGTTTTCACCTAGAAAAAAAAAGGTGGTTATTGACAACTTTTCAGGGAGCATAAAGGAAAATGTGAAACTTAAAATGGATATTGGATCTTGTACAGGAGGTGGGGTTTCCTGGCTGATGTGCAGCTGCAGAGGAACGTATGCTTTGCATGTAACAGAATAATGAAATTGGTCCTGCAAATGTTGCAGCAGTGTTTAAGGAATTTATAGGAGGGATAAAGCACTGCATCACTAAAATAATAAATACTGACTAGTAAATTGTAACTCCATAAGCTTTTTTTTTAAAAAAAACCCCTTAAATTTATCTTAATGTCACAGCAGCGTGCTGGTATTACTGCTGCACTGAGCGTCAAGTAGGATTCCCTTAAGGAATCTGCAGAGGGTCTACATTTCATTATATGTATTTTTAAATTTCCTGCAGGCGAACACCCATTGTATTTCACAGGAAAGGCAACAGTTAACTCAGCAGTTAAAGGATGAAACTCAGGAGAAGGAACAGTTAAAGCAGATAAAGAATGAAATGGAGAATGAACGATGGCAACTAAACAAGACTGTTGAGAAGTTACAGGAGGAGGTATGAGTTCACCCCAGAGAGGCTGCAGGAAGCTCAGTGTCTAACAGCCAGAAGCAAATGAACTGACAAATTGTAAAGAATTATTTATTTGGAAATGTACAAAAGAAGGTGAAATGCAAAGTTTACTATTAGTCTCTTTAACCTAGATGCTCTCAATAAAAGTTTTGAGGGCTGGAACAGTGATTGGAACATCACTATCTCAAAATAGCATTGTAAACCAGTTCTGTTTAAACATGATCTCAGATCAGTTCTAATGGCACCGATATTTCACTTTTACAGCTGATTCTCAAAACACTACTGCATCAGACTTACTGTGCCGTGTGTGTAAACCCTACAACTAATACTGGCACACTGAAGTGTGACCATGCAGTTCGCTGCATCACTCAGCTGGAAGAACTGCTGCCAGGCAAAAAGAGAATAGTCTTGCCACACATACTGTTAGAAAATAACCTTTCTGTTTTGTGTTTTCACACTTCTGCATAGAAATTCATTTATTTAGGAAAACATATAATTTTTCTGTCTGAAAATACTGAGCTGAATATTGAAGCTGGAGAAAAAAACCTTTTGGCGTATTAAACATGATAGAACGTTTTGTAACACTACATTAGGAAATAAATTTCTATGTACTTTTTTCCCAGATGTCTGAAATGGTAGAGATCTCAAGAACATCAGCTCTGGAGCTTCAGAGCCAGCTTGATGAATACAAGGAGAAAAATCGCAGGGAATTTGCAGATCTGCAGAGGCAATTAAAGGAGAAGAACCTGGAGGTAGAAAAATCACGCCTGATGACCATAAGGATGCAAGACGAGGTAATGACTCATAAGTTCAGTGACAAATTCTAAGCTTTGAGTATAATTCAGTTCAGATAGTTTTCAGGATAATGGATGTTTGCTATCTCGCCTTTGTGCACTTCATCCTGAGAGAGGATCTCAGTGAGTGCTCCTGAGTGTCATTGTTCATGATGGTGATCAGTGTGTTTTTGCTGCCAGGGAAATGGGCTTTCCTGTTTGTGGCAGATCTATGCAGTGTCTGACAAATGAGTGTGTCTGAAATGATATGACAAGGATTCCATTGATGATCTGCTGCTCTCTAATGCCTGCTCCTGAAGGAACGTAGAAATATTTTTGGGAGTCTGAAAAGGAAAGGAATAATATTGCAAAAGTTCCAAATAACCGTTTAGAAAATTATCAATGTTTTGGCTTGCTGTAACTTGATAAATAAATTTTAAGAAACCCATTGTGGAGAATTGTCAGTGTAAAACCTGTGGTGGAAACATGTCTTTAGAGCTGATATTTCTCCAAGTTTATTTTCTTGGTGCCATCATGTGGATAAACCAAAAATTACTGTGAAAAGCCCAGAACTCAATGCAATTCCTGTCAAGCTTCCAGATCTGTAGTGTTTGCAGTAAGTCCCCTTTACTGGCATCACTCATTTATACAAAGTTCGGTATAAAATACATTACCATAATCTCTTTCAGATGCGTCTTATGGAAGAAAACTTGAGGGACCACCAGAGAGCTCAGGATGAGGCAATAACAAAAACTCAGTTGCTGGAACAGACTGTGAAAAGCTTGGAGTATGAACTGGAAGCCAAAAACCACTTAAAAGAGGATCGGGCAAGACAAATGAAACTAATGGAGGTAAAAGACAGTCTTAAGGGTTTGTTTCTTACTGGAAGAGATTAAAATAATACTGGTATTTCACATGGATTCTGCCAGGGAAGAGTCAGAATAGCTTGATGTTGTTGAAAAGCCATGTAGTATTACGGCAGGAATTATTCTGGAGTATTCTAAAGGTGATCTGTTAGCGTGTCTGTGGTAGCATGGTGTGTTTGAAATTACAACTCTTCTTTCATTATTTTAATTGACTTCTTTTTGATTAATTTTATCTAGAGTTTGTCAGGCAAACTTGCATTAGTTTCATTTGTAGGCCCATCACTGAGAACTTTGAACGTATTTCAAAGAGTAAGTTCTATTTAGCATTTGAAATCAGTTCATTTCAGGAGTCTGGATCATGATTTTGACCACCTCGTTTTAGGGTCAGCTTCAGAACTGTTCACTTCCACTAGGCTGTCATTTGACTTTCACAAACAAACACCTTTATAGCATGGTACTCATATGAAAAGACAATTGTCTTCCAAATGTATAATGTAATTTAGATACTCAAAACCAGTCTCTAGAAACATTAAAGAATTTCTCTTATTTTCTTGAAATTGGTGAGAGTGATTAAAAAAGGGAAGCAAAGGTCTATTTTACTTCTGTTAGACAAACAAATTCACTTTAAAGGCTTATCTACCTGTCGTCTTTTTTGGTAGATTCTGTACATTTTGAAGAGGCATTTCAGTTTTCAGGCCTAGTGTCTCAGACAGTTTGAGTCCTGAAGTGTAAGGAATAGCAATCTGAAGAGGATGGGAGTATGCTGAAATTACTCTTCTTTGTTCCACTTAGGACAAGTTGTCTCACCTGGAACTTGAGCTTGATGAAGAAAAGACTAATTCAGATTTGTTGTCTGAGAGGATCAGCAGATGCAGAGAACAGGTACTTGAACAAGTTTCCAACTTCCATGTAATAGTTCTATGAAAAAGTGTTATCAGGATCACAATCTACATTGATCAACTCGATGAGAGCATAGGATTTATCTGCTGTACTTGAGAAGAGTAGGTAAATCCCAAAACCCCAAGGTTCACATCGTGAGTAAATATGCTCCTTCATGTCATCACAGACCAATGTTTCCATGTTTTTCTAACTGGAAAACAGACACAATGTATATAAAGACTGAAGACCGTTATCATACTCTAGTATTCTTGATGAGCTTCATCAGGTAATCATTGATGCATGCAGAGATGATGCTATCTTAGGCTCAGTTTTAGGTGGTGAGGCTGTCAGAGAAAGGCTATTGTGAAGAGTCTCTTAAATTGAAAGATCACAACTTTAATTTATTGAAAAGTAATTCAGCATAAGAGTCTTCATTTCAAAGAAGGAGGAGGAGCTTAGGAAATTGTGGACTTAATGAGTGAAATCAGCTGAACTGAGGATGCCAGTCATTTTCAACAGAAAGAGAGCTTTGTTGTCCTTACAAGTGTAAAAACTTATTAAGTTTATCAAAGGTAAGACAGTTGGAAAGCATTTTCCACTTAAAAACATCAGCCTTTTGTTCCAGAAATGTTATCTTCAATAGCCCAGAAAGAGGGGAAGCAGGATTTATTAATGAAGTTGTGTCTCCTGGGGCAGAAAATGTGAAGTGATAGTTGCTGAGATAAGTGAGACCTATCATAGTAATTCAAACAAGTAACAAAAAGGAGTTTGACTATGTAAGTAGAGAATTTGTGGAGATTGTATGATGAGATCTCAATCAAGATAAAAAGTACTCCATGTATGCCCTCAAAAATATATATATATATTCCATATTCAAATATTTTGCTTCTGTCTTCTGTAAGGCCGGTGAATGTGCAGGTGGGGTGAAGTGGAGTGAGTGTGTTGCAAATGAGACCTTTGAGTTCAAAATTACCAAATGTGAAGAGAATTAGGAGTTCATTAAGAGACCTTAATAGTATTATTTGAGATTTCTGAAAGAACTGACATAGGAAATTACAGGTCCTGTAACAAAGACTTATAATAAACCCAGAAAAGTAGAGTATAGGGCCTGATTACTGCAAAAGTAGCCAGAGCATCAATGACTGAGTGGTCAGGATTATGCAAGTTTTTTATTAGTTCACGTAAAAGGAAGACAGTGATGTGGTTACCTTGGCATATCATGGTCTAGACAATGTTCTGTGCCTTAGTTGTACATTCTGAAAGATGTGAAACTGCTGCATAACTCATTACAGCATGTTTACTACTACATGAACTTCATGTAACTCTATATGAAGTGCTAGAGCTCATAGTAATTTCCTAGAAGTCCAGGAGACAGTTAGCATTGAGGTACAACCCACAATAGTCTGTTTTCGTTTCTCTCTCCAGAAAAAAACAAACTGCAGACATTCTTTTGAATGGCTTTAGCTTCAGAGGGAGAACAGAAAGTAAAATCTTAGTTTCTGTGTCTTTCTGATGCAATTGTGTGTTCCACTGAGGCAGCTGGAGAGTTTAAAGGGAGTTAGAGCTCAGCTTTCTTTCACACATCCTTCATACACCAAGGCACTGTCACTGCTTTGTTTGGACTCTGATTCTATTTGACTCTAATACAGCCTTTTTGCTGTTGTTCCACTGATATTGTACAGACCCGAGTCAGTGGGGGAAATAGAATGTAAAGGACCCCTCATAAAATGGGGTTATGCTATTGTTAAATCAGGAAGCCTTCAATACTGGAGTCTGTGCCGGTGTAAACCTGGGATAAAAGAACTTCAGTTACAGCTGCGCTACAACTATAGTAAGTTAATTTGTTAACTGAATGGAAACCAAAAAATACAGTTTGGTGACCAAAATGTTACATAATGGGTAAAAATGTGTTTATTTTGAGGTCTGGAGTTTCTCATTTCACACATGAGTTACAAAGGTTGCTTTGTTTTGATTTTATGCCAGAATGACTAAGTAGTCAAATTACTAAAGAGTATTTCAGGGTCTGCTAAGCATTTATAATGACATGAGAAATTATAATGGATTTGTTTTGGTAATATCTCTATTTCTGTACATTTTTAAAATTATTATTATAAATGTGTTATTTTGACATACCCATAATGAACTGTAATACTCAAATTTCCAGTAAAACCAAATTTATACAACCTCTTCTATTTTACATAAAGCTGAATGTTTGAATAAACACTGGCAGGACTAACAGTTCACATTTCATTTACCACAAAATGTAATTCTTTTTTAATTTAAACACCCTTTTGAATCTGGATGGCTGGATGAGACACCATTCTCATCTCCTCTGCCTTCTCAGGAGGTACCACAGCAAAGTGGAAACAGGGAAAAGTGGGTCATGTCCTCTTAGTTTTAAAATTATAAGGTATTAGTAACTGTGGAAAGACCAAAATGGTGAACACACACACACACATATGGAAAGCCTGAGTGCTCAGCTGCTCTTTGAGTCTAAAGTGAGCAGGGACAGGACACATTTTAATACATGCTGGATTTTTTTTCCTACAAACAAGTGAAATGAAGTACCTCTTGCCATTTTGATTTTGCTAATGTAATTGAAAAGTGCTAAACATTCCCTCATCAATTCTTGTATTCTGTGAAAATGCAAATATGAGTCTCTATTAACTTCAGTGTTGTTTCCAATAAGTGTGAAAAAGGGACTAATTAGTTTTCATGACAATTTTAGAATAAATAAAAAAGGATAAAATTGCACTGACTGCATCATTTCACTTCCTTTTGGTGAAGTGTTCCCAGTGGATAGCTGTATACCTGCTCTTTAGCTGGCTCCAGGTGTGGGAAGCAAACAAGTGAAAATGTGAATCTGCTTTTCAATTATGAAGCATCAAAGGGGTTTAGCTTGTTTGTTAAACATCGGGGTTGTTGGTCACATACATGAAAATTGTATATGTAGGTGTATATATAGGCACACACACACACATATATATGTATACTACTTTACTTAGGAATTAAGAAACATAGGCTGTGAATCTAGTGCAAGATGATAAACAATAGTGACAGCATCTAAAACATTATTAGAAATCAAATTACTTTCACTAATAATGAACTCAACAGCTGCTTCTAATCCTAAAGCTGGCACAAAATGCTGGTGTGTTAAAGCTTTGTAAAATCTGATACTGTTGGTTTGCTCATTTTTTTTTTTGTTGTTAACATTCTTCAAATGCAGCTGTGATAACATAAGCTGCAGAAATAGTTAATTCTTTTAACCTAATTAAAATATATATAGATACAGGAAAGGCAGAACATGGAGCAAAGTTCCACATGGTATGTACATGGAGTATGTGCTATGAAACCAGTGTGTTCTCACTGCCGGGAAATAAGTGGAACTGAGCACAGTTTGGCAGACAACTGCTGTTTTTTTTTTTTGCTTTGTGCCTGTTAATTATGAGTCTGCTATTGAAAAAATGTGAAGAGATAAGTGAAAACAGTTTCTGTCTCTTCCAGCAAGAATTGTGTCCTGCTGTCCTTCTCTTCTTACAACCTCCTGTATATATTTGCACGTAGATGTCTGATTCTAATCAGATATAGCAATTTTTCTCTCTCCTATTATTCTGTGAGGTTGCTTTTACCAAGAGGTGTCCAACAACAGTAGCAGTCATCTTGAAAATATAATAATTGTCCTCTAAATAATTCCTTAATTTGAATCTTGGGAGGGTTGCACAAATTTGTCACAGCCTCTGAGCACAGTAAGAGCACAGTGGAACTTTAGAGTGGTCCATTAAGCAAGTTCCTACATGAAACAAAACCCCTTTCTTCAGTTAGCAGTTACATTTTTAATTAGTCATTCATTTTACCACAAATTTTGCTTTATTTATTTCTGTGTCTGTCTTGATGGCTAAAGCAATTATAGCAGAATAAATTCTAGGTAATCCCTCACATTATAAATTTTGGCCACCTATTTAATGAATAAATGCAGCCATTGTACAAACGCATCATTTTCATTTGTGTCTATAAAATAATGTTTTAACATATAAAATAATATTTTACTATATAATGTATAAAACTTTGTAATTATTAGCCTTCTGTGTGACAATGAGAGCTTTTGAGAAATAACCTGGCTGTTGAGAACACAGCCACATGCTAACATTTGTATTCTAGTAGCTGTTTTGACCTTAGTTTTCAGAAATGCCTTCTACTCTTCTGAAACCGTGGTGTGACATAACATATGCAACTGCATGCATTGCTACCGTGGTTTGTATTCATTTATTAATTTCAAAGCTACAGAAACAGTGTAAATGATTTCCTTTAAACATGTGATGAACCAAAAATACATCTTTTAATATGATAATGTGCTTAAAAAAAAGGCCTAAGGTAAATTTTCATGTGCTGCACTCTTTTGACCTTCACATTCTTAGCATTGCTTTTGGATTTTTTTTTTTTTTTTTTAATGCAAGAATTCCCAATGACTTTGGAAAGACCTTTACTGAGATGATAAATCTGTAACTTAGAGCTGCCTAGCTGGGATGGTCGTTTGTGCAAGTTCATATGTAACTGATGTAGAGCAGGGAAGAATGCTGTGGCCACTGCAATCTTTATCAGTGTTTTTGCAGGTACAGTAATTGGCAGAGATGTTCACTGTGTTCCCCAGGTGATTCAGCATCATAAACACTGTGCAGGAAATAGCATAAATGCTGTGGTAACACTTGCTGTGCCTGCAAAGTCATTTGTCAAGACTTGAGGGTCTCAGCAGAAACGAGAGGCAACAGAAGAATTTCAGCACTACTGACTTTGTCCTTTAGCCCCAAAGTTTCAGTGGCAGCTGTTGGGCAGTTCAGAGTTTCTCTCTGAGCCTCAAATTTAATATTTTTTTTCCAGTAAAGTCCAACAGTGAGATGAAACAAACTCATGCTGCATTCTTACACTGATTCTGGATTGATCAGGTAGTTTTTAACATCTTACACGTGGACAGTGTATCTTTCTTGTAGTTATTGAATATGCAACTGAAATATTTATAGAAACTGGAGCAAAAAGTCTTTTAAGAAGATAAGCAAAAACATTCCCTCCCCAAACCTAGAAGCTGGTGCTCCCAATGTGACAGGCATAACATTGACTAGAGGGAGGGGAGGAATGTTCACGTCTATTATGCAGCAGAGTCTGTTGAAAAAGAGATTTTACTGTTCTCAGTCAAATAGAAAACTGCAGTTGTATGCAGAGTGTTTCACTGAGTTCTAGGCATTTCTCTGCAGCTACAAGTTTGTGTTTAATAAAGAGAAACTTTATTTAGACTAGTCAGCAGCTTAAAGGTAAGGTGTCATTTCAGAGGTTCAGATTGAAGTATGAAGACACTTGTGAAAGGTGTTTGAAGTCTGATGTGATGCAGAACTCAGTGTCCTGCCACATGCTGTATCTCTCATGCAGCAGTTTAGAGTTCAGTTCCTTGCTCCAGAACGCATATAGTGAACATCAACAATATCCACTGTGGGTGTAAAATGCCTAGGGTAAGTACTGGGAATAACATCAACTTCCTGAAGTGGAAAATTTTGTTCAAGATTGTAACTGTAAAGCTCATCTGAAATCATGTGAATGTCTTGAGTTCTGAGAAATGGCATTTCTTCTTATTGCAGAGGTGTGTCTACTTCATATATATACATACACAAAGTATCATATAGATAAACGTAAATGAAATCTCTTATTAAAATTTCTCTTTCTGTAATAGATTGAACAAATGAGGACAGAGCTGCTTCAGGAAAGAGCTATAAAGCAAGATTTGGAGTGTGACAAAATTTCATTGGAAAGACAGGTGACTATATCTGGCTGTAAATCCTTTGACTGCTTTCAGAGGAGCTGTTCTGTAAAGTCTTAAGTGTTTCAGGAACGCTGTTGGAGGCAAAATTTCAAGCAATTGTGACTTTAGTTGAGTGTTTTCTTCTGTGGGAGTAAAGAAGTTTTCTGCAGCTCAGTGATCTTTGAAAATAAGATTACTGTCATGGCCCTTTGCTGAGATCCAGACGAAAGCTATCTTAGCAAGTCATAGTATTATTGACAAACACAAGAATGTCAAACGGATTGTAGTGGGAATTTAGAGGACATGTTTGTACCACACACCTAATTTGGTGCCTTAGATTATGTGAAATCAATCTCATCTTAGTCGTTTGAGAAAAAAGAATGCCACCTACTGGTATATACTAGGTACAGTCTTACACTTCAGTTCTGGCTTTTCTATCATAGTCCTTTTTTCAGTGTTTGAGACCTGAATTCATAGTTTGAAGTTCTGTAACAAAGAGCTTTATTTTCTATTTCTCATGTCACTCTTTTTTTGTTTGTTTGGGGTTTTTTTCCCTGGCAACTCTTTCATTAGACCCCCATTGGAAACTTAAATTACTGGGCTTCAGAAAAATGAAAGTGTGAATCTGAGCAAAAACCTCTGCTTTTACAAATCTTTTTCAGACTATTTATGTAGTAGGTCTAGCGTTGAATAGTTAATAAAGGGAGGGGGAAACCCAATAACAGCCTTGATAGAGTATAACGATATTGGATGTAATTTCTTTGTCTGCTTGTTATAGCCCTACACCAGAGAGTTACAGGAGAAGAACACAGAATTTGGCAAAGAAATTGTGTGGATCATGAGACAGATCTGAGAGACCACTTGAAAAAAAAATTGGCATATTAAAAAATACTGTTGGAAGAGGCTTGCAACTCTCTGATATTCAAGGCTCCATTTAATCCTAAAACTTAACTGAAGCTGAACACTAAATTCTTTATAATAAGGCACGGTAGTAGAAAATGTGCTTGTAGTAAACTGTAAAATCTCACATTCTTTTTCCGCATTTACTGAACTAAAATTATAGTGATCACCTTATGTTTTCCTGGAGAAATGAATTTTGTGCTAAGGTGATATGTGTTAATTTGAGTATGTACGTAGTAATCAAGTGTGTTCCGACTCTAGAACAAGGACTTGAAGAGCCGAATCCTTCACCTGGAGAGTTCTTACCGGTCCAGTAAAGAGGGACTTGTTGCTCAAATGGAAGCAAGGATCACAGAGCTGGAAGAACGACTTGAAAATGAAGAAAGGTGGAACTAGTTGTTAAGACCAAAACATGCATGTTTATATTTTTATTATGTCCTCTTGCTAATATTAAGTCTCTATTACAATTAGCTTGATTTTTTTTTTCCCCCCCCTCACAAGCACAGAATTAAAAGTTTTACTATTTCATAAAAGCATAGCAAATTTTCTTTTCGACTGAAGGCACAGTAGAAGTTGTCCTATAAATTTAAATCTGGGTACTGTAACATGGTTCCATAGCTCCTTATCTTATCGATGTCTAGTATCAGTAATAGACTTAGAAATATTAACCGTATTTTAACACTTCCACTTTCACGTTCACTTCATGCTCTAATCTTGGAGGAGTGTATTTTTGTTTCTAAATGTTGCTCTGGTGACAGAAGAAATTCCACTTAGTCGTTCACACTTTTGAACAAATTTCTTACTATGTTGCATGGAATCAGTAAATCATAGAAGGGACCATTAGCAGTTATTTTATTCTTAGAAGACTGCTAAGGAATTATATCACGATTGGAAGTGTTTCAGTTCCTTTTTTACAAACCTGTCTTTTGTTTGGTTGGGTTTTTTTCTAGGGATAGAGCGAATTTCCAACTAAGTAACCGCAGACTTGAGAGAAAAGTGAAGGAGTTAATGTTGCAAGTAGATGACGAACATCTGTCACTGACTGATCAGAAGGACCAGGTAGACTAATATGCCGATATCTAACATAAATCATCATGTGGAAGAGATATGAGAAGAATGTAGGTAGATGCTGATTACTCTGTTATTTGTGATCTCCCATTGAGTGAGATTCGCCGTTGCCATTGTCATCATGTGCTTTTGTCTGGTACTGAATGGTTATTCATTTTGGAAATTATGAGAAGAAAGCACTTGTAGAAGCAATGCTAAAATTATTTAAAGAAATAAAGCAGATACCAGACAGTAATTGATCCTATAAATACACCAATAATATGTTCTGTTTTCCTACCATAACATTTTGTTTAAAGAAACAAACTGTTTATTGTTAAATATAGGCTATAAATATTAAGCATACATTGGTGTTCTAATAGCAGTGTGCTCTAACATTCCTGTGGTCTTTTGTTGATTCCTTTCTTAAAACTGGATTTGTTTAACCACGTGAGTCAAACAGTAATGTTCTGCCCGGAGCATGAACAGTACGTTTCAAATTGCAGACATCTGTTATGAGAATTATCTTTTAAAAAAAATTATCTGTTAAAAAAAAAAAATATATATATATATATTCCATCATTTCTCTTGAAGTCTAATGCTGACTTTCAGGTATTTCTGAAGCAGAGGATTACAGTGTCACTACACTGGCAAAGTTTTGTCTTTATTCTCCCTCTCATAGATGCTGGAAGAATAAAATTCCTTTAATTAAAACAGTCCTCTAATCAGCTGACATGTAAATATTTCAGTTGAGTTTGCGTTTGAAAGCAATGAAACGTCAAGTCGAAGAAGCCGAAGAAGAAATAGACAGACTGGAAAGTGCTAAAAAGAAACTTCAGAGAGAACTTGAGGAGCAACTAGACATAAATGAGCAATTGCAAGGACAGCTCAACACCGCAAAGAAAGAGTTAAGGTAGGATGACTTGGCAGACTTGACACTTTTGTATCATGCCACCCCTCACAAGTTTGACCTCTTGCTCCTGGAGTGCATAAACTGAGGGCTTCCTCTACAAGTTTGTCATAAGCAGAGAGAGTTTAAGACACAGACCTGTGAAATTCTTCTGCGTTTCCTTTCTCTGCAAATGTTCTCCAACTCTTTTGAGTGTGCTGTAGGTGTCCCAACCTTTCCAAGATCTCCCTCTTGAATAAAGTCACGGAGGCAGGAAATGTAAAATGGAAAAAAGTGTGGGACTTGACACTCGTATCGTTTGTAGTAATAAAAATTTCCTGCTAATGGCTGAGGTGTACAGTTATCCTGTGTTAGTTTTCCTTAGCTGTCTTTGAACATCCCCATGTGCAAAGTTTACAGTTTCCCCTGTCACTTCAGTTAGAGGGGCTCGAAGATGTGGTTGCTTGCTCTTCACTCTCTTGCTTGTTCCTTTCATGTAAGGTGTACTCCATGAAAAACTATCCCTGTTGAAGCCCAAATTCCTTTGACATCCTTAAAAACTGTAAATCCTGCCAGTCGATGTTTTAAGCTTTGTATAAATGTTGTGCATGTAGATGTGCTGCTTTAAGAGCAAAGACCTGTATTTTTGTTTTAGTAGACTGAAGAAGTCACCAAGTAAAGTGTTGGCTGATTCTGATGATGATGATGACGACGACGATGATGATGATTTCAGCACAGATGGTGGCAGTCTCTGTGAAGTACCTTCAGGAAATAACTTTTCAAAAGATGATGACACAAAAATTTAAATAAGTATTGATGTGATTCCTTGAAAGTACTGGAAGAATAACATAAATTATCAAGAAACTGGATGTTCTAGAAGCCAAATGACACAAAGGGATTTCAGGGTTGGGAATATAATGTTTCCATCCATACTGTGCCATTTTCTTATGTAGATCTTTACTGTTTATTATAGGATTGCGTTATAAAACAGTTATAAAACACAAGATGTATATAACAGCTACTGAAAACATGGGGATGGTGTTTCACATTGGAAATGGGATTTTGCTAAAATTCTGTTTAAGTAAAAAGCCATTTGAAAGTAATTCAAAATTAGTTTTTAGTTATTAAAAGCTTTTCCCTAAAATTAAGGAAACCACAGGAGATTATTTAATAATTGTAAGTAGGGGGAAATGATGTATAAAATGTAAATACTTTAAACTTGATCTTTTTATTGACTACTTTAGTACTATTTTGTAAAGTTTCTAATATTATATAAATCAGTTTGATATGTAAAGTCCTTAAATTTATATTGAATGCTATATTTGGGTTTTCACTAAGAGGAAAGCAAATGAAAATGAATACATTTTGTGCATTACAGAGCAGATTCACAGCTCCTGGGCCAGGAAGTACATTTTAAAACCGGTGCAAGTTTTATTGTATGTTCTGTATATTAGAGGTCAAATGTTAATCCTGCCTGTTGACTTTGAAAGGACCATCACGTCTGCACGATGAGAGAGGCCTGCCTACAACTTCCTGGTAAACTTCACTTGGGAAGCTTTCTGTTCTTCGTAGGGAAGGGTGAGAATGATGTCAGTTATTACTTGGTATCTTTCATTTCCTGAAAGGAATTCAATCCTGCCAGAGGCAGAATGTTACCTCAGATCAGCCTGCTGATTTGAGAACATTGGGACAGTCTTCAAGTTTTTAAAGAATCCCACTCGTTTCGGTAAAATTAGTTGAGGTCTTTGAATTAAATGCGTTTAAATCTGTTCAGTAATTGATACCAAAATTTTATGCTGCTTGCAAGAAACTGCACCAAGGAAACACAAAACATGTAACCTGATTTTTCTTGGGCACCTGTTTGTTATATATTGCAGTGTGTGGTCATATGTGCAGATATATGTTAGTATTTCAGTTTATAGAAGTATCTATTTTGGGTGATCCATCTATTCAACAAACTTTGTGGGAATTTTTAAAGAAAGAGCATTGAAGATTTTATTTTATAAACATTTTCCATTTTGTTGCTAAAAATATTTTTTTGCCACTTAATATCACACTAGACTGATTTTGCTCCTTTGCAAATCTAGAATTCTAAGGAAAGGGCACTACTACAAAATTTTGTTAATAAACTATAGTTAGGTCCTGTCTGTTTATTAGCATTTGTCCCCAGTTACAGGTTAGTGAGCACTTCTTCATTGATTCAGTCAAGTTATAGTGTAATTGTAAAAAATACTTTGAACTGAAGTCCCTGGGATCCTCCAGTATTCCCACAAAGAAATCCACTGAAGGGAGCAAATTTAACAGCTCTGAGAGTGAGGCTGATAGACGTGGCTAAGGCAAAAGTCCTGACAATGGCAGGATCCATTTTCTTACAGTTACATGGAAGGAAACTCCTGCCTGCGGGATCAGAAATATATTTTGCATAGCATATTACGGACTCTTTTGCCATGGAATTCCCTTCAACTTGAGTTTGATAATTTGAATTATATGGGAAATAGTATGAACAGCATAGTTGTAGTACTGTCTCTTATGTTTTGTATCTGTTCAAGTAGCAAACAACGTGCATTTTTTGCAGTAGCTTTACTATTTTGATAACACTGAAACAGCCTTTTGTCCAAGAAGACCTGCACTACACTGTACTGACAATCATCAGAGAACCTGCTGTGATTGATCTGTTGTTGTTTCATTTGCATGTTTTTGTAGACTTACTTAGCTTTAAGCAACTGATTCCAACCCCCAGTACTTTATCCTACAATGTTCATAGGTGACTGTTATTTCAAACCACTGGAAGAAAATCACTTAATATTGCATCTACCTCCAGTTACACTAAACTGTAAACTAAAATTCACTTAAAATAAACAGCTCTCTCAGTTCTACCTTGTATGTGCATATAGTTTGATATGACAATTGAATTTCATATAGAAGATGCATGTGTTTAAAACATAACAAGAAAAAAATTACCTGGGAAATACTGATGTTGTGAACAAGTTTCTACGTGTTTTTCTCTTTGGAAGCTGCTTTCTTTGTAACTTGTAAAGCAGGTGGCAGGTGTAACATCTAGAAGCCTCCTCATTTGAGCTTAGAAGGAGGGAGACACATTGTTGCAGACTTTTACTGGCAAAGAACCTTCAGGTTACACATCCCTCCCCCCCTGCGTTTTGAGAGAAAACTCATCTTGAGTTTGTTCGTTTAGACTTGGAAATGGCATTTCCTCTTCAGAGTTCTCAAATCATATGACTAAAATCTAAGTCTTAAGACACTCAGAAGAATATTTCAACTCAAACCAGTTGGTAGCTCTGTTTCCTGATACATGCTAGCTTTGGTGATGGAAAATCATCTTGATTGCCAGAAACAAGACTGACAGTAGTTTAAGGACATCTGGGTTGTTCACTCAATCTCCTGTTTGTTTTGATCAAAGCTCATCTTAAGTCAAGATTTAGTTTAGAAAAATTTTCCTGATATTTTCATGTACTCTGTTTTTAAATGAATTTCAGAAGAAGCTCTTGACCCATAAAAGGAAGCAAGAGGGAGAATATGTGGAGGAGACATGGCAGTGAGACATCCAGTCCCCAGAAGTTCGTATAAACATCATAGTTTCTGGTGTATTACAGAGACATGGCTTGAATTCTGAGCTTGTAGAGTCCTTCGGTTTTCTTCCATGGTACTGTAATATCTCTTAAACAAACAGACACAAGCTAAATCATGTTTTCTATAAGCCTAACGTGATGACTTTTATAGTGGATGCTTCTCTCTCAGTGTAAGTAATCTGTGGTGAACAATGAACTTTTTGTCCTCTCTAGAATTACTGGCGTTGGTTTCCTGAGCCTTCTTTTGTAGATAAGAGAATACAAGTTAACTTCCACAAGAGTGTTTTGATGTTTTAAATCACCAACATTGGGCAAGTGCTCCAAGATCTTTCCATAGCAATTGCAATACAGTGCACAATATATCGATGTTAAACAAGTGAACAAAATCCTCCTGTCCTCCATAGACTCTTTGCTCACTGTCCAAGTAATGAAATTAAGGATGCATTTTAATGCCCTTGAGTTTGGAAGGCATCCCTATTCATAAATGCATCAAGGTCTTGCAGGCATCCTGTCTTTTGTTAGTGCCTGGAGGAAAACAAAAAAGGAAAAGTTGTCTTCTTGCTGTCCCCTGTACCTGCTCTGCACTTCATTTAAGGAGAGCCCTATATATGCAAATACTTCCTTAGTTCAGCACTGTGCTTTTTTTAATCACCAGGCAGGTCTCCCCCTCACAATGTAGTCTCTTGGTGATGAGACTATAAATTGGTGATTAATCTGTTTATTCTTCTGATTTATCCTCTTTCTTCTCAGCTTAATTCTTTCCCTTTTCTTGATTAAATAATCTGTTCTGATTTACAGATAATTTTCTAAACTATTCCAGAAACCATGTGTTTTCCTTATTTTTTACAGACCAGATGTGTGCTTTGCTGAGTGAGCTAGACAGTGCAATAGCTTTTAAGCCTTTTCTGGATCACACAGCATATTTTAGTAATTAGATGTTGATTCTTTTAGCTTACTGGGGCTTCCTATCCTGTGAATAGAGCTACACATTTCAGCTGCTTAATTTCTACCAACTGCAAAATGTTCAAAGGCTTTGCCAAAAGAGGAACATTCTTTAGAGATTTCCAGGGTTTCTAACACATTTAATTTCTTTTTTTTTTGCGTAAGATTCTGACTTGGTCACATATTTAACCCTTTGGCCCTACTGTGTTATAGTGGGGGAAATTTCATTGTCATTTTAAAATTTATTCATGAGCACTGGGCTATTGAGGAAGAAGGTACAGAAATTAATGGAAAGTGTTTTTTCTTTTTTATTCTCAGTGTTTCTTTTAACATGTAAGAAAGGAAAGCCTTAAGAAGAAGGAGAGTAAAGTTCAGCAGACAAGGTCAAGGCCCTTAAATGGTTGGTACCAGTGAACCTCAGATGACATCAGCAGAGACTGTGTTTTATGTAAACAGGAACATTTGCTGTTTTCTCCACTTCTAATAACAATTTGCTGTTTTGCTTAGATCCTGAAGTTTGCCAGTAGTAGAAGAATAGGCAATTAAAAAAATCTTACTTGAATTTGGGGCAGAAATATCTGATGAAAGTTTGAGCACTCGAAGTTGTCAATAGGAAACTAAGAACACTTTGTTATGAGTGCAGGGAAGAGACTCGTTGTGGGTAACCTGAGTTTTGCTGTGCCTTCTGTGTGCTTCTGCTTCTTCAGCAGAATGGGCTTTCTAAACACTGCTTCATGTATTAGGTTACAAAGCTATTTTCACTACTTTCAAGCACTCCTTTCACTTTGGTTGCATGCAGTCTGGCTAGGGTGGACCCTGCCAAAAGTCTTAATATTAAAGTAAGGGAGAAATAGAGACAGCAGGAAAGATCAACCCACGATCTAGTTCTGATTAATTTTGATTTTGACCGTCCCTTCACTCTTCTTAAAGATCCTGGCCCTGAATGTTGCTTAAACCATCATAAACATACAGATACCTACCTTGGGCTGCGATCAATATAAGATTTTATTTCCAGGGAAAGACTGTAGAGGTTCAGGATCAGGATGGTAAAGAGCACATGGAAGCAGTGCACATGAAAGTAGTGTGAGGAAGTGCCTATTTCCTGTGTGCATTTGCAGCAAAGATTCTCCAGAGAGTGGAGCTGAGACACATGATAGTGCTAGAAAAGGAGCAGCATATGTTTCTGATATTTCTGTGGATGCACTGGTAATGGAGACTGATGAGCTGCATATCCCTGGGCAGCAGGAGTAGTTCTGTTTTGCAGAAGTGCTTTCAGAATCTTCCACCTTTGGATATCCAAGTGTCTGCCAGTATCAGAGGCATCTATTTTGTGTGACTTATATTTCATCTTATATTTTTTCCAGAAAGAAATTATGTGTGTAGTTCTGTGTTTTCCATTGGATTTGGCTTTTTGTGAAAAGATGTGTTTACTTTTATGAGGATTTTTGTGAGAGAGAAAGAAAAAATTGCTGGCCTTGGAGTGGAAAGAGGGATGAGACTGTTTGGGACTCACCCCTGGGAAAACTCAGTCCGTGCTGGAAGTGCAATTTACTCTTCTAGAAAGCAGCTCCACTGTGCACAGCAGGGCTGAGCTGGGGACTGAAAGTTCACCCCTCACACCCACAGAGCTGGCTGTTCTCATCCCAGCCTGGCCTTTTCCTGGGAGATGAGGACTGAGACCTGGAACCTGACTTGGCTGAGGCTGCCAGCATGTGATTTTGGTAGTACAGACGAGGTTGAGATTGGTATACTTTTAATTTTGTTCTTCAAGTCTTTTGGTTAAATGAATTTGCTATGATTAAAAGAAAAAGGACTCACTGGGCATTTGTGACTAGAGCATGCGAGAGCAAAGAGATGTGCACACACAGTCTGAAGGCAGAGGGAGATGGGTGTGCATCTCTGCAAGTGCTGTATCAGCTGATTTGGTTCCTGCCTGAAAACATAATCCCAGCTGTTTAAAGTTGATACACAAATTCAGTGGCTGGGGTCACACTGTGGGTACTGTAAATCCTTCCCAGCGCAGACCACTTTGATCTGAGTTCCAGCATTTTCTTGCTTATCTGCTGTGTGAAAGAGCTTTTTGGCAGAGTCCTCACAAGCCTATTAATTTGTCTTTTAAACACTTTCTCAAAAGGAAAATAAGGAAAGCCGAACCATCGAGAGAAGACAGGGTGGTCTAATAGTTGGAAATAGAACACAGAGAAGCAGGAGGATTCTAGTTTTTAATCTGTTTGAACTGCTGTTTCAGTCCTTGGCCTTCTCGTACTTTTGTCGCCATGCCTAGAATACGGAGCATTAGACCTTAAAAACTGGATGCTATGTCTGCATTGAAACTTCCTGGATAAAAATGTTAAGAAGAAATTGCAAGGATCTGATTTTTTCAGTGAATCTGACTTCTGTGCTTTCTCTGCTCTGTTTATCCTTTGCCCTGCAGTCTGTGACGTGCTGCAATGCTTTCCAAGCAAGGAGCTGTTTTACCTGCCATACATCTGAGATTGAAGGTCTTGTGCCAGGCTCTGCATTAACCACCAGGCTCTGTGGAGTGTCTTTCCAGCAGAACAACAGCCTTAAGTCTACATTTCCTTGCTTTACAGGGAGCTTCAAATTTGGGGTTCTTCAAATAAGAAAGGGGTTTATTGTGGAACAGGTAGAATGGCTGTGAAAAGTGGGAAAGAAAATAATAAGTCAAATAAAACTGTGTAAAAACAGTAAATGAGCCAACCAAATAAGGGAAGCTTCCTGAATCAGGCTGTGTTTACTTTAAACACAGCCCACTGTGCCTTGCTATTTCAGTACATATTGTGTGCAGTATCCTACAGTATCCAACTATTTTAAAGATAAGATCAAATTTGCAATTTAGATCAAAATGTCTCTCCCAGCTGTGAACTTCTTAAGTATTACTGAGTCAAAGTGGAACCATGGTCTGTGTGGGGCTGTCTGTGGTACTGCACGAGGATAAATATTTGTAAGGATGCCTACAACTGTCTGAGCCTCCTGTAGTGCTCAAGAGAATTCATCTCTTCAGTGTGCCTGGCATCCTTTGGCTAGGAAATTCAGATGGAATTTAATAAGCATTGTGGGATCAGCAGAGAAGAGAAAAGAATGAGAAATATATAGGACCACTGCAACTGCTACTTGTATGAGGAGACAGGAATCTTTGTACGTGTGAGTTTGATAAGCCTTCTGTATGAATGTACCACACTGGTGCTATTGATACAGAGTGGGGAGAGCAGAAGGAAAACTTCAGTCTGCTCGATCAACCTCCTTCCTCTTCTGCTCTTACTGCTGTTGCTGCTTCCTGCTGAGAAAATGAGCTGTAGTAGCATTGGGAAACCCCTACTCAGTAATCTGGAGTCCTTCACATTCTCTGCAAGAGACAGGTACCTGTAAATTTGTGCAACTATAATGAATCAACTCAAAATGCTCACAAACTTGAATATTTGGGGGTTTTTTTAATGAAACAGGTTCCATTTAAAGACACATGTTTGTAATAGGTCCCATCAAAGTATTTTTGCAAAGACAAAACTGGATTTCCATCAGGGCCTGTCACCTCATGAAGGTGATGCCTTCCAGTGAAGCAAAGCCCAGCTGATGGCACAGCAGCCCTGCAGAGGTGCAGGTAAGTGTGTCAGGGTATTCAGTTTGTGCTGGGTTGTGGTGTGCCTTCTAATATTGTGCCTGGCTCATGGTGTCTCTTGCACTGCCCAGCTCTGGTTCTACCTTCACCGGTGACAAGTGCAGGCGCTCTGTTGGAAGCCCCAGTGCCTGGTTTAGATGCACCAGGCCAGAGGGAAAGGGAAGAGACCTGACCGCCAGGTGTCTGGAAAACAGAGTTAAATTGGCTCTCATTCACAGCAAATACGAGTTCCTAGGTGCTGACAGAAAGGTCTGGCTGTTTGATAGATGACTGTTGGGGCATTCTGCTTTTTTTTGCAAGTTTGGAGTTTTTGGGGTATTTTGGTCAGAGAAAAGAAAAAAACAACCCAAGCCCAGGGATGTTTCTTTCCTGGTTGTGCTCTCTAGGTGTCTGTTGGGTCTTCTCTCTCTCGTGGGTGAAATCTGTATTAAATGTATGGGATTTTATTTTACTTTACTTTTAAACTTACCACGTGTCCACAAGTAGAGTGAGAGCTGGCAGTACCTGTAGTCTGCTATGGTGATGCTGTCAGGGTGGTAGCACAGGAAATGTCATGACATGCTGTGGGCATGACATTAAACACCCGTCTTTCCGCTTTATTCGAGTAAAGTAAGGAGCTTATTATACTTGTGCAATGTCTGCTTACCCAGCCTCTTCTTGAATGTGTTTGTATTCACCTGTAAAGCTCCACAATGCTGTGTCCATGGAATGCAGGTGCTTATGACTCACAGCTGGATTACAGCCTCAGGAACCTGTGTATAAACTGCAGCATCTGTAGGTTTCAAGATGCCATTAAATGCCAGTAGCAGTTACATCTGAAGGGCAGTGCAGGAGGGAACTGACTACCTGGAAGCTCAGTGGGTGCTCAGTCTGCTTGGATCTGTTGTCTGTGGTGTCAAGCTCACCACCAGTGCACAGGGTAACTCCTGCCTGGAAAAGGACTCCACACTGAGTGATTAAATAGTCCTGTGCCTCCTATACCTGCCAAGCCTAGAGCACTAGATATCAGATAATGGAGCCTTGATCCCAGAAACTTTTATAAAGTCATGTTATTTTAGCTTTTCTTCTCAGGAATATGAAAATATCACCCATTCCAGAGCAGCCATGGTGCTGACCACAGATGTGAGTGTGCACAGCTGCCAGCTCTGAGGCCTTGGAGAATGCTCTGAGGGTGAACTGAGTGCAGAGAATCAGATAAAAGCAACACATTTTAACTTTGATTGGCACTTTATCTCGTCAGAGTGAATTTTCTCATCACCTTTATAATTCTTACAAATTAGAAGTAATACGGAGGGAAAATGGGAGACTGATACCCATTGACTTTGCTGCTCCTCTGAAACTATTCTGTGCTTAGCAGAGCTTCGTGACTTGTGAGAAAAATGAAGAGGAAAAAAAAAAAGGGCCACCAAAGGGGAAAGCTGGTGGAAGTTTTCTGAAGAGAAAAGGAGTATTTTTCAATGAAAAAGGTTTGAAAATCTGAAACTTCAGTCGGGACTAAGATGCCTGGGAGATGCAAGGGCAGCGCGGCCCGCAGGAGGCAGCAGAGCGCGGCTGAGCTGCATCCCGGCCCCAACTGCGGGTCTGGTCCCTGCCTGCCGTGTGTTTTCATACATCGTACACCCCCGCTGGAAGCACTTGGCCAAAATACAGGGTTTTGTTGTGAAGAATCTCACGTTTATATCTGTGAAGCTGTTGGTTGCTTCCCATGGGCAGGATAAAATTGCTCACTGGCGGTGTTGCCTTGCTTTGTTGCTGGCATCCTTCAGTCCAGTGAGGATGTCAGAATTCATCCCTTTGCACTGCTAAGCAGCCTGGCAGTCCTGCAGTGGCTGTCATTGCAGCTGAGGTGTTGCAACCCCCATGCTGACTTGGGTACATTGTGCCCTAATAATGCACCTTTTGTCCTATTTTCCCCAGCAGCAACTGGTGTGGAGCCAACTGTGATGCTGCAAGGGGAGTTCAACTATAAACCAACCTCAAAGAGAGGGGATCTCAAAACTTCGGAATCTTGAGAGACGGCCTCTGCCAGAGCGTAAGTTTCTTGCAAGATAGGGGAAATTATTTAATCCTCCAGCGATTAAAATACAATACAGAACAGCCAGGTTTCCATTCAAGAAGTAGTCTTTTCAGTACAGAACCATAGTCAAAACAGCATTCAAGATGTTGAGGTGCACAAAGTGACTGATGTGAGAAAGGGGATGGTGCTTTCCTATAAAGGTGCTGCTGCTTGAAGTACTCAGGTACTTTTGCATGACTCTGTAACAGGACAGGAAATCGAGTGGGTTTGAGTCTGAAGAAATTAATTTGTGGACAGAAAAAGCATAGAATATATTTACTCTTTATTGTTCCGTAACACTGTAACAAGGGGCAATCACCAGAAGGGAGCAAGGAGACCCAAAACTGGTACTTTTCCATACAGCATGATTAGACACACTGGTGCTGATGGTGATAGTTTATCGAAAACCAGAAGTTCATAGCTGGTAAGAATACCCATTATTCATGAAAATGTGCTGACTGGAGTTACTAAACCTATAATTCAGGAAATAACCCAGTCTCTTAACGATTAGAAAATCAGGGAGGTATTTGGAGGGAGTGGGAGGATGATTAACATCTCCCTCCTGTGCAGTTCTTATGTACCTTTCTGAAGCAGGAAATTCTGGCCACTGGCAGAGAAGACAGACAGCAGCTCTTGTGCAGCCTGGGCATTTTTACTACTCTGCAAAACACTGAATCTGGGAGGCCATATGAGATAGTTCATGACTATGGCTAGACTGTGTTTTGACCGAAAGTATTTACTGGCATTCAAATTATCTTTTGCCTCAACTTTTTAATGTAATCTCAAACAAATTATTTCCAACATTGCTTGAGACCTGGGTTCATTCCACCTAACTTCAGGCACTGGCCTATGAAGATGTCAACAGTACAAGAAAAGTATGAACTGGTTTGTTCATGCTTTCTTTAAGGGACTGGAGTGCTTCTACTTCTTGGGATCTTTCTCAGGAGTTTCCCTTTTTTTATCTGACTAGACAAGAGCTTAGTATCTCTCTCTTTCACCAAAAATAGGATCTATTTGAGTTTGCTTACTGGAATATGGATCAACAGCAATGGCCAGCCCCGTTGCAAAGATCCTGTTTGTGATGTGAAGAATGTGACATCTGCACACTGGTGAGTTTTGGGCAGTCACCACTGCACAGTGTGGGCCCTAAGAGTTCCTCCACTTTTCCAGGATTCGTGCAGGACAGAATAAGCTGTGGTGAAATGTGTGTGGCTGGTGGCCTACACTAGCTACGTCCTCAGGAATCTGTAAAATTTTATAAGTTAACAGCACCACAATTTCTACAGGTTCCCCACTTTCTACTACCATCCTCTGTACAAAATCACACTGTTCTAGCCCAATGGAACCCCTTTTTGGAGGGTTTTACATTAAAATGATCAGATGTTATTTACCAAAAGACAGATAAAAATTCAGCATCTGTAAGTGTCTAGACTGTATGTGGCTGCAGAAACAGTGGAATTCAGGTTGCATCTACAAACAAGGTGAGTCAATAAATTATACCCTTTATGTTGCTGTTGCAAAGTGGTTGCTGACACCTAAACATGGTAACCTGAAGGTAGCCAAGGAATCTGACCTAGAGGTTGCACCAGCTGTTTCTGGCACTGCCACACAAAGAGCAATCCAACCACAGGCTGAAAACTTTCCAGAGAATTTGATGGGATCTGTGGAAACTGTGGAAACTCTGCCAAACACCTGTGGCATTAATAGAAAATTAATAAACATCAGCCATAAAAGGTGAAAAATGAAGGAGTTGTTTAGGTTCAGTAGATGGGGGAAACAAGCAAAAGACATTTGAGCTATGCCAGCCAATGCTATTTTGGCAATACCGAAACAACTTCCAAACAATCTTAAAGCTAGGCCTAGGTGGTTGACAATGTGCACTCCAGTAGTCTGTGAACATGGGCCAGTGGCAACATTCCAGAAAACCCCCACTTTATTTCAGGTATCCTTATGCTGGTGTTCATCTGTTTGTGTGGTTGTCCTGTGCTGCAAACATCCAGCTGGGAGAGATGTGGAAGTTAATGTCAGGTTCCCATCAGGGTCAAAACTTCAGCCAAATATCCAATTACGTTTCAACTCACTGTGTTTCTAGATCCTGCCTCTGTTGTCAGAGAATCACCTTTATACCAAAATGATCCCAAATCTGAGGGTGAGATTCTGTTTATGCCTAGAGCATATTTATGTGGAAAAAGCAGGCTATTAAACAGGAAGTTTTGACTGACTGGGTAGGATGCAGAAAGTGTTCTAGTTGTGCTCATCTTCCTTTGTAATTTACGCCCACGTTGGCCACTGTCCTCTGCATAAGCCAAGGAGAGGAAAACAATTCTATTAAGAAATCTGCTTCAACATTGTCTCCCCAGGGACAGGGACAGAAAGGTTCAGCAGGAATACAATTCTGGAGGGCACTTTAGCGTTTTTTGTCCGGTGTTTAATTCTATAGGCTCTTTTTGTCTAAGTGTTTTCTCTTTTGTTAATTCATCAAAATACTAAATGTGTGTGTTAACACAGGAAAACCCTAAAATTCATAGAGACTGCATAACTCCAGTCATATGAGAAGTGGGAAATGTACCAAAGTCCCTCATTAAGGGTTTGATATCCATCAGAATATTTTGGTGTACTTTTCATTCTATTGCTTTAGCAAAAGTACACTGTCACAGGACAGTGGATGGAAGATCTCTATTCCCCCAAATAGTTTACTGAAATAAAGCAAGCTAGAAAATGAGCAACCACCAGGTGTTTTCAACGTACCCAGTGCATGCTATTAATATATTATAGCCTCTGTGCAATGTTTGTAGAGATTACTGGGAATATTGACTTTAGAGGGAGGAAGATTGGATCTCGTGTTACTATGTTAATCATTGCATAAATATTTCTCTAAAAGGCAGAAATATAGAAATTTCCAGGGGCAGAGTGATGGTCTAACATCCTGTTTTCAGCAGGGGCCAGTTCCCAGGGCCCCATAGGAAGGCAAATCCCCTCCTTTCCTTCCGCCCCATGTCTGCTGTCAGCTGTGTCACAGCAGACTGCTGTCAGTCTCTCTCAATTTGTCACTGGCCATGAGGGGAACTGACAGCTCAGGCTGATTTCATGGCAGCTACCCCACCGTTCTGTCTGACCCAAACCCCATCCTGTGCCCCCATCCATGTGTATCAATCTCTTCCTTCAGTGCTAATAACTTCATTCAGTGACCTGCGGCAGCAATGGATCTCCAGGTTAATTATAAAAAGCAATAAGACAGTTCCTGTGTGCTACTTTAATTCTATTAACCCACATTAATATCCAGAGCATCTCCGTTTACTCCTCAGTTATGATCAGACAGATGCAGTAAAAAATGAGAGCACAAGTAGGGCAATTGTCTTTTAGTGATTTTTGGTGTCTTTCTGTTCTTGTTTGGCACCTGGTTTTGTCGGGTACTCTAAATGTTAGGCACATAATGAAATGAAGGGAAAGCAGAATAATGAAAGAAGAATAATTTTACAGAGACTTCTGCCATCCAAATCTCCTGATTAGAATAAATTTATGAAATGAGTCAAAACCCAGTGGAAGTGAATAGATCTTTTGATCAAGTACTCACTACTTTTTCATTGTAGTTTTCTCTGGAGAGAGAAACCTGATGGGAATAGTTACACTGCAAAAACAATTTCATTTCATTATAGAAACTTTAATTTCTGAATTATGAGTGATCTTGTAAACAGGTTTATTTCCTTTTTTGACCAGCCTTTGTCACTCAAAAGCCACAGGTTTATTTAGATTTCATATTATCAGTAAGCAGGCAGAATGTCAGGAAATCCTGCTCTACTGGTCCAAGTCACTGGTGCAGGTTTGATGTATTTCAGAGCCTGTAGCATTGAAAGTGCCTTCCTGGAATAGTTCACATCTGGAATAGTTCACATCTGTTGCTCTGTGATCAGGACACAGAACCAGGCTGCTCTCTGCTGCATTCTTGCTGACTGGATGATGCACCACATGCAGGTGAAGGAAAAACATTCTGCTTGGGCTCTGCAGCATCCTGGAGAATGACACATGGGAAATCTGGGGAGTAGCCGTGCAGATTCACAGATAGTGTGTGACCAAGTGTGTGAGTGGTGAGGTGTGTAAATCCATTTCCTTCCTAGGACTGTCCCTAGAGGGGCATTCCCCTAAGTAATTAGTAATTGTGGCTGAGCTATTATTAAGTACCTGTAACTATTTAGCCCTTCCTACACTCCCTCCTAATAACTTTACTCCAGTAGATCCAACATTATCTCCTGTATTGATTCTGACTTTACTTTTTTCTATTACTGTAATGACTGACACACAAAAGAAATAAGGCAGTTCTTGGTGACAGGAGAAGAAAATGTCATTTTACTGTAGATACAGATACATCTGCTAGAATTCTTTTTTTTTTGAACTGGAGTGACCAAAGTTTTCCTGATGAAGGTTGCCTTATTTCAAGTCAGCATGACCTGATATTTTATAATTAAAATACCTCTCCTTCCGCCTTATTTTCTTTATGTGATTTCTAATAAACTTCTTTTTAGTATGTAGAAGGGGAATAAATAATAGAATGAGATCTTTCACTTACACTAAACAACTTTTATGCACAGCTCTGTGTTCCAGCTGTGTGTGCAGACAGGCGATGGGCTGCAAGAGTCACGAGGAACTGCTGCATTGCCATGTCTGAGGTGGGAGAACATGGAGGCCCTATACCAGATCTAAAATAAGGGAGAAGCCAAACAGCCAAGAACTTCTGTAGCATCTCTGCAGATGTTCTAGACAAATGTCTGGTTTCTTTGTTGTTTATAACAAGTTTCCATCATCCTCTGCCCTGAAGTGGGGCTGAAGTCAACCACTTGCTATTCTGGCCTTCTACCATAAAACAGAGCTGAAGCAGAATATAGTTTTGCCCTTCTTACTCTTCTGTGTTTCCTTTCATGTGGAGAAATAAAGATGAAATGTCTCATCTTCCCCTTTTTAAGCTAAAAGCAGTCAGTCAAATACCTGTAGTGATTTCACAGAATCACGGAACATTCTGGGTTGGAAGGGACCCACAAGGATCTTTAAGCCCAACTCTTAAGTGCGTGGCCCATATTGGTTTTATTAGCACCATGCTCTAACCAGCTGAGCTAATCTCAGGGTGTAATTCCTCTCCTTAATGCTCCCTGAAATATGTCCCCTCCTTACATTTGTAGAAAAACTTGCACTCCACAATTTATTTCTGCCTCTGAAATATGGAAATTTCCTGCCACCGTGACAACACTGGAATCAGAAGAGATCTATCATTTGATATTATCTCCAGGGAGTGGAATATGATTTTAAATGCAGCTCCCTAACAATACACCAGTGGTGCTAATGGTGGGGTGTGCCTGTTTTCTACTCTCCTACCCACCGTAACCAGTTCCACTGTGTGACGTGGCCGAGTCACACCCCTGTGTGAACAATGCTGCTGCTCCTGTGCTGCCTTGTTTTTAGGTGACATTTGTGCTTGCACAGACTGACCAAACCCAAGGGTGCTGCTGGAGAATGAGTGACAGGCTTCCAGCGTTGCACGTGTGTCTGGAGCCGCATTGCTGTCGGCTGTGACCCAGCTGGGAACGGAACGGAGACCTACATGGAAGAGGAAACGGCGAAGGTGAATCAAGGGGCGGTACTTTTTCTGCTGAATCAGAACTGGATTGATGCCCTATATGCTTCAGCAAAATCTTGACTGATGCTATCTAAATCCCTGCAAATTTGTGACTGAAAAATTACAGTGCTATTATTTCATTCAAACATGGCCACACATTCACGATAAATGAAACTGGCCTGTATTTGTCTCGATACTTTTCATATTTCTCAGTTGATTTTAAAGTCCAAGCTTTTTTTTAAAAATTTAATAAAATCAGTTCCTTGACTATAGCTGTAAAATTACTAAAAGTCCTCCCAAATACAGGTAAAAATATCTTTTTATTGAAAAACATGCCCTCCCAGGGCTTTGCAGCCTTCTTTAAAATCCTAGTGGCAGTCATTTTTATTTCTCTACACATTGTTTTTAACAATTAAGTCTGACTCTACAGATCATAGCTACCAGGTGTAATTCTCATTTTTCTAACTGCTAGGTGTACAAACTGTGTGAAATACACTGACAAACATATATATGTATAAAGGTACATGGTAGAATCCTGTCACTATTAACATTACATGATTGGCTTCAATGGACTTGCTCTATGTTCATGCCCAGAGACAACTTTTAGTGACTAATCCGTTCTCTTTTGTCCTTTCTGTCTCTTCCAGAGGAAATTACTGTGCACACTGTATTACTTATTGAGCTATCTTGCATTTTGTGACTTTATTGATACATAGTTAAAAAATACATTGAGAAACTCAACAGGAAGATGGACTTTAAGTACAAAGTAGGACAATTGAAAGCAGAAGACAGTCAAAGAAACATTTACTGCAGTTGCAGTCTGTGACTGCATTGTCAGCAAACATGGAATCAAGCTCTTATTGCAGGTAACTCCAGGAACTACTTTTTTTTATTCAATTCAGCCCTAACTGAAATAATTGCATAAAATAGATACTGAGGGCTTTGCAAAATCATAGAATCATAGAATCACCACTCCTGGTGTGGGAATTCCTAATTTTAGGTTTGTCTATGTGAGATCAGCAGGAGAGGCTCTGAGTTCCTGTAGTAATTTTGTATTAGCCATGTTCCAAGAGTGTAAAGTGAGAGCAAACAATTAAAGGTCTGAGAAGTGATACGAAGCTTGTAGCTGAACCAAGCAGGACATTCAGATGGCTGTGTGTGTTATGTCACTTCAAAACTGACATAAACCACAGGAGCTCCAAATGCAGCAAAGATGTATCTGCCAGTGAAAGATGAGATATTATTCAAGAGAAGAACTGCACAATATTATATATCGTGTTGTATATTGCATATCAGGGCACCTATGACAACTGAATTTGGGGCCTCAGTTTCTGATATGTGTCACCTAACAAGCTGTTTTATGACCATTAGCAGGCTAAAATTTTCATTTTAAATGCCTGAAAAGGAGAGCTTGATAGTTCCATGACGCTAAGTGTGTGTCTGTAGAATAAAAGGGTAAGAGCTGGCAGCAAAAAGCTCTGAGGAAAAATAGTTGTTTGAGCCTACAGTTCTCAGTAAGTCTGGTTCTGAAATATTTTACGTGCACCTGTCCATTTGATAATCTCTGCTATAAATGGGTTTCATGCCCTAGGGATGATGAAGGCAGAATAGATCTTAATCCCCCTGGAAAGTGAAGGCTATTAGAGCTTAATTATAAGACCTCAGTTTTGTAGCAATAAAAATGGGACTTTATAACCTTAATGACCACAGGTGTAAGTTCTTGTTCAATTTGTACCTCTGCAATTATTCCTAAATCTTACGGGACTAATATTCCAGTTGATCATGTGCTATTAGACCTTTTTTTATTTCCTCTTGACTGTGTCAGCAGTTAGCCTGAAGATGGGGAGGAGATTTTGAAGGGAAAATAATAATCTGCTTTTTATCATGCCCACATTTAGGTAATTTGTTTTGGCAAGACCAGGCTACCCACTCCTGCAGGAATTATTTTATGATCTGCTGTTCTGTTAGGGCAGATCTGCTTCCTACTCCATGTATTGCATGCTCTGTTGTCCATCTTGTGACCAAGGGCTTTTCATAGAAATGCCCGTTGATTTTGTGACATCCTGTTTCATTTTTCCCACAGCAAAATGGCCTTTGGGCCTCCTGGGGAAAAAAATATTTCAGTAACAGTGGTGGAGGGGAACAAGGTAGTGCACAAAAAACCAAAAAAGGTGCCTACACTTTAAATTTCTTGCAGTTTCTGTGTAATTATATTAGCTATTTCACAACAACTATTGCTCCAGATACTCATATTTTAGTGTCATCTTGTAATTAACCTGCTGTGCTTTTGGGTCATTGCAGTCACGAAGCGGTGTGCCAGGTTTTGAACTGAAAGCTCAGCATCCTGGTCAGGTTATGTTCTGCCACCGTACTGTGTATTGCCTGAGCAGTCTGCATGACTCTGTATACCTTTGGAGTACTCTGTCCAGCTGTAAAAACGAGGAGAATACTGTTAATTTAGTCAAACTAATTCCCAAATAGTGATTTACTTTCTACTCCCCCATCTTGTTTCTCTAAACTAGTGCCATGTCCAAGCCACAGACAGTATAAAATGCTCTCAACAGTGTACAACGAGCCTTTCAGGACAAAAGAGCTGTAAACTGTGGCAAATCTACCTCAGACTATCAGAACCAGGGAGGTAAGGTCATGGGTCCGGGCAGACAGGGGCAAGCCAAAACCAAGCAGACAGGGAGCGAAAGAGAGAGTGACTGTGTGTTGTCACTTCTCAGTTAAGCTTCCATGGGGGGTGAGAGAGAATGACAAATGTGGAATAACGAGCTGCAGCCATGAATACATGCAGAGCTGGGCCTAGGAAGCAACAGCTGGACACAAGAGCTGTTCAGAGCACAGGAGACGTGTTGCTGCGTAGAAGCCTGTCACCTTTACTGCTGTTGGTGGAGAGTCCATCATGCCAAGGCTGAAAAGATAGTGATCAGACGTCCTGTGCCTGGGGAGGTATCAAGACAGCAAACCCCCAGTTCAGGGACCTCCTGGGTCAGTAGTTGTAGATGTATCTTCATGTTTTGCAGCCCTCGCAGCTTGTTTTCTGTGAGTTTACCCAGCTGCTTTCTGGGAGCATTTATATTCTTTGTGATCAGTGATTCTTGTGTCATAATTTCACACAGAAATGTGATGCCTGGATTCCTTCAAATCCATTGTTCTCAAGGGTAGGAAATAATGAACAGCTACTCCTCGTTTACTTCTGCAAACCAGTCAGGATTTTCTGTGCCTCTTTTGCCCATTCCCCAATTTTGTCTTTTGTCCAAGCTGAATATCCCAAATCTATTTATCCTGTCTTTTAATCCAAAAATAATTCTATCATTTTGAGCTTTTTTTGCACCCTTCTGTGTAAGCCTCATGTTGTTGCAACGGCTTCTCTTGAGCTTCCTTCTTGCTATCTGGGGGTTACCAATTGTTCACTCAATATTAGTGGTTGGTTTCTGTTCAGGGACAGTGGACTGTCATGTCCTGCTGCTATTTTGCAAGAAATGGGGGGAGCTGCTAGTAAGGTAGATGTAACTGAGAAAACTACATTTTTATTATCTATCTCGGTATTATCCATGAACAAGTCTTCCTCATCTGCACCAATAAAATTTCTGTAAAAATTATCAGTATTTGCAAAGTTGATGCAGACCTTGCAAATTCCCCCTGAGATCTGATTATTGTGCCTTACTCTCTTATGCTTTAGCATATGGGAAGGGAGGTCCTTTCCCATTCTGTGGTACAAGTTTAGTCTCTGTGCCTGTTCTTAGAAAAGCAGTTCTCCTGTTTGTGCCTTGCAGTGACTAGGCAGCCCTGCATACAGGCCTTTTCCCAGAGGGAAATGAAGTCCAGAAGGCACAACTTCTAAATAACCAGGACCATCTCGAAGGTCTGTGAACTCCTCCTCAGCTGAAACCACAAGGGCCACCAGCTGTCTGCATACCAGAATTTAAATAGAGACATTCCTGCTCACCAGAATGACCAGGAACATGTAAATGACAGCCCAGTGGGTAGACAACATACTTGTGAAGGAACATGGTGTTGATGATAAACCTATTCTCCACCTGCAAACCCACAAAAGCAGCATTACAACCAGGAGCTAAGACAGGCGTGATTCATATGGAAATGCAATTGTTTGTAGGCACAAGACACCTTCCCACAAAAACACTGCAGCCAATCTTGAGGTGAGAGAAATCCCAATACAAGTGGTTGTTCTAACTAATTTGCCTTGGGCTATATTACCTTCCTCTGGGCTCTATTACCTTCGTCTGGAGGAGAAAAGAATAGTAGCTAGGAAAACAACAACAAAAATGCTGAATACTAAATGCAGAACCTTCATTTGTTCATCTGGTCTGGGCAATGATTTCTGCTTCTCTTCCTCAGATCATTGTCATGTGGATAGCTCAGAATCTTGTCCTGGAGACAGACAACTGGGGGCAGAATTGGACAGAGGCCTTGTACACAGAGAGGGTGAGGCACTCAGAGTTAAGTGCAGTTTCCATTTTTCCAATGCAAATTACTTTCCTCTCTTCAACACTCTGGTCCTTTACATCTTATCGGGCACAGACACTGCATAGCCATAACCGTGTTTTCTCGTGGCCTTAATTTAATTACATGGAGACAGGACATAAATTATTTAAAAAATGCTGTTTAAGGTGTTTGTTCTGCCATTTCCTTCAAACAAAAGCATCTCCTTTGGTTATAACTCCCTTGATTACTGAGGAATGCACTGCTCATGACAGACGCAGCCGAGGCTGCGGGTGAAGATGTGTGAGTGCCCAGGCCCGTGTGCAGTGGTGTGGGGTTATGGCGTTCCCTCAGCCCAGATCCGGAAGAGCTGAGCATCTGAAATGCTGAAGTCCACACCTGCAATCTGGCTCGGGGCCAGGCAGCTCCAGCGGACCCGACTCACCTTGTTGGACCTTTGGCACCAAGGCTGACGCTGTCACTCAGCTGCACTGGCTTGTGCCTGTCAACGCGCAGCTGTCTGTGGTCTGGGTGCTTTTGGATCAGTCTGGTACTCGTTCCTGGAGCTGGATAACAACTGACAGCCCTGGGTCACTCATGGATTGCTGCTATGGGAAGAAAGGGAGGACAGTGTCCATCTTTCACATAGCACTCTCTGGTTAGAGTGCTCAGAGGTGGGTACCCCCCAGTGACTCCCGCGAGCCCTAACCCCCATTTTCCAGTTCCAGGAGGTGGCTGAGTGACAGATGGACCCACCTGGATCTCCTCTCGCAGCCCCTCTCCCCCCGCTGCGCCCCAACACCCAATTATGAGCAGAGGCAATGCCACCCCGCACCGGGACCTCAGCGTCCCACGGCCACTTAGCCCACTTCCACCACAGGCGAGGAAACCGGGCACTGGGGTGTCCCGGTCGGCAGCGCGGGGGCGCAGGTTGGGCAGAGGGGGGAGCCCCGTCCCCGGTGCCCGGCCCGCCCCCGCCC
>VXAY01005483.1:408941-455699 GCA_013399855.1 Oxyruncus cristatus
GGGCATGCGGGGGGGCGGCGGGGAGGGCCCGCGGGAGGTATCGGGGGGGAGCGGCGGTTCGACCCCCCCCTCTTGTGCTTACCTGCGGGGCGCTTTTCCTTTCTTCCTGTCTTTCTTTCTTACCTTTGTTTTTTCCCCCTTTTTTTTCCTTTTCTTATTTTGCGGTGTGCGAGAGCATCTTTTTGTGCGTTCGATGTAGGTCCGGGGAAATGATGAGTTTTTGGGGTGTCCCGCCAGGCTTTTGTAGCGCTAGTCCCTGGCTATTCGGGAAGGTGTACTTGTGTTGAAGACTTTCTCCCTTCATCTTTGAAATGCGCCTGGATATCTGAAACTCAGAACTTGCCAGCCAGGCTCTCTGCCTGTCGTGAGGAAACTCACCGTAACGATTTAGATGGCCATAGTAATTTGTTTGGATAATCAGTTCCTCGGATACAGAAATATGATTTATTGATGTATTTTTAAAATTTTCATAGATGCGTTAAATAATAATGATGTATTAATCTGTTGGGAAGTGCTTCTGAAAAGTTGTTAAAACTCACGCAGGTATGACAGGAATGTCTCTACGACCACCCAGCTTTAAATAGCCCTTTTCTTGCTGCTGTAACCACACTGCTATGACTGTGAGTGCTCATTCCACGTGTGAAGAAATAAATCAAAATAAGTGATAATCTTGTCCTTACAAAGAAGTACATCCATATGATTATTAAGCTTCTTGATTTATGCAGTGATGGTTTTGATGCTCCAAAAATATGAGTTCCTAGTTGAAACAATGAAGAACCTTATGTTGCTCTGTTTTACGTGATAGCAGTAAGGTCAGGCTCTTCCACAGCAAAAGATCCCTGGTCTTCATAAAAATTGAAATTGCTCATGTATGTGGAAAAATTAAGATGACTTGAAAGTCATAGTTATGTTCCCTGTGTCTTCCATGTTCCCATTGAGTTTTCCTATTTTAGTATTTCTTAAAGAAGTTAAATTAAGGGAACTTGTGTTTAGGTGATAATTTTCGTGTTTTCATCCCCATGATAGATTTACTGGGCATGATGTAAGATGAACTGTATTTGATACATTCTCTTAAGGAAACTAGTAAAAATTGAATTTACAAATACAACCCACTGGGAAGCTGTTGTCCCTTTTTTTTTAGTGAAATGTGACTCCCTTATCATGAGTTGTCAGAAAAGGGTAGGAAGACAGTTGGAATAACTGCTGAATAAATGAAAGATGTGTGTCACATTCCTGTGTGTTTGTGGTCACAGGAAAAGTGCCCTTTAATTGTGTGTGGAATCTCATAGCCGAGATTTCATAAATGGAGCAGGCTAATCAACAGATAAATGAGCAAAGAAAGTACTTTCTTCTTTGCTTTTTAGGACTGAGTGAAATTAAGCATCCACTGTTCTTCTGCTTTCACCTTCAAAAGTCTAAAGCTGACATTGGGCTTTAGGCAAAGGGAGTGATTTTTGCCCGTTGAGCTGTTAGGGTAGTGGATATTTACTTGACAAATGTGTTTTTCCTATGCAGTTTTATTATCAGACAGTATCAACAATATTAAATTCTGGTGATATAATATTGAACCACATCCTACCTGTAGGGCTCCTGTAAAAATCTTAGAATAAGACTGGTTGGTAGTACAGCACCCTGTATTTTTCTATTGCTGTACTGGTAACTTTGGTTATTCTATAACAAAATTGCTCATTATTTTAATGCTAACTCTGTAATTATTTCAGTCCATAGTTAACTATGATTAATGCCTTTCTGGGTGCTTTGTTTTTTAGAAAGGGGCAAGAAGAGGCTGAAGAGCATTACTCAAACTGAATCTGCCATCTGTATTTGTTTTAAGTTGCACCCTAGTGATTTGAGTAGGATGGTAAACATGAGTGTGGATTGTGGATCTGGGCCATGAATTCTCAACGTTTTAAACTAGCCTAGATTGGTTGGTTTTTTTCTTAACTGTCATACTGCAGTAGCTCTCATCCATGCTGTCCCAGTAGCCTCTTACAAATCTGGTAAAAAAGCATGCCTTGACCTGTTAATTTTCACTGCACTCAGCAAGCTTTTGCTGTCTGGTGTTGTGCCGAGCTGAACCTGTGAGTCTTTGTTTTCCCGTCTGCGTATTTGTTTCACAAGTGATGTCAGATGAGCTTTGGAAATGCCACTCACGGGGTCGTTGGTGTCAAAAAGCCAAGAGCAAACATAAAATGTTGGTACCATTAAGATTACTTACATTGGTGACTTGCCCAAGCTTCCGATGCTGCAAATTAAACAAAAATCTGAAAGACTGTTGGAAATATACCTGGTTCTTCTTCTATCTGGTATTTCTTTTTAAAAGTTATGCTCACAAAGTTACGAAGTCAGTGACATAAAGGGAGGGTGGAAGCCATGTCTGTCCCTGTTTTTTCTCTCTTGTTCTTACTGTCAGTAAGGAGTTGAAGGAAATTGAATCACAACTTTTTCCCTGTTGGAGTAGTTCTCATTCTTCTCCCCATCTCTGCATTACCCAATTGGTTTCTGGAAACTGCTTCTTCATCTTCATGCACATTATCCTGCTATTGTTTGGCACTGAGTCGAGGCACTTCCTGTTACAGTTTCATTTCCATTTTAAGGCATCACTACAGCAGTGTTTGCTGTCATTTCCATGTGAGCCTGCTCATTCATTTGCTCAAGTAAACTTGCTGACAAACAGTACAGTGTGTTGATTCTTCAGAAAGCGCTGTGCAGCAAGAACAGTATATATCCAGTATTTGTCTCTGCTTCTGGGACTTAGAGGAAAAAGTTGCTGTTTGTCCCTTCCAACATCTATAGCGTTTCTGAATTTCAGCAGACTGGTCTGTAGTTCTGTCCGTACGTACGATGCATCATCTGGGACCTCTGAGGAGCAGAAGTGGATGGCTACTTTATATGTTTGCTGCTGTTTCCGCAAGGATGCTGAGGAAGTCCTATTGTTATAAACAATAGTGAGAGCACCTCCTGTGTAGGTTTGTCCCAGCAAGGAAGTGGGTGGTTCTTTGCCACTGCTGTACGAGCCTTACTGGGCATCACTTCAAGGCTAAAATCTGTAGCTGATTGCCAGTTGGGGCGGGGGAAATTATTTGGGGGTAATGGATAAGGCAGTGTGAAAAGGGCAAGGAAAACCAGTTTCAATTATAACAACCCTTTGATTGCACAGAGGTTTTAGTCTCAACAAATTACTGTTGTAAATTTATATTTCCAATCTTTTTGTTATGGTTTGACATCTGTCCTGGCTTCTGTGATTGCCTTCATAGTAGCTCTGTGATGTGACAGACAGCCATGACTGCTAGACAGGTAATTACTTATTTACAATCACTGCACTCTGAATCGATGTTGCCTATAATTAGCCCTGTACTGATTAGTAGGCAAGCTATTTGCCAGCTTCAGAGAATCATACACAACTCAATTTCTCCTAACTTTGAATTGCCAGTCATTATCTATTTCTGTTTATTTGAGGGGGTTTTTAACGTTTTATCCTAGCAATGCATTAATTTCTTTTTGTGCAGTTTTCCTTCATTTGAAATCACTGTAAGAAAAAGTTGGCCTCTTCTGTCACTTCCTGCACAGCACAGATTCAGTTCTGTTTCCTATTTATGACTCTGGTCTTTGTTTGCCTACATGGAGGAATGCCAGTCTCTGTTTCCCTTCACGTTGTAAGCAGGCATGTTTTAAGAGGAAAGAGCCTCACTAAGCTAATGGGAAGAAAGGGCAAGGGGAAATGAAAATTAAACAGGTGAGAAAAGGTGATACTGATTACATTATGAACCAAAGAGTTTTAAAGTTGAGTTAGTTACCAAGACATATTAATAATAAACTTGTAAGTGGGAAGCACCATCAACTTCTGTAGTAAATGGGGAGAGTGTCTGGTGTTCTTAGAACGAACACAGCAGTCAATCAGTGTCAAAAGCCAGTGTGCCAAGGTGGATAATTTTTAAATGCATTTCATTGTTTTGGAATTCTTTAGCAAATATGAATGCATAACCTGCTCTTATGCTAAGTTTTTGGGGGATTATATGACTTTGTGGCTTCTTGTTCTAGATTTGGTAGCATATGCATGAATGATAAATTAACACATCAACACAAAAAGTTGCCTTCACAGATGTGTCTAAAGAGTAGGTTATATTTCACCTTGGTCTTCTTAGAGACTTTTTATTCCTTCTTCACACATCTCACGTATTTTATAAGAACTTTATCTGTATGTCAGGACATTGTTCCTTACTGGCAGAAGGCCTTGCAGACCTGGAAGACCAAACTGAGAGGAAGGTGGAAGGCAGTATGTAACATTTTTTAAATACAGTTGACAACATACCAGCAGTCGAAATGCTGTTGATTTGTCCTCTCAACAGATTTAAAGAAAGGAGTTAAAAACAGTGAAGTTGCTGCACATACTTGCAGACAGTTCTTCCAGTTGCTTTTCCTTGGGAAGAAGAAAAAGTTAAAGCCTGTTTGAAAAGTTGGAAAAGGTCCCAACATGATTGCCATTTTCAAGGCAAAAGGAAGTGCTGTAGTGAACTGTGAGCTTGGACAAGTGCAATGGGAAGGGGTATTTCAGAGAGACAGACACACGTTCAGCGTGACTGAAGGTAGCTAGTCAGGAAAAACTGGAGAGATCTAGATCAGGTGAGATGCTGGGCTATAGAAGAACAGTGGTGATGGCCCATGGTAATCATGAAAGGGGTACTTCAGAGGTTTACAGGAAGAGCTTTAAGAGCTCTCTTTGTTGTCAACAGACAGCTGGGATTTCACAGGAAGGTATTGTGCAGCTTCGAATCTGGACTGCCAAATTTCTTGTTTCATCATTTGCTGTGCTCTGCTGAGGACTTACAGTTGTTTTCCACAAAAATGTCTCATGAACAGGACTGAGACTGAAGGTTTTAAAAAAATTTTTTGTATGAAATGCATTGATTTGAAAATATCATTTCACCAAAGATGTCTCAGCCCAAAGCAAGGCAAACTGCAGTTGGGGACAGAAAGGTATCGTCCCTACTTGCTTTTCTAAAATCAGTTGGAAAACAACACTGCTTAAATTTTTTCTGAAGTGTTTTGAAGCTTAGTTTTTATAAACAATTTGTATGTAACAGATTTCAATAATATTCCTGTTCACATTCAGTGGACTTACAGCACTGAGGTATCCCTTAGCTCAAATATTTGGCTATATACTGAACAGAAAAGAAGCGTTCACTCCAAAACACACTCGGTTTCTAAATAATCCCTTTTGAAGATTAAAAGTGTGGCAAATCAGCAAACAAAACTCAGAAAGTAGAAAATGATGTTCATTGTTCTGTTATCTCAGTTCTCAATGTCATTTATGACTACGTTAGAACAAGTTGATTGAAATGGATTTTTGCTGTTCAGGTATGTGATTATGGGGATGCCCTTCAATTATTTTTTGCCATCTAAAAACACCTCTAACCTTTAAAAAATAATCTTTTGTCAGCTATGTGGGAGAAAGTAGAAAATAGTTGATTCAAACTTGAATGTTAGTACAGTTCATTCTGTAAAGCAAATTATTACAATAATTTTTTGTAATGCCTAAATCGTGTTTTTCTTTCAGATGAACGTCTGCAGGTTACGCTTAACGGTGCCACCTGATGAGGTCTCACAGCCTGAACAGGGAGTGAAGGAAACTGAAAGAAAGAAAAGCGTAAGTTTTAAGAATCAAAGTTAAATTCTGTATAAACAAGGAGTAAATTTTGCCCTCCACAGCTGCTGATACTAGCTGCTGTGAGCTTTGAGCCTGAGCCTTGGAGTTAGGGATACAACAGAGGGTTTGTAGGGGATTGGTGACTGAGGTACCTTTAAAACTTGATTATTTGATATTTATATATCAAAGAGCAGGAAACTTATCAGGAGCTGGGTCTTGCATCAAACAGGATCCTCAGCTGAAGGGGATTTCATGTTTCATGTAGGCTTAGCAGTGTGCAAGGTTTGGGCATTAGTGTGCACGGCCGCCGGTGTGCCAGGGACCTGGATGTTTTGCTGTGTCAGCTAATTTTGGTAAAGGGTGGTGTACAAATAAATGGAAAATAAAGAATTTAAGGTTGCTCTGAAGTGAAAGTCACATGATTTGAAGGTCATGTGCTTAGAAGGGTTCAGAATGGCAATTTTTTTGTAGAAACGAGTATGTGCACACAGAGAAAAAAAATCTTAAATCTGCTTTGGTGCAGAACTTGTTCTCTAAGAGCTATTTCAGAGTAAGAGATGTTTAATTTGTCTTAAGGATAGAGTCTGGAAAGGGAAGTTGGACAGCCTCTACAACTTCACGACATTTATACTTTGATAAACCAAAATCAAACAAGAAATTGGTAAAGTTTGCCAGACCCAATGTCTGAATGGTAAAATGACAATAGGAAGCAAAACAACAATAGGATTTACTTGAAATAATTTCTTAGTGATACTTAGAAGCAAAAAGAACTGTGAAATTACTCAGAAAGACAAACATTCTAAAGCAATAAAATAAATGCAAAGTAAATTGGTCAAGATGAGGATTCCTTACCAGATATTTCTTGTGCTCGAATATTGTATACATTCAGGTTTTCACACAGTGCTCTGGCAGAGTAATTGGTCCTTCAAGTTCTAGAAATGCTACTTACAGGATAAATTAAATAGGCCTTAATGCAAAATAACTTTGGGCCACCATTAAATAGTAATAACTCATTTTGTACACGTGGGTTTAGTTGTAGCACTTAAGCAGCTTCTCTGTCGGTCTTTTGCCAGCTTGTCTCTGATTGCAGCAACCCTCACACTGGCCTAAGCTCGTCGCCCTAAGAGGAGTCTAAGTTTGTTTTTGAGGAGGGTAGATACTGACTCATGGCTTACTCATTTTATGGGGATGAGTAGTGTAATAATAAGAAAGAAGTCTGAATGATTAGGGCTTGGACAATTTGTAGTGACTTTCTTACATGACCAGTTTTTTTTCTCTGTGGGACCTTATATTTCATGAGAGCTGTTACTTCCCACATAACGCAAGTAAAGGCAAGTGGGCTTTATATCAGAGAATGTTAAGGACAGGATATGAAAGATTGTAAATATTTGGCTCAGGATACTGCACAGTGATTTTTAAGAGATGGAACCTTTTTAGCTGAGACCAAAAAAACAGTGCGCATTTGAAATACTGTATGTTCTGAGTGGTTTTCTAAAATTCAGTGCTTTTAGACAATTTAAAGATTTTTAGAAAGCATACATGCAGGCTTCAGAGCTAGATGGGATCTAATCAGTCAAACTCACAGCAATTAAAAACCACAGAGGAATTATGCCATCTATTTGTGTTTTATAGTAATTAAAAAAATTACTTGACAGATTGCAGTGTATGGAAGCAGCTCCAGAAAAATCACTGATTATGGAGTGGTCTTTTCTTATGTCTCTAAAGCCAGACAGTAATATATTACGTGCAGATTTTTATTGCCTATGTAGTCTATTGCTTTATGTATTTGAATTATACAATAACTTACAGTACACACATGCCTCATGACCTAGTCATGCTGTGATGCTTTTAGTCCAATTTAATTAAAAAAAATCTCCTAAGCACAGTGATCAGATATCTCTGCTGATCACCAATGTTGAGCTGACTTCATGCTAATGAAATCACTTAAGCGCTTGGAGAAGAAGGAGTTTTACAAATTTAGCTAATCCACAGACAGTCCTTTGAGAATTGTGCTCCCTGTTTGGAAAAAGGGATAACAGAAATTAGAGAACTGCTCTGTTTTCTGCTTTGCACTTGACAATTTAAGGTAAAAAAAATCCAGCTTCAGTAAGAATAAAGTTTTACATCAGATTCCTTGTTGGAATCTAGAGTTCAGTGATGTCTTTATATGCTGTGTGACTTACAGAAATGAACTGCAGGGCTAATCTGTGGGGCTGTAGTTTTTGCTGGAGTGCTCAAACAAGTCATGCAGTCAGAGCAGGGCGGGACACTTACCCTGGTTGGGCAGGACAAGTGCTGGGAGAGACAGTCTATTCCCTGTCTCTGTCTCTGCTGGTGAGGGAGGAGAGCAAAGGCCTCTTAGTGTCCGAGGGAATGCCAGGAAACTATAAATACACTGTGGCGTGACATTTGGTTGTAATCTCCTCTTTCAAATCTTTCATTAGAAGGAGGTGATTTTGAGCTGCCCTGACGTGACACAGTGAGGGCTCACTGGCTGTTCGTTACTTGCCTTCATCTTTCTCGGGCTCAATACCATTAAGAGATGTTGCAGTTGCAGTATCAGCTAATGAACTGCACAGCAGCTCTTGCTAGTGCTGATCCTTCCAATGACTCGTTTTGCAGATCAGAAGTGATCCTGTATCAGTTGGTAGCTGTTGGCTTGGCCTTTTTCACTGTAGTCCAAGCTTCACAGAAAATGTATGCTGTACTTCATTAAATCTGTATCACTGCTGTAACTTTGTAGATTGACTTTTTTATTGCTATACTTCCACGAAATGAAAATGATCTGCTGTAAGAGATTAAAGTGATGGATCTGGGTAGTTCTTTGCAACAAAATTGCTGCAGGCATTACTGTTCTAGGGTGGCTTCTCCCTGTCTTCTGTGAAAGGCTGGCAGATGGTGCAGTTAGAGACTGATCTCAGAAGCTGAAGGGAGAGTGAGCTTGAGCTCCAGTGTGTCAGGTTGAATTTTTTTATTTATATTTAGGCTATGATATCTTGAAAGAAGGGTATGAGAACTTAACTGACAGGGAGAGGCTGGTTGGTTGGTTACAGGCTAAAAGCCTAGTGCTGGATATCTCTGAATTGTCAGCGCTGTAGGTAGAGAGGATCACAGGCTATTGTGATTTTGTTCCATTACTTTTGTTCATGATAGACAATGGATGACAGTAGTGTGAGGCTGTTTACTTCACCATGAAGTACAAAGGAATATTGTGTTTGGCAGATTGTATGCAAAATCTGCATGTCCTGAAGCCTCTTGTCTTGCATAATAAAGGGCTACCAGACAATTGTATTGTCCCTGTTTGGGACTGGGCTTATTTTTATCCATCAGTCTCTTTCTTCACTGTCATGGCTAAATTTGGAAGCGTCATTGGAAGCTGCAGCTAAGCTTTTGAGGGCAGAATATGGAGATACATATAGACAGACTTTTTTTTTTTTTTCATTTGGACACATGGACAAGAGAATGAAAATGAGATGATACACCAGAAATTTGTGTCACTTTACTGTCTCTGTGGCTTTTACCTGAGTTTGAGCAGTGTTTAGTCTTAAACTCTGCTTGGTGCTTTGGCTGTATACATCCTCAAATGCTTGAATTTCCTTAATTTTTTTAAAATATCACAACCGAGAGGTGAAATTCCTTTTACTTCCTAAGCAGGAATACAGAAGCATAGCAAACATTTTTTCTTTCCCCCCAGCAAAAAAAAAGTAGGCTGTGAAGAAGCCAGAAGGGGGATTTGCTCCTGTATGTCATGGTGAGAATCAAGCAGAAACTCGTGTCAGGCCTGGATCAAGAATACGAGTGCAGTGAGCAGGGGCTGTTGTGCACACTGAATCTAAGACAGTGCCTATTTTCTCTGCTGCTGCCAGCCCACTCCTATCTGCAGAGCAGAACCTGTGCCCTAGCAAACGTGGCTCACATGCTACAGGTGGCTGATGTTACTGTTCCTCAGTCTCTCCAGCACTGATTGCTTGATTTTCGATGTGTACTAATTAAGCGACACCTTCATTAAAACCAGCCCTACATGGAAACTACAGAAAGAATTCCCTGGACTTCGGAGGTTACTGCTGCATTTGTTGTGTCTTATTTTCCTAATGCATAAACATTGGTGTTCTGTGTACAGATTTCGTGGATGACATATGACTTTGTGTAATGCCTCTCACTTCTATTTTTTGAGATGGATACCTAAGTTCTACACCCAAGGAGCTTAAAAGTTGGAATGTGTTAAGTGATGCTTCTTATCTAGCATTATGAATTTAGGAACACTTATGTCTTATAGCATATTTTGCCCATTTTAATACTATTTTTATATAAAACATCCAAAAATGTAACATGATTTTCATGAGCTATAGAGGAATGTGAAAAAACATATCAACAGAGCTACCGTTGGTCAGAGCACAGTAACTGTTCTTGGTGAGCTCAGTGTTATAAATGTGTCAATTTACTGAACAGAAAATATGTAACCTAAATAACAACCTGAATATTCTTGCTCCTTCTATAACTATTGAACAAGTAAAAGATAACTGGATATTTCAGAAACGTCTGGAATGTGGCTGTTAAGGAAAAGATAAAGCCTCGCTTAACTGATACAGTTCTTGTTAAAAGTTTTCAGATGTGTGGGTAAACAGAAGATCATGAGTCAGGAAAATTTCAAGACCATATGAGCGCTAAACCCAGAATTGTGTTCAGCATTACATTAGATGTCCTTTTTTCCTCGAAATATCTTCTGTGCTTTTGCTTTCAATTTTGGGGCATGGAGAAGTATGAAATATGGGTTTATGTGACTTTGATTAAAAAAACTGATGGAGATAGAACAGGAAGCACATCATCCCTCAGTGATGCCAATAAAACCATGGGACCATAGAAAAAGCAGCTAACAACTCCTGTTTAAGGTTTGGTTTTATAACGTCTTTGCTTCACCTATTTCATGCTAACCCGTGCTACGTCCTTGAACAGACACATAAACAGGATGCATGGCAATTATCAAGCCTTTTGCAACCTTGGGGTGTAGGCTTTTGTATTAAATACTTATTAGTTCAGTAAGCACAGTCTGCACTTCTTTAGCACATTCTGTGTGACTATACCAAGAACAACTCGTCTGTTGTTGCAACATAGACCAAGCATGTTCCTGGAAGCTGATACAGGATGCATGTGCATCTCGCTGGTACCTTGGGCTGTCACAGAACTGACTGCAGGTACAAAGAAATATTCACAAATTGCTTAAGCTCAGTCTGCATTTTCAGATCTGCAGCTCACATCAGAAGGGATTTGACTGATGTCTTGACCTTAAACAGCAATGGTTGACTAATCTAATGAAACCTTCTTCAAGGACTTTCCTGGTTAGCTTTACAGTGTTTGCTTGCATGTATTTACTTACACTGTTATCTTCACTGAGGTGCCTCACTGTAGGGGGTACCATTGAGGACCCGCTTGGAAAAATATGTGGGGGTGTGTGTGGGACATAGAGGAAAACAATGAAAAGTGTTTGACTGTAAAAAACCTGTTCTGTATTCCTTGGGGATGTGGAAAACCCAGGATTTATGAAAGAGAAAACCGGGGAGAGAGAGGATGTGACAGAGGAAAAACGGAGGATGAGGCAGAAAAGGAAGAAACAGTGAAGGGAGAAAAATAGACGAAGGTGGGTGGAAGTGGGTTAAGAGAGGAGGCAAACTGGCAGAAAGGGTACTTGGAGCATACTTAGTGACACAGAGCTGTGGAGAAATTTGAGAACTGAGCTATTCAGCAAGGCCTCCTTTAGAGGCAGAGGTGTATTAAGAAAGTCAACAAGCCAAGCAATCCATCCAGCTCTCAACCCTGCATTGAGCAGAGCTTTCTGATTGTAACCCGTCCTCTGAGAGGAGACTGCATCAGGTCGGCCCTTCTTTGCCTGTTAATACAGAACCCTGAAACAAGTGGTCACTGAGTGGAAATTAAGAGCTACCAAACAGAGAAAAGGGGGAGTAGAAGATAAACAAAGCTGGAATAGAACAGCAATGAAAATGGCTGAAGAAATGTCAGAGAAGTTATTTGTGTAGTTGTTGGTTCACACAGCTTTAAATCAAGCAAGAACTGTACTGAAATTTTAACAGGTGCTTGTCTGGGGATTGTGATACGAAGGAGGAATAAGGAGAGGGTAAAAACAGTATCCTGTGTTTTAAGTAGCACATAGGAGAACTGTTACAGTCAACAGATGATGGAGATTCTTTTAATCTTCTGAAAGAGAAGTAACAAAGGCATTTTGGGAGGCTTGTGCAAATACAGATAACAAGCAAGTTTAGCATTGTTACAAGAGACGTGTAAGCAGTTTGCCTTTGTGCTTAATCCTGCATGTGCTGCCCAATATGATGTAAGTTTAAGTCACTTAAATCTGTGAAATACTATGTAAGTGCCACGGGGGATTTTCCAGCTGCAAATGCATTGGTCTGAATTTGTAGGTCTTTCTTGGAGGGGAGCTGGCAAGGGGGGTGGAAATACTTTGAAACATTCCTTAGGAATGTGTCCATAATATTCTAAAAATAAGGAACTTGGTAATAGTTTTTCATACAGAATTCTGCAAACAGCACTTCAGACAATTCTGCTAATGTTTCAGCAGCACAAAGGATCTTGGTATTGCTGGTATTCAGCTGTTCACCTCATTAAAAATGAATGATCATGGGTAAAGGGTATGGATTTATGAATTCAGTGTCTGGCGCCTTGGTAACCTCTAAACAATCAAAGTGATTATTCATTCTGTTATCAGGAAGATGGAAACTCCTGTGTAATCCCATTATCCAGATGCAGGGGAGGAGCTGCAATGGAGATATGAAAGAAACTGTACAACCCTGGAAGCAAACAAGCACAAAAAAGTTTTGAGTCATGTCCCATCTAGTTTCTCTATTTCTCTACTCTTGAAATACCAGGTGTGGAGGTTTTGTTTGTGCACATCCAGAGAACAAAACAAAAAAACCCCCAATAATACATAGTTATGAAATAGCTGATTATGAGGATATGAAGCTTTGCATGTAATGTTTACAAAGTGCAGAAATAATCACTCATTTTAGGTTTGTAGTTTGCAAATACTTCAAGTTAATGAAGAATATTTTTTTCCTTTTTTAAAAAAGCGTCGTAACATGGGAGTCTCTTTGTCTAAACTAATTGTTTAAATTCTTTGTAATCAAGAAGAGAAGTGAGTAGTTCTGGGGACTGACTCATTTCAGATGCTTGCTACAGAAGGATGTTCCTCTGGGTTGGCTAGAAAGAAGGCTGGGCGAGCAGTCAGGTCAGGTGGTTACATCTGACCTTGCAGGTATTTATTTACATGCTGAGGGAAATGATTCCTGCTGTTTGCATGAGTATTTTTCTTACTACGTGTATTGATGAGATGAATAAGAGGAATCTGTTGTGAAGAGTGCCTTGAAGCAAGACATGCAACTATTGCAAGTACGTTTTACAAACTTCTGCAGATCATTAAAATAACAAATGTAGTTACTTATTAAACAGCCTTTTTATTGACATAACAAGTCCTGATTTAGAAGATTTATCCTCCTACAATAGTTAATAACACTGGAACACCCACAGGAATGCTGTTTCATAGCTTTGCCCTAGCTCTTACAATGTCAGTTCTACAACTTCTGTAGGAGAAATGGAGCCCTGAAATGAGTGTTTGATTGCCTTGGAGGTCTTTACTTAGCTTTAAGTACAAACCAGAATTCTACTTTGTTTATCCTCAAGATAAACAGATATTTTCTGAACTCTTTTTTAAGGAACCTTGTCTAAAATGTTTTAATTTCCGTTTCTTAAAACTTTCAATAATTTATGCATAAACTTGTGAATTTTTATGTTTCCTGCAGCAGGGAGTTTGGGCAGTGAGGGACAATTCTGTGGTTGCAAGAGTTTAGAAGGAACTAAGAGACCTGACAGGGCTTTGCAAGAATGCAGAAAAGTAGCGTATGTTGGTGAAAGAAAATAAGCCAGGATAACGTTTTCTCACATGACTCTACCTCTCCAACCTGTTTCCTCTAGCTGTGCCTATGTCATTTCCATTAAAGGCAGTGAAAAAAAGACATCTCTATATTCAAGTCTGATTTTAAAATGACTTTTTTTTTTTTTTCCACTTTAAGGAACTCTACCATGTACCAAATGGGATGTCTCCAGGGAAACTCTCTCATGGGATGGTCTATGGCGTCGTGCACCGAACTGACAACAACCATAAGAGAGAAATGGTAGTTTATGGCTGGTCAGCTGATCAGCTAAAAGAAGAGATGAATTACATTAAAGAAGTGAGTTACAGTTTCAGCTTCAACATTTGTCAAATATCCTTTCTGTATGTTCATGTAGAGCTGTGAGTGTATAATGGGATGACTGCTGTCCAGCCCAACACCTGCATTTGAATTGGGAACCTGCTCTGAAGCTAAAGGCTTACCTTGTTAGAGTTTGAATTGAGAAAAAAAACATGCTATATATACCTGGGAACTGTGCAGTCCAGACTCAAGGCCTCTCTGCCAAGTGGTACTTGAAAATTCTTGCTGACAGAAGGAACTGTGTAAGCAGACACCTGGAAGGATAAACTCTCTCTCCTCTCTTCCTCTGCTTCCCCATCCCCAAACCCCCCAGTTTTGAAAAGGCTTCTAAATCAGGTGACATAGTAAAATCACTTGGGTGTATTTTGGGGCAACCTTAAAATAGTCAGCCTACTAATGATGTCTTTGTACTATTTTCTCTGTGCATGCTCATTTATCATAATTGGCAGAAGCTCTCCTGAAAGACGTAAAAATGTGTTTCTGATGCTGCTTAAAATTTTTCTGTGCCTGAAACTCAGCCCATCAGTCCTTGGCTTTGGCAGTAACACCCTGATTACCCCAGGGCAAATAATTTGACCTTCTCTTTCCATCCACCCTCACCAGCCATGGAGCCATTGGTCAGTGGTTATCAGGTTACACTGATTCAAGTGCAAATGGAGTTGATAGAAAGGGAGGAACAGGGAGCCAAACCAGCAGTCTAAGAGTCTGTAATTATGTGTGCTCTTAACATCTGCCTGGTCTCTATAGCTATCAGCACTTGCTTCTTTCCCTTATTACTCACAGTTTGTGAGCTGCCCTCCCAGTATTCACCACTCTCAAGCTTAGGGCATGTCAGGGTATGTGACTGCTGCAGTGCTGGCGAAGCACACAAACTGCCCTGGTGCTGTTTTCCTGCCTGGGTAGTTTCTCTGCCCTGCTGGGGTGGTGTCAAGGAACAGGTGAATTGTTGTGCAGCAGGGCCAGCTCCCTAAACTCCACTATTCCTGGTACTGGTGTAGATTGCTTAGACTGGGACTGTCTCCCTGCCCTTTTCTGTTCACAGTGGCAGGGAGGGACACGACACACCAGGTGAACTGCATGTCTTGCTTGTGCATTCAGGGTACTGATCCTTCCAGGAAAAAGTGGGAAAGACGTAAGAAGACACACACTGGCTCTTGCTCTCCCATCTTCTGGAAGCTATGTTCAGCTGTGCTAATTTGTGAACTTTGGCCTGCCAGATAAATTTTGTCTTTAAAAAGCAGAGTCTTAAACAAGAGTCCTGAGCTTGTGTCACGGATGTGCTGACTTAAATAGAACAAAAATGATGGGCCATGTCAGAGCTGCCGATGGTCTCCTCTGTAGCTGAGTACATAGGTTTGGTGGCCAGTGCCCCTCTTTGTGGGAGGGAGTGGGTGTGCTCTATGCAGAGCTCCTGGAAACATCCCCTCTTGTATAAGGCCCTACTAAAGTTCTCCCCTCACCCCAAGCCTGTGCAGGTAAGGTTAGGTAAACTCGGTGCCTAGATTATCTGCAGTCAATCTCAGCACTCACCACTTGGATAGGGGTGAAGGGGAAAAAAGAAAAAAAGAGTTTGAGTGAAGTAGCTGGAATGTAGACTGCAGGCAAACAAGATTGCAGTGGCATGTAAACCCGAGGTGGAAGCCAGCTTGGGGTTTCTTTTGTCTTTTTTCCCCTTTTTTTTCTAGAAAGACAAGGAATAATTTGCATCTGCAGTTCTTAAAACCAAACTGAGTTCTCTGTTCTTCAGATTTGAATTTGCATCGGTAAAAAAAAGTCTGAAATTAGAGGGGTTTATCTTCAAAGGATACTCAGGGAGAAGTAACCACTGTCAAAAGTATGAAGGTGTTAAATCTATGTAGATGCTTTTTTTCAGAAATAAAAACTATAAATGCTCAAATTAGTTTTAGTTCATTTAGTAATCAGGTTAGAATACCTTATGGATAATTTAATTGAAATTCATTAATTTAAATTATTAATTTACAAATGTTTATATGTCTACAGAGAAATTTAGAATTACTCATAGAGACAGTTATTTGTATCATCCCTATGTAGGCAAGTCTTGAGACTTAAGGTTTTTTTCTTGTTCTTAAGAGTAAATTGTTGTTATGCAGAGGTAGATTAATAATGGAAATTATCAAAAGTAACAATGAAGAACATAGGAAAAAGTCATGTCCTGGTATAAACACTATCATCCATAAGTTTCATAAAGGCATTTGGTTTTTTTGACCCCAGGTGAGAGCAACTCTGGAAAAAGTAAGAAAGAAAATGTATGGTGAATATGATGAAATGAAACGAAAAATACAGCAGCTTACAAATGAACTGAAAGTAAGTATCCACTCTTTTGTAGGGAAAGCATATGGGAATAACTGCCCCAGTGTTATCTAGAAACTTTTCTTTTGCTTTAGCAGAGCAAAACTGATTTTCCAGTTCACTGGTTTATGTGACATCTGTAGTTTCCTTTCTTTCTTTATCTTTCCATCCAGGAAGGTAAAGCAAGACAGGGGTGCTTTTGCATATGGAATTACTAATTGCCTGGACATTCTTGGAAGTAAAAGAATGACCTTGATACCACTATCTGTGTGTATTCGTAATTAGTGGAGATGAATGTACCAGGAAGCTGCCAGGTGAATTGACTAAATAACATACCTAGTTAGGAGTAGTGGGTAACTTGGTGTCATTTCAACAGACTTTGCTCTGTTTTACTGACTCTGTTGTTCAAACACTGTGGTAAAAGAAGTAGCAGTATTCTTTAATACAAAAGTGTTGGACAGTTCTAAAAAATTACTTACCTTTTGGTAATTAATTGAACATTTCAGTGGTCATTTGATGACCTCTCCTTCTTCTGACATGCTGCTTTAGCAATAAAAGCTGTTGCAGTGTGTTGACATGTCCTTTGTGTTAAAGTGATGAGTTCTTTGGTCCAAAAAAATCTCCCTGAAAAGTTGCTTTGGGTTTATATCCAACATGGATTTTGCCAGCCCTTGTTCAGATGAAGCTTTGGCAATTAAAGGTATTCTGACTTCAAGGGACTGGGACTCTGATTTGTGCCCTTCTGCCGTCCTGATTTGGCGGCTGTCGGTTCCCTCCATGCTGTATTAGTGATAAAAATCAGAACTTGCTGTAAAGTGTTACTTCCATTCTGTGCCAACTAGTCTTGAAAAAACGCAAAACCCCAAAAACAAAACAAAATAAACCCACAAAAATCACCCTGACTTGAGAGGAAGAGAGAGAGAAAACTCAATTTCTGTAAACTGTGTTAAATAGTTGTAATGCTGCTGACAAGGCTCTCCTACCCAGTGTGCGTGTAGGGAAATGATGATTCAGGTGCAGTTTTATTGTCTTTGCTGCTGATCTTTACTGAATAGCACTGGTGATACCCTGCACTTTCAGATCTTCAGTCAGACCAGTAGAAATCCTGCTTGAGTCAGAAATTCTTTCTTAATTAAGGGTTTCTGACCAGCTCTGACAGAATATCTAGTTCTGCAGCAAATTAGCAGTTTATGAAGCATTCGTGACATAAATGGCACATTATGAAACAACCCTCCCCTTTTTTAATACTCTAAACTGCCTGAAAGGAACCACAAGTGTTGTTCCACCTAATAAAATAAGCATTTTGTTTGGTTGGTTATTGGTGTTTGATTTTGGTTTTACATGGCTGTCACCTTTTTGTCTATTTGAGGATCTTGTCTAAAATCCTTTCTATACTATTTGCTTCAGCTTTCAATCACTATGCCTTTTTTCCTATCAATTTTCAGGAATACTTTTTTTTTCGTAACGTTTGCTTGACATTTGTACTTCCAGTATCCTGCCCTGGGCTTCTTCACCACAAGGTCTTATCTCGTAACTTTCTTAACCCAGCCAAAGCATTTCTGCTTTTGTTTGTTTGTTTGTCTTTACATGAGCACACATTTATATAAGGTTAACAGTAATTACTTGGCTTCTGCTCCCTATGCTGACCTAATCTGTGTATGGCTTGGTTACTGAACACTCCTTGTCCTCCATATCAGTCCCTGCTGTGCTTATGTTTTTATCAAGAAACAAATCCGGTCCATCTAAGAATGTGAGTTGGGCTGGCCTCCATTCGTAACACTCTCTTCCTCTTTATTATTGGATTGTTTGTAATTATTTACACTGTTTGGGTTTTGGTCTCTTTGAGAATGAAGTAATTTTGTGCCTCTTTTCCCCCTTCAGTTTTTAAGCGTGTGTTTGTGTACATAACAGAAAATTAATGATTTTCACACAACAAAGCACTGACTTCCACTTGCTTCGTATTGTTTTCATCCTGAAGTCTTCTTACTTTTGCTTCTTTATGTACCTGATTAGTCAGTTCCTTCTCAATTAAGGCTTTTCTACAGTTCACCAAAACCTTTCTAGATTTCCTTATTTCTTGCATTCTTGTGCTTTTCACTCTGTGACTTTTTACAATCTGCCCAATCCTTCTGAATAGACAGCTGCCAAGTGTCCTCTTGTCCTTTCAAAAAGAGCAGCCTATGCAGTGATTGCAGACTAGCAGTAAACAGAGATACTTGTGCCTTATTTCTGTTAGCATTGTTTTGTTCTGTTAGCAGATTTTGTTTGTTTGTTTATGAGGTCCAAGAATACACCTCGAGGCCCGTACACTCTAAGCATCCTAGTACTGCGAAAATAAACATTTGGGTCTTCCTCTTCTGTAGCTCCCTTTGAAAGAATAGGTGAACTTGATCATTATTCTATATAAAACTTTTTTTTGTTTTTGTTTTGTTTTTTGTTTGTTTTTTTCCTGCTCAGGTGACAAATGCTCATCAGGAATCCTTAGAGACTCATGTGCGAGTGCAGGCCGCAGCCTTAGATAGCTTTAGCGAAATCAACAGCTCCTTGACATCAGCATCAATAGACTTGCAGGTACATCTCCATAGCTGTGTCCCAGCTGACAACTGCCTTTGCTAACAGGGGGTTAAAAGCATACATACAACATGGGTGACAGGTCTAGATTCTAACACCAAACAAGACCATAAAGTGCTGCCTTTGGTATCTAAGGCAACTTGTTTAGGAAACTAAGAATAAAAAGTTCCAATGCCTCTGTTTAAAAAAAAAACCATTAAAAAATAGTGTACAATGAAGAGATACTGATATGCAGCAGACTAATGCCACTAGTCGTGTCTCTACAAATTATCCAAGGTAAAAATGTGATCTGTTCTGTACAGTGCAAAATGGCCCATCTCCTGACTTGTTCCTACCTTCAGTTGTTAGCAGAAATGGGAGTGGCATGTTTGAATGCTAAGCACTTGTGGGACTTAACATACTTGTGAAATGTAGGGGGAGGGACAAGGTGGGAATGAATGTTCTTTTTTAAAGACTTTTGAAATTCCCGTGTAACTGTGCTGAACAACTTAATGTTCCTGCTTACTTGATTGTCACAGTTTTTTTCAATCTAGTGCCTTTTATATGTGTCACATGGCCCTTGGAGAGAAGAAGGGAAGATTATTCATACTGAAATGTATCCATGCTCCTTTCCTTTTTTTTTTTTTTTTAATAATGTTCCAGGACTTGATGTCACTGAGCACATTTCTCATGGGAACACCTTCTAGCAACAACAAAAGCCATAATTTTAAATGTTAAAACTTGCAAAACTATTCACACTTCATTAGTACATCAGGAAGCTCTTTAAGTGTCCTGCCTGTTTCATAATCTCTTGACTATGTTAGTTCATCAAATTATTTCTGATTTTTAATATGTGGTTTGCTTCTTTCTTCTAGAAAACTCTAGTGGATGTTACATTGGAGAACACTGACATAAGGGAACAGATAAGGAATTTAAAACATACACACGAGCAATCTATGGAAAAGCTGAGAGAGAAGCAAAAGCAGCTGGAAACAGCACAAATTGAAAATCAGTTACTGAAGTTAAAGGTGTGGTATATAAACTCTCCTAAAAATATTGCACAGGAAGGGCATGAAGAGTATGTTAAAATAATTCCTTGGCCTTATTTGTAGAGGGTTCTTCATTCTTCATGCCCTCATCATTCCCTAGAGCTCACATATTTCTATGAATCAATGCTGGTTTAATAACAGAGAATCTCAGCTGGTGACAGTCAGACTTTCCATAACATGGGGTGTAACATAAGATTCAGGGATTTTGGCAGATGAAAATTCAAACCATTAAATGGTTATTAGCATCTTTTTCTATTAAGTGAAGGAATATTATAACTCTACACAGTACTACATGAATTTCTTTGATGTTGAGTTTACTTGGCATTGCACCACAGGTAATCTGTTAAGTCTTATGAGCATGTGGTCAGCAGTGCTGTAACAGTAAATATCTTGAAAAGAGAATTAAACTATTTCTTTCAGAGAAATGCAAGGGAATAAAACACAAATTGCAAGGTTTTATATGCCAGAAAGCTTGACCAAAGTTCTCCTCTCGTCTGCCAAATGTATTCCTGTAATCTCAAAAAAAAGTAAGCCCAGGAAAAAAAACCAAAAAACCCAACAAAACCCCCCCACCTTCTTCTGCAAACCTTTGTTGCTCTTAAAATTGCTCAAAGTAAACTAATTTGGATACAGTACTGGATCAGAATTTGTAGAATTTTGAAAAATTTGTGAATTTTTTTTGGACAAATTTGTGAAATTAAGGTGACTGCTGCTTTATTCATGTTTTGTCAGAGAAAATGCTTCTTTTGGCTGTCTAGTGACTTGCATATATCCTTGATGATGAATGGCTAAAGAAGAAAACATTAACATAAGTGCATTTCAACCTACAATTCGTGTTCTAGTTTCCTCTTGTAGTGGAGCTTTATAGGCTATAAAAGTCAGGCTATTTTGTACTTGCTGTTGTCAGCAGGAAATAAATAGAGGAAAAAAACAAAAGAAGCAAAGGTGATGCAACTGAGATTTTAAAAAAGAAATTTAGGCTTCAATGTATTCTTAAGGACATGCATCAACAAGTCAGGGAAAGGTATGTCTGCTTCTGAGGGCTGAGAACCACAGCTTAAGTCTCAATTCTACTGAATGTGTAAGGCTTTGTTTATTTTCAAGCATGTCAGGGTCTGCAGAATACATGCCCTGCCTCTATATGCAAACAGTGTAATTTTTGCCCTCAGACTTGCATTTTTGGTAGAAAATTAGTGAATAAAATACCTCATTACTGTCTCTGACAGTTAAATATAAAATCATGTATCAAAGGTGCCAAGACATCTGGGATTCAATCCTAGGGGTGGATGTAAGAGGATGTGTGGAATCTGGGAGGTTAACAGTTTAAAAGCAGTAACTACTGTCTGCCATGATTACATTCTGGGTAGAAGAACACACCTATGAAGGTCATGAAGTAAGTTCAGTTTATTCATATAACCGTAATAACTGAGTTGGAGATGCTGCTCATGGATATTATAACATGGCCTGATACATTTGCCTTTTTATGCTTTTTTTTTCCTTTCCTCATTGCTCAAGCTATAAACAAGGAGACATGGAGATACAGGGACAGAGATCATATTCCAGGTTTTAATAATTGGCTTTTTCTGAATTATATGATTCTTTCAGGCCTCCTAAAATGTGGAAGGTTAATTAAACTCCACTCCCTCTCATAAAGTGCAGGTCACTATCTGTGCCCCAGGCTTGGTCTAGGTGAGATGACTGCAATTGCAGTACCAGAGGAGTCCTTCAGAGCTCAGTCCCTTTTAAAGCATGAAACGCAGTGTTGTTTTTGCACAGGGTAGTAAACAAGCTTGTTTCTGCCATGCAAGAGTGACACAAGGGTTTAATAAACCTTTCAGTCCTTGAAATGGAAAAAAAGAACCAACCCAAAACCTTAATCATCAGAACTATGTATTTTGTAGTTGTGCAAAGTGTAGTGATCAGCAGGGAACACTTGATTCTCTTTCCAGATGACAGTATATTCCTCCTCTTCCTGTCACTTTTGTAGCACCCACAGAATTTCACTGTAATGTTGGGTGTTTCACAGCATCTCTAGGAAGAGATCTAAGTTCTGGACTAGTTGTTTGACTTTGCTTATATTGTGGTTTATCCAGTAGATGGGCTTAAGCTGTGAATATCCTATCTGGTGTTTAATCACCAAGGGTGTGTTTCAGTCAGTGTTTTCAGCCAACAGAAGGAGGAAATCCTGTCTCAGAATTACCATTCTTACCCTCTTCCCTGGAGCTCTAGTAAAGTTTCTGGTTCTGTTGTTAAAAATTAACCCTTCCACACCACTGGGAATATAAATTTTAATTGTTCCCTGATCTGCTTTGCTCCGTTGTCACCCCAGTTCTTGTGCCTACACAAAGAGCAGCATGTGAAAAACCAAGAGAGAACAGGGAGGGGTACTGCAATAAAGTAATTATTGCTTTGAGTGTTCATGGCCATTTAGAAGCAGGGATTGAGTCTAGTCCATCTCTCATCTGTGCTTCTGTAGAAGGGGGGGAGACGGTATCTTTTCAATGGGGAAGCAAACCAAGTGACTTGGAGGCTATAAGGAAAGGGCTCGGTCAAGAGGCACTGCCTGACCTTGGATAAGCAATGAGTAAATGGGTTAAATTCAGACAAATTGAAACTTGATGAAACGGTGACTTCTGCAAGTTGCAAGGATGTGTGTGCTGGCAGAATGCTGTAAATGGTCTTGATGCAAATGGAAATCTGCCTCAGCAATGTCAGATTTGTAACTAGGTGGAGCTGAAGCTCGAAGTGTTATTTTCACAGCATGTGAACTCTCTTTGTCCTGCTGCCAGCAACGCTGTACTCACCGACAGGTCAACTTCCCTCCCTCACAGGTGGAATCGTCGCAGGAAGCCAATGCTGAAGTCATGAGAGAGATGACAAGAAAACTGTATAGTCAGTATGAAGAAAAGATGCGAGAAGAGGAACAGAAACATAAAGCTGAGAAAGAAATCCTCCTGGTGTGTATAGCCAGCCTGCAAGGGTGGTGCTTAGCTTGGTGGTGTTTCTCAACCACTCAGTACCCAGACCTGACATGTGTTCCTTCACTTCTGTCTCTGTGACTAGTCATGCCATAGTTACTAACCTTTCCAAACTTCTGGGGTTGTAGGACTAAGGAAAGAATGTGTTCAAACATAGTAATGTTAATGATAATGTAGATCTCAAAATTTAAAATGAAGTTATTTGGGGTTTTAACTCTTGATTCTCTAAAAAAAAGAAAAATATAATGCCCAGTTTTAGTGACAGTTTTGGAAGGAGAGGGTGACTCTCCTTCACATCCAACTTCACTGGATGCTACTGGAGCAAGAACTCTTCCTGTCCCTTGGTTTCCTTTACCCCCAAGGAAAACCCTTCTATGAACAGTTAGTCATAGCATTTTTTAACTGATAGAGGTGGAGGATGATGGAGATTGAAGATAGATGCCCCTGTCTCTTTCTATTCGTACTGCTTTACATGTGAGCAAAGTACAAAACTAAACATGGCAAACTTTGGTGTTTTAAAAACTATCTTCTGCAACAGCATATTTTTCTTAGCTGTTACTTCACAGCATCCTCAGAAAGGAAAACAAATGTCTAAGAAATGGATAAAAGTTTTTCTCAGATTGTAATAATGGTTCTTTACTGATACCTGTGTACTTCAAAGTACCCCAAGTCCTTTGCTGTGTATAATTCACATTTAAGGTCACAGCTTTTCTGGATTTCTGGGTGGGTGTAGTGAAAAGCTCTGAGCTTGCTTAAAAGCTATTAGCCTGGCTCTGTAGCCTAAAAGAAAAGAAAAATTTCTCATTAATATATTAGGTGCTAATGTGACTGTAAATGTTTTTATTTGAAGGAGGAAACGAATCGACTTCTGAAGACTATTGAAGAGGCCAATAAGAAGATGCAGATTACAGAAACCAGCATCCAGGAAAAAGACCAGAGAATTGGGGAGCTGGACAGGCTGATTGAACGCATGGAAGTGGTAGGAGAGTCAGCTGATTGCTGCCTTTAAAGGAAATGCACCAGTGCACGGAGGACATTTAACTTCTGGTTGTTTTTCTGCTGCTCAGTGACACACCATTGCTGTTTGCATCTTAGTTATTGTATTCAGATCAGTAAATGGACCTGGACTGCTGCAGAGACACTGTGATGAAGTGGTGGTTCTATCTTTCTAGTTCTCTTTACAGTCAGGGCTAAGCTGTCAACATTTCTTTAGGAAATGAACACTACTTCAAAGAAAGAATTTAAAAAGACCATTCAGTCTCCCTTTAATGTGCAAAGTCTAAGCCTAATCAAGTAGTAATCATGAATGAGCCAAAATCACTTACAAATGTTGCTGTGGTAGGTCCATGGAGTGCATGCAGCTCCACCTGGGGATGGATGAGGAGCATACTGAGGGCTCATGGGTCAGGATTAAAGGGAGGGCAGGGACAGGTGACGTTATATGGGGATCTGTCACAGACCAGCCAGCCATGGAGACTGAAAGGATGAGGCTCTCTACAGGCAGACAGAGAGCTGAGGGTGTGTACAGAGATGGGAGTGGTCCTCATGTTCACAAGCCCTGGGCCTCCTGGGGATCTTCAGCCACCCTGACAGCTGTTGGAGGGACAACGCAGCAGGGCATAAGCAACTGAGGTCCCTGGAATGTGCTGATAACTTTCTTTGGAATGTGTTGGTAACTTCTTTCTCCAAGTGATAGAGGAGCAAACGAGGAGAGGTGCTGTGCTGGACCTTGTTCTCCCCGACAAGGAGTGGCTGGTGCGGGATGTGCAGCTCAAGGGCAGCCTTGGCTGCAGTGACCATGAAACGGTCTTGGATGTACTGTGGTATTTCTCATTTCATTCAGTAGCAGGTATCTCATTATCTTTAAAGATTTATGCTTTGCTATCTGAAATATAGGAGCAGAGAGAATTTTAGTCAGTGGAGTGAATACAATCTTCTGTTCTTACAAATGAAATGGGTTTTTTCCCACCAATTTTACTTCAGTATAGCACATGTTTAATCTCAGTATTTTACTGAGAAAGAGGTTTTTGTGAGCCAGTTGGCTTGACTGGTTAGTCTAACATGCATTGAGCCCCCTTTGTCTAATACTTGAAAATCTGTTAGATTTAGTGACTACAGTGAGAAATCTTTCAGCTTAATATCCCCCCTTTAGTGGCTCCATTAACTTCCTCTGGGCTTCAGCCTACAACTTGTGAGTGTTACACAGTGAATAAATGATTGCAATGTGGTTCATAAGTACCAGTGAGTTTCTTCACATTAGTTATTTAAGTTGCTCTTATCTGGCTGACACTTGCTGAGTAAGACTGAATGCCTCTTAAATTCTCATTACAGCAGGTAACAAATTTACTTTTCTGTTAACTTGTTTTGACTCAGTCCCCAAGTCCTCATAGATCTTCACAAGCACTGGGCTGCTGGGCACTTAAACAGGAATGTTTTGGGGGAGAAAATAAAGCAACACCTTTTATCTCTACCTTGGATTGAGAGACCTTTTTGGAGAGATAATATGGACAATTTGACATTTATGTAGTTAAAGATTTTGATGACTCATCTTTTTATTAAAAAAATTCAGTTTCAAGTACAACCATACATCTTCAAATAGAAAATTGAAAACTCTGATCTTATTTTCATGCATAGCTGGGAATTTGATTTTATTATTATGCATTCTGTGCTCCTTGGTTGTAGGAAATGCATGAATTTTGGTTAATCAGTTTCTATTTTAATTTCACAAATGATGTTTTGAATTGCAATGAAATATGCTTTGTGTAGCCTTTACATTTTGACACATGGAGAACTGAAGGATAACGTTTCTTGTTTAGGAACGTCAGCAGCTGCAAAAACAACTTGAACTGAATGAAATACAAATATACGGAGCGAAATCTGAAAACAACTCCGACAGTGAAAGGTGAGATATGTCTTGTCTGTGGAACTTCTAGAATTGCTTGGAAACTTTAGGGGGTGGGTTGTTTTTGAAGACGTCAATTTTACTTTTTTTAACTTAAAAACTGGAGTCTGGTAGGGATTGTCTATCTGAATGTAGGTTTATTTACATGTAAAATACCAAGATGATTCATTTTTGCAACAAAACCTTTATGCATCTTTCCTGAAAAGTTGTTTGCAAATACGCCGAGTACACTGTAGATAGAACAAGCTGTGGTGTATTTGTGGATTGCATTTTTCTTAAATCTGCATTCCCAAATTCAGCACAGTATGATCCTGACTGTGAGTACGTTCATTATCTGCTTCTGGACTGCTCAACAGAGTATTAAACGACGAGACATTCTATATCCTGTGTTGACTGTAGGACATCCCCTCTGTAAATAGGAACTCTTGGGGAGAGCAGGAGTTTTGCATATAACTGCCAAGGGTGTCTCTTTTGTATAAAAGAGGGAAAGGGGGAAATAGATTTGAGACTTGGAGGGGCAGGTCTGATGATTCTGCCCACAGGTGGCATGTACAACCATAACTACTTCTTTGAGTCTGACAGAGCACCATGACCAGGCAAAAGAAAGCTTCAGGCAAAGTCAGAGGCAAAGTTCCAAGAGAATTCTGTCCATCACTGAAATAGAGTAGCTGCAATTGGAGTGAAAATTGTGTCTGCCACTCAAAGGTTTATATGATGCTGCTTGAGCGGGTAAAGATAAACCAGAGACCGAATAACTCTACTTGATTACTGCTTATGGTTCCGTGGCACCCAGAAATTCAGTTTCAAGGTTTTTGGCACCCTGCTGTTCTTTAGGAAGTATAAACATAAGAGGAGGTCCCTGCTGAGAGCCTCTCACTGCGTGGTTGTGTTGGTCTGTGACCAGCATCTCTGGTGTCAGGGCAAGAATGGCTTTTCACAGCAGCCTGTTAAAATAATAATTTAAAGTGAACAGATGTTCAACCACATAGAATATGGAGATGAAAGATAATTGCTTTCTTCCTTTACCTCTGAATAACACAGACTCTTCTCGCTTCAGTGAATCCTTTTCAGTGTGAAAAGTTACACTGCAGTGAAAGGGTGAAGGCAATGTTGAGGCAGGAATTTGTGCAATGCAAGCAAGCTCACAGTTGCAATCTATGCTATGCAAGCAATGAATCTATTTTCAGGTGATGCTGAAATCTCTTCTTAAGTTCTCTTTACCTATCTGTACCTGACCAGACACTTGATCTCCACCTGAGGAAGGACATCTGTTCCATTTCTCCACTGCTATCTGTGCTTAAAATTCTGAATCTTTCAGTGAGAGACTAAAATATGTGTTAAAATTGCAATCAAAAATATAAATTGCAGTTTTGTGAGACCTTAATACTCACAACTGAAAAACCTGTAGCAATGTTCTGAATTTTTTGGGTCCTTGTCAAAGTGCCTAAGTTAAATTTCTGTAGAGTGCTTCACTGTTAATAGAGGCTTTTGGGGGGAAACAGGATACAACTCAGTCATTCACTGGATTCATGTCTTACAGTTTGCCATCTGCTGCTTTGTCTCAGAATGGTAGTTCTATTTGCAGCTTCAACAGTTTCTTCTGCTGTGCACAGATCAAGATGAAAAAAGCCTTTTTGTTTTTGATTCCCCTCCTCCACTTCTCAAATTCTGTCCAGTCCTGAACCTTGGAGTACAGAAGTTTATTTTGTAAGCAAGTCATTGTGTTCTTTGAAGAATTTTAAGAACTGTGCATTCAGATAAAAATGGAGACTCCCGTGGCCAACGAGCCAAAAATTTATTAAAAAGCTTCACTCCTGTTCCTTTGCATATTCTAAAACTACTTTTCTGACAAGCTGACAGACCAGCTTGGGGCAGGAATTCTGTGGGTGTTCAATTTCTGTGTTAAAGAGAGAAATGCAGGATCTATCTGAAGAGCCATGTACAAACTTAAAATATTCACATTTCCTGCTGACTGATGATGAGTTAATACCACTCCAGTTAGCATTCTGCTGCTGTTGGCAGCTCTGCCAAAGTCTTGACTCAAGGCTTTCCTGCAGTTAGACAGCTTTGATAGCAGACCTGCTTCCTGGCTTTTATGCAGTATACATTTCCAAAACGTTTGTAGGCGGTAATAAGTCAGGCTAAATGTGTCTTTCTAATGATAAAGATCTAGTTGTCTAAAAGCCTTTCACTTAAAGAAAAAGCACATCTTAAATGAGTTTTGTCACACTGTTTAATTGTCAGCACTTCGGGCTCTGAGTAAGTGTGCCAGTATGCAAGACAAAGGTGAGTAAACTTGGGTGGAGACAGGCACTTGGACTAAGATTACCATTAAAATGCACTTTGGATGGATTGACACCTGTCAGTGGAATTTGACTGGTCTCTCCTGATCTATGGTGAATGACAGGGATTGTTCTCGTTTTGCTTATCCTGCACAGCTCCCCACTGATATGCTTGATCCTTGCATGCTTTGCTAGGTCACAGCACTTGGAGGAGGTCGCAGCCAGCCTGAGAGAGCGAATCAAACATCTGGATGATATGGTGCACTGCCAGCAGAAGAAAGTCAAGCATATGGTTGAGGAGGTGAGATCTAGTAAAACAACTCTGAGTCTTTGGGGAGCACTGATTCTTTTTGTTACATATTCGAAAGGGAACTCTGTCCTGTGTGCAGTTTCCTTATGGCACCTTAGTTACAGTGGAAGATGAGTTAAGCATCTGGAGGGAGTGAAGCAGAGAGACGAGGTGAAAGCAGTTTAATGCAGTGGCTGTGGCTTGTGAACTGTGATCTTTAGGCTGACACTAATTCTGGAACTCTTTGTGGTAGTTCAGGAAATGCAGCATCCAACTTGCAACTCAGTTTGAACCATTCAGAGGGTACCTGCTGGCACAATGCAGGCTACTCATGAAAGGTCTCCTTCCTATGGAGTGGAAGTGGAAGGCAAAACCTGACCTTTAGTGTTTTGTTCTTTTGGCTTTGGAGGGTTTTTTTGTGTTTTTTTTTTGTCTGTTTTTGCCTTCTTAATGTGTTTCCTCACAGAAATAGGCCTGCAAACACAGTTTTTCACCACTCATCTTTTTTTACCCTGGTCTCAGGCCATCATCTTAGCTGATACCATTTCTTGTCAAATTTTAAGTGGAATTTTGCTGCATAGCAGCTGCTTCAAGTTACAGGCTACCTATGTGTCAGGAAACTGTTTCAGAGCAGAAGGCTTTAATTGCAAACATTTCTGTTTCTCCAAATGGATGAAAGAATGATATGGGAAATAGGTAAATTAAGTTTAAATTGGAGCTTTTCAAAGCAGACTAAGAATTCTATTACACGAGCCTTCCTATTCCACAGAGGATAGGCCTTCGTGAAATATCTTTTATTTACGTTTGGACATCTCACATTCACAAAATCATATGTTTGGAAACCGCTCAAATCTAAGGCATTCTTTCTGCATTCACCATGTGCTATTACAGGATTTCTGATTAGACACGGTTGTTCCATTTTTGTCAAGGTGGTATTTATATATATATATTTACCTATATCTGTTTTGTTTAACAAGATTCTTTTGTAGTCCTGCTGTGTGATCAGATGTGTGATACCAAGTGTCTTTTACACAGAAGGATTAAAGTTCTTCTGTCACATCAGACATATCAAGTCTTGAGGTTTTGTTTTTAGCTCAGCTTGCCATTCTCACTATATTCAAGTGTCATAACTGGTCTAAAACTGAACTAACAGTCTTTATACTATGGTATTCTATTAAGGAAAATTTCTCCAAGCTAATAATCCAATCCATCTAAGTAAGGATTATAGGAACAATTATTTAATCTGGTTTGTATCTCTGTGCATCAACCATAATGTTATGATTTTTTTCATTTTTTTCTAAAGAAAAGTTGTAAAGGATTTGTCACTTTGTGATCCATGTGGCAACCCAGATGATTCTAGTGATATAGGAGAATGGTGGCCTAGATTTTGCCCTTTATTGCTAAATATATTTGTAAACTGCTGGATGTAACTGGACCCCTAGTGGGCTGCATTGGTATAACAAATCCTTCCAGCTCTGTCAGATGTTTTGGCAAAAAAACATGTAGAAAGCTTGAGCCAGTGATTATGATTCCATAAAGATTTAATGGGTCAGTTTAGCTTGCTGATTCCTTGTAATGTATCTCTGCTGGTGCCTTCATATACACAGAAAGCCCTTCTAGGTCATCTGCTTATCATATTTAACAAGGAGAGTGTTACGTGACGAAGTCACTACTTACCTGTCAAATATGTCTGCTTTTAATTGATATCTGCCTGCTTTTCAAAACCAGTTAAGCCTTTGTGTAGATTCTTGACTGCCATGTAGCCGTAGGGAATATATTTTTGGCATCTGCTTTAGTCCTTGTGTGTTTTAGTTTTTCTTTTAATTCAGTTTCCTTGAGAACTGCATGAACATCTGTAGCTACATCTGTATTTTCACTAGTGAGCTGGCTAAAGACTCCTGTACCAGAAGTTGGATCCGGTCAGGTGGTACCAAATACATTAGGCATTTAATAGGTGGTTTGGTTTTTTAATTTTGTCCTGTTTGTGGCTTGTGTTTGTACTGTGTTTGAGGGAATACCCACGATACAGTTGGCATGCACTATTTTAAACTGAACTCCTAATTAAAGGCCTAAAATTAGCAGACTTGGTAAGGCAGAGAAGAGTAGGTGTCCACCATGGGGAAAGAGAAAAAGCACTGCAGATGTGAGTGCCCTCAGCTATCCAAGCATGTGGTGTTTTTCATGATTTTGTGCTCTTTTCTATGTAATATTTGATAAGTGGGTTTAGGTGTATTTTAAGCAACACTTGCTAACTATGCTGTAAAAGCTGAGAATTCTTCAACAAAAATATTGAAAAGGAATGCTATCTGATGAGTCTGTTCTGAGTGTTTAAAACTAGTGAGTAGCAGCACTAAAAATACTTTCTAGAGTAAATAGGGAATATTACAGTACTGTTTTAAGCCCCAGAAAACATGTACATCAGGGTATATTTAAGCACACACCCTCTCTATACTAAACTAATTGCAGAATATAACGGGGAAGAATATCTAGAAAGATGTCACAAAAACCTGTTGTGTTACTCATTGTTGCAATACTTTCATGGTTGGTGCCTGTAAAATAACATGCTGTCCTAGGGTTTATGAGGGTATTACAATGATTGATAACTTGCATTTAAATAATCGAGAAAGAATGATCAAAGCAGGGAGAAATCCTGCTCTCTGAAATGCTGAGCTGCTCTGTGGCATGAGAACAGACCGAGAACAGGCTGACCTGGGAAACTCAGGAGAGAAGTGTAAAGAAAGGAATTAGGCAAAATTATTGGCAGTGCTTTTGTTAGGACCTGAAACAGAGCTACTGCCTGCACTACTGGGTGAGAAACATGGCCAAGCCTGTGCTTGCTTGGCTATGGGATGAGCTTTGTTTAGTATTCATCTTAGTATCGTTGGACACAAATCTGAATTATAAATAATGGGTTTACTCTTTCAGTGTAAATCAGGAGTTTGTGCTGTTACCATCTCCAATTTAGACAGATTGGAGAAATGAACATCACTTCAAAGGGGCGCTAAACAAACAAGATATACTGCTTCAAACTCATATGGAGAGCTGTCAGAATTGAACAAGTACTGAAATGAATCTCCTGGCTGAAAAAAAATCACAAAATAGATTGTTCTTTGGGCCTTTTGGGGCAAGATGATGGATCACGTGCAAGCGACAGAAGCAGGGCACTCTTTTAAAGAACTGCAAGCAGTCAGGAGGAAGTGAAAAAGAAGTTTTAGAGTGGAGTTTTGTGATGCACTAGGCAGTTCCAACACCCCCAGCGCTGTTTTGATGGCGTTTAAAATGTGTTAGGAGATGGTGGTCAGTCCTAACTTAGGCGGGCATGAAAGGGGATGCTGGAAGAGGAGCACCAAATGTAGGAGGCTGTGGAGGGAAAGAGTATTATCACCTTCCTCTTCATAGGTCCCATCTTGTTGGTACTGGATGCAGTGGCTATGTGATCTAGGGAATTGAGCCCAGGCAGAGAAGGACAATCACAATTCAGTGTGCTTATACTCCTTAGCAAAGATACCATTTGCTTCTATTTCTTCTTTCTCTGAAAATAAATCCTTCCATCTCAGGTGTTAATAGAACATTCTTCAACGTGATCTAGTCCAACCAGTCATAAATTAAGTAGGAGCACAGAAAAGAACTTACAGAAGAAAAATAAGTGGAAGAAACAAAATGGAAGTTTGCTGGAGTTGGTACTTTCAACATCTCTATGTGTTAGATCTGATTCACATCCATTTTTCAGCCTTGTAGGGATTGTCTGCTGTGAGAGCCAAGATTGCAGCCCATTAGTGCACCAGCTGAGCAGAAAGTCATAGTCTGCATAGTCTTAAAGCCTCATGTTCTCATTAGAGAGATATTGCAGATGATTTGAGGCTGACAGATTATCCCTGTGTTGAGCTTGTCAGTTAAATAAATCTGTTTGTTCACAGCTTAGTGTAGTACATTTTAAATGAAGTGCTGGCAGTTGAAAGTGCAGGACCTGCATTTGGCAGGTGTTTAGAAACCCAGCCCTTTTCTCATACTGTTTGTACATTGCAGGCTTTAAATGAAAGCGTGAGAAGAGACAGATGGCCACAATGGGTCACCCAAAGCTCAGGGGTTTTTTTAGCCCTTGCCTTTGTTATCCTAAAGTGTGGCTGAGCAGAGAGAGATTTTCAAAGACAATTTGAGAGGAAGAATCTGCAGGGAGACTCTTGGGTCAAAGATGGAGGCACACAAACTTCAGACCCTTCTGCTTAAGAAGTTTCCACTGCAGAGACAGAATTGGGCAGGCAGATGGAGGCACAGGGGTGCCATGGGAGGGCATGGAAAGCTGCTACCACATTGTTTCTTTCAGGGTTGAAATTGCTCTTGTTCTGTGAGAGGGGTGAAAGCTCTCTTTTAAGTATATTTGATACAGTCAACCACTTCATCCTGTGCCAGTGTAGGAAATGCGAGTTTAGTGTAAGATATATGAAATACAAACGAGTGATTTTAGATCAGCAGCAAAATTAATTTGTGGCTTTATCTCAGTTTTAAGCCTGGAGAGAATGAGGAGAATGCTAGTTTTGAGATGTGTGCAATTGCCATTGAAATGGATTGCAGTTTCATTGCACAATAAGCTAAATTTATATGTAATGTTGTTTCATTGTTGAGAAGCAGGAGAGGGAAGGAAATAAGCATTAACATTTTGTAAGCAGGGTGAGTGGGTTGATGCAGATATAGGAAGCTGTTCTGAAGGGGTCTGAAGAGAAAAGGATATTTGATTTCATGCCAAAACAGTATCTACAGAACTCAGATTTCACATGAAATTCCCCTAACTACTGAATTGAACTGTCTCTAGGTCATGGCCCATGAGCTGTTCTCCAGCTTTAGTCTCAGATTCGTTGAATAATAAATGGTGACCAAACATCAGGGAGAAGCTGTCTCCTGTTGTGGAAGATACTTGCATGAAAGGACAAAGTACTAATGAGCAAATGATGTCACAAATACAGAAGATACTTTGTATTGCACAAGTGGGGAATAAAGAAGAAATTTTTCCACCAAAGACTCAACCATCTGAAAACATCTGTGTCAAGATACTCCATCTCCAGATATACAGGAAAATGTAACTGTTTTAATATGGAAGAACAGTTTCAAGGTTAAGTAAAGGAAGCTGCACAGAAGCACAGAGAGTGAGAAGATGGAATCACCAGCAACAGACAGATGCCAAATTTGTTTTGACCAAAATCTACATTGTATAGTGCCTACCACAAAAACAAAACACCAACAAAAACACAAACAAGAAATGTAGAAAGAGAAACCCACCTTGGGAGCTTGGAGGAAGAAGATAAAGGACAGAACATAAATAAGTTGCCCCCTACTCCCCCTCTCCTCAGATCAGGTGTTTGGCATCCCTCAGTGGACTTGAGCAAGCAGTACATTGCTTATCTGTTGGCAGGAGTAGAGTCACTGCTGGTGTTTGGTGAGAGTGTTTATACATGCATAACATCAGCCCTTTCAGCGGGGAATTGCCTGGCCAAGTCATTAATTAGAAAACTTGCCCATTGCTAAGGTAGCTCTTGAGGAGGTGGTTGAACTGCAGCCAGGGAGCCAATGTCTGTAACTCATTAGGACATCTCAGCCCACGGGCCTGCTTTGGCAATACATGTGCATCAGGCTGGCCTAATGTGTTCATGCAGCTCCTTGGGGTAGGAAGGCCTGTAAGTCGGTGCATTAGCTTAAATCAGTCGGTCGTTGCTTTTTCATTAAATACAATGGGAGTTTCAAAATACAGAAGGTATTGATGGGTTGCTCAAGTGATTTAGGGAGGATTAAAAGGCAAAGGTGCTTATCCCTATTTACTGTGTTATTGTTCCCTGAAAAAATTTCAACACTCTTGTCTGGCCTCTGATAAATACCACTTAAGGTCCAGTGAAATATTGGACTGAGGAAAATCCTGTTCTCCTTGTACAGGAATTACCTCTGAGAGTTCAGGCTGATGTTGTAATGCCTTGTCTGTCTTGTTTTGTGATGCTGTGTAGCGTGTGTTTGTCCTGTGTTTAGTCATATTCATGACCAGTTTGTTCATGTCTCTGTATCAGTGTTACAGATGCCCAGTCCATTAATAGGAGATGAATAAGGAAAATACGGTATACTTGAATAATATATGATACTTAAATATGTTAAAACTGTCATGTTCTGATAAATATTTTAAACTAATGGATGATAATGTCAAGTGGTAAATGTTGACTGAATTTATCCAATAGCTGGATGTCTTCCAATCCAGTAGATCACTGTGTATTTTAAGCCTCCAGATCTGTGTCCGCATACACAGACTAAAATAAACTTTTCTATTTCAGGCATTCTTTATAAAAGCTCTACAATCGGACATAATTTTAACTTACTCTTAAGATGCTCTTTCCCTCTGCTTTAATAGCTTTGTAATTCTGTTGACTTTCCCTTCTAGTAGCGCTACTCACATCTCCAGCATTTCTTTAGGGACTCTTTCTTTCAGGTCTTCCAATTCTCCTCTTGACTGTTCTTAGGTCTTCTATCCATGAGATAAGTTTAATGGTGTTGACTCTTACATCTCACTTTCTGTCTTAGTGAAGCAAAATTTAGTTGCTTGGTGGTGCAAGAGACAGAAGTGCAGCTCTTCCTGGAAAGAATTTACACATCCCATTCGAGTACCATGACAAGTGTTTGGTATTTGGAGACTCTGTAATGTGCATTAGTGAGAAAGAAACAGCTCTTCGTTGATGGGATGGACAAGAATTGAATCTTCCTGGAGTTACCACAAGATAAGGTGACTGTCTGGAGATTGAGGGAGCTTGAGAGAAAGGACCTCAAGGTTTCAGAAGGAGGCAAAACCATAGAGCTGATAACAGCAATAGGATGGAAACAAGGAGGAGAGAGCTTGAAAAGAAGCGCATGACCATGTGAATCCTGAGCCAATGGATAATTTCAGGATGATTCACATTGCATGTGGGGCCTTGTGGGCTGATTCAGATCATTAGAAATTGCAGTGGGTATGTGAAATGCAAGCTGCACACCCAGCACAATCTTCGGGGAACTTCATGGAGCGTGCCAGGATGGGGAGAGATCAAGTGCCCTTGCTGTGCCCGACAGTGAAATGCCGGGGATGGAGGTGGGGTGGCTGAAGGGCTGAGCTCACGTGCACCCCGTGCAGAGCTCCTGAGCAGCCCGTGGGACTGCCTGGGCCAGGGGGTTCATCCCGCCTGGCTGTTGTGGCACTGTGACAACACTCCCCAGCCCCTGGGATGGCCTAAGAGCACATGACGCCCCTCACTCACTCACAGACCTGACAAATTACAAACTGTGGCTTGTGCCTTGTAGCTTTTCCCTTCCAGTTTTGGAATAGGCAGGAGCAATGAATACAGTGGGGTGGGGGAGGTGAGAGAGAATGAAGCGGTAGGAAAAAGAGTGACTGTGTGGCCCAGGGTTGCTAAAGTCACAGTTTTACTGTTAGCAGAGCTGTTTTGAAAGGATTGAGTGGACCATTAATGTAAATGATATTTCTAAGTAGGCTGCCAGTTGTGTTTGACTGCTTAACGTGGACATGAAGCTTATGGCAATACTGGTAGAAATGTGGAGTCCTAATGATGCAAGTCAGGTCAAGAGTTAAGTTCCAGAGAAAGTCTGTCTGGGCACTTCTAGAAAAGGTTGGGAGAGAGCCTGAAGGATGTACCTGAACAGTGCTGTAGAAAATCATGAAGAAATCTGAGAGGGCAGTTGTGCAAAAGCCAGATTTGGGAGCAAGTTGCTGAGTTGGCAGTGAGCTGAAATGCTAAAGTCTGCTCACACAGCAAAAATGAGGTGGAGTATAGGCCTTGGGTATTGACCAAAGAAAACATAGGAACATCTTGGTGATAATTTTATCCTGGAGTCAGTTCAGAAATGACTTGGATACGTGAGTCAGTCCATGGAATTTGAGAGTCTTTGGGTTGCACTGATTTGTTTCTGACTATTCTGACCAGACTATTCTGGCCACCACTTGGGCCTGGAGTTCAGTATTGTGTATGACCTATCTTACTTGTTCTCTCCTCCTCCTGACCTTACATTTAAGCCAAAGTCAAAATCTATTGCTCTGTCACCTGCTAGTTGTTCTCTTACTTTATGCTGCTCCTCGAAGCAAAGATACTCTCAAGACTTGAATTTTTGGGTTTGGAGCTTTTTTTATGTAATAGAGTAATATATTAATATAATTCCTTAAAGTTATTCATGTTTTCCCTGTTTTTCTGTGACAAATCCCCTCAAGGGTTAATCAGATCAGGTTCACTTCTGGTCTGGTGCTAATGGTGTAAGATCATGTGTACTTAAGTCCTTATTCAGTAAATAAACTTTTTTGATACAGAAAATTACTCTGATGGGATGTGTCATCTGTGTCAGGCCACTTATTTCAGCCCTTGGACTGCAGTAGCTGCTGAGACAACTATTTGGCCACGTGTCTGGGGGTGCAGTGTTCCTGCTCCATTCCGGCCCTGCTTTCCTTCAGCAGTGGCCTCACAGGGTGCTCTGCTGCGTCTGGGGAGCAGGACTGTGCTGAACCAGCCTCTCATTTTATCCACTGCTGAATTTATTTCTCCTGGAATGTATTTGGTCTGTGTGGCTGTGGCTTTGGCTTCCCGATGTCCTAAAGATCCACGGGAAGGTGTTGTACAGGTTACACGTTTGCCACCCTGCTCATCCTGCAATCTGCATGGTCCAGCCGTACCATTCTGCTTTACTGCTGGGCTGGGCCTTGGAGCATGTGACGGTACAGAACCACATTGTCTGCAGAAGAGAAAGCATGTCTTAAAAATCTGGTGTGATTCGTCAGAGGGACAAAGAGATGGATTTAATGGGTTCTGTGTACTGTGTAAACATGTTCCAGTGAGGCAGGGGGTGCTGCTGTGGATGGGTCAGTCTGCTGGTCCTTAGAGCACTCTCGCCAAACTGCAAAATGTATTTTTGGACTTCAGTTCTGTGTTTGGGAAGGGGAGGATGCTGTCTGTCAAGGTCTTCCTCTTTGTATTCTCTGTTAGATTTTAAGGTGTCCATGCTCATTTTTGCCTTCAGGCTATTGTAGTTAAAATACCTCAAGAACATCTTTAGGGAGTTTGTGTCTTCATAGCCAATAAACAAATAGAAGTTTAATTTTGACTTACACAAAATCTGTTTGTACCTATTACTGGTAAACATACAGGGTCACAGTTTATTTCATGTCTTAGAACCTTTGTGTCACGGAGTGAATATAACTTAAGGTAAATGGCTGTGAAACACAAGAGTTTGGTCTTGCTTTTGGACGACTGATAATTTGATCACTTCTTTGGAAGCAGAAATATTTTGTGTTTGATGTAAAAGCCAGACCAAGCAGCTGATGGGGTTGATTACTTTCAATAACAAGAATTGCTGTGTGTCAGGGCAAACCCCTCCCCTGATAACACAGCTGTGCTTGTCCTCAGGTTTCTTTGTGCTGCACTGATTAGTGGTGTTAATATTATACCCTTGTTTGCGTAGTAGGAGCACAGAATATTAATAGAGAAGATCCACTTGAAAGTCCTAAAAGATCTTTCTGAAGTGGAATTTATTAGCAGGACTGAAGCTATTGAACCAGTGAAGATGTAGCTGACCTCATTTAGTCATACTAATAAACACAGTTGTAATTACATACGAAAATCAAGATATGTTCCAAGATTCTCTGAAAATGCTACAGGCTTTGTGTTTCTGTGAGTTCAAAACTGAAATGATCTTAGCTTTAGATGACATGGGTAGTTTTACATGCACTTTAAACTAAAAGAGAAAAAAAGGAAATAGCCGATTTTGAGAAAGATGGATGGTGACAGCACTCCTGTATTCCATAACTGTTCAGCTGAAAACACTGTATGGTGTTTACATTTTAACTCTTCCAAGTAATAACTGATCCTTGGGTCAAGGAGATGTGGTAACTGAAGTCATGGAGACTAAATTAAATTTCAGTTGGTGTTACAATTTTCCGTTTTTTTGTTTCATTTATGCATTTGTTTTGCTTCATGTTTTTCATAGTTCTGTGCGTTTTAGTTTACATGTTTTATAACATCTAGTAAATTTTTGGGAGGGTGACAGCACTGCTGTGGTTTTCATTATTGTACCTGGAATATTTTATCTTTCTCTTTTAGCAGGATGAGAATATTTGTGCTAATCACATGCTTCACACATATTAAAAAAGTTTTACAGTGGTGTTTTTGAAGGGGATGTTAGTGTTTGTTCACAACATAGGTTTTAGGATATAGAGTTAACAAGTGACTGGGGAGAGTGTCTGGAAAATTCGACCCAAGTATTTAGAAGTGGTCTTTCTTGCATATCAATCTAACATAATGACTGCCAGGAAAAATGACTGTATTCTGAGCTTTCCTTTATTTCAGTTTAACTGTTCTACAGAATTAATTCACTTTGGAAAAAGTCCACTAAATTTGATAGCTAATCCACAGATTAAAGCAGTTTGTGAATACTTAGAGGTATGCAGTTCTTGCTGAGCAATAAGATGAAACATGTTTTATTCCTGTGGTATCTAGGTCTTTTTCCTCCTCTTTCCATCCCAATCAGACTAAATGTCTTTGTTTCATTTTTCTTCATAGATTGAAATGCTAAGGAAGAAAGTAAAAGAGAAGGAATTATTTATAGTACAGCTTTTAGAAAAAATCTCTTTCTTAGAATGTGAGGTAAGGCATTACCTTTTATATTATTTTATGAAACCAAATAAAATTTGAACCAATGTCATCCAGTGTTATCTGTATGCATATTTACATGTTCACCTGCATATTTATATATTTACATTTATATTTTATGCATATGTATATGTATTTGTATTTTCAAATGAAAACTAAACTTATGACACCAGTCACATGGGGAATGTATGTAATAAAGTCTCAATATTCATGCTAAGTTTCTTAACTTACAATTTTATAATGGTATTACAATGACTTAAACCAGAAGCTTCTGAATAAAATTGTTGGTTTAATTTATTTTTTTTCCCCAGAATTAAGGATTCCTCTATTTCCTCAATCAGTACTTTTACATTATTTCTTGTGGGGTGAAGGCAATGTGCAATTTTATTTCCTTGTTTCATTAACATAATTTAAATAAAATAAACATGGAATGAAAATTACTGTTTTCCAGAATAAAGAATTACAAGATAAACTGGACTACTTCATGGAAAACCAACCAAAGACCAGTATAGAAACCAAAGATACTGGTGTAGAATGTGACCTTCCATACAGGTATTTGTTTTTCTGGCTTGCTCATAGGAAAATTCCCCATAATATCCCTTCTTGGTGCTGTATTAGTAAATCTAAACATTCCCACTTATGCACCAGAATGTTGTTTCTGCTCTGTGGTGGCCAGTGGCTCTGCAGCCTGGCTTTGGAAAGATTGGGAATTGTGCCTGTCCTTCTTCTCCCCTTCCTCTGCTCTGGGCACTGCCCGGGGTTGCACTGAGCCCTGGGAACACGGCTTGGGACTTGGATCTTCCCCCCAAAGTCACCACAGGGAAGGGCCAAACAGAAAACAAAATACTCAGCTAAGGAGGACCACTGCATGTTACTTGAAATACCTACAGGTAAATCTGTTCTTAACTGCCCTGCGAGTTGAATCATTTAATTGGAGGAGTGTAAATCAGCATATGGAATCAGCAAGCTGATATGAAGTCAGCAAGCAAAGTAAAATTTCCTTCATAATTTAAAAGTGTACTCATTTCAGAGTTTGGCCTAGAGCATAATTTAATGGCATGTGTTTTGAAACGTTAAAACGGTGTTTTTCACTCAGGGTGTCAACAGAAACCTATCTTTGTTGTCTTCTCTGTGGTGTCTCTGTATGTAAGCATAGCCCCTATTTATCAGAGATTTTTTTCTATTTTTGAGGTTTATCTCTGTGAGAATGGACCTCTGTGCAATTTAAATTTCATGGGATCACTTTTCACAATTATCTTTTTAAATGTAATATTGCTGTCTTTTTTGTTGCAGGAGCCTTTAACTGTGTTCTTTACTGTAATATTGCTGTGGATTTTTGTTGTGGGATCCTTAGTCCTAGTAACTTTATTGCTGGACATTCCACTATGAGCTCCAGCAAATGCCTGCATGTCCACGTACCAGAATGTGCCACGGTGTTTATCAACTATTCTTTGTGGCATTACAAAAAAGAAATATGGAACATATCAAATACACCAATTAATTTTAGCCTGTCAGTATCCAAACAGGGCACAAGTTCCTTGCCATGGCATTTCAGCCCAGCTGTCTGATACTCTGACATTAAATCTCTATGGTTTTTCTTGTCTCCCTAACAGTCCAAGTCCTGAGAACAGATCTGAGAGCCCGAGGCCGGTGAGGACGTACACCCCATTCAAGAGAGTGCTGGAATTCAGCACAAAGAACAGCACGTCTTGAGCACTCAAGCCATTGTGCTTTCTAAATATGAGCAGATATCTTGCGCCTTTGCAGCTTGATTAGATAAATTGTTACCAATTCATAGAGAAGAACAGCAGCACGGAGTCTTGCTAAATTTATCCTGAAAGCAGCTTTTTAGTAACTTTGTCTCTGAAGTTACTACTGGCGTTGACTGTGAGGGGGGTAAGAGGCGGGGTGAGTGAAGCAGCAAATGCTGCTTCTTCAGAAGCTGCCCAGTGCAGTGTGTCATTTCAAATGCCTGCAAGGAAGGAGTTGTACAGCTGTACAGTTTTTGTTTTCTTCGGTTGTGTTGTAATTCTGTTTGTGTGATGAAGCTCTAATCTATTCCGTTGTCAGTACTACCTGAAGTGATGCTGGCAGAGGGCATCAGTGTGGAAGCTCCCTGGGTGTCCGTGTACAAACTGGAAGGGCAGATCATGCCTGTCAGACACCTGGCACAGTTGAGGGCTCTCGTCACCTGGGGCAGCTCCCTTGTACCCAGCACTCTTTGCTGGGAGGGAGAGACACAACTGGGCTGTTCCAAACAATTCCCTCAACACGTGAAGGTGAATGTTGCGTTTGTTGCTCGAAATAGTAACCGATAGAGCAGATTATAATGGAATTTGCTTTGTTGGACTGAGGCAGCAGTTTGCACTTCCTCAGTCATGGGATAGAGTGGCCATTGGTGGTACATTCAATAGTAGTTGTGTAGGAAAACCCCTGACACCTTATTTATTTACTTTTCCATTAGAGGAAGGAGTTTTCATTAAACAGAATTTTGCCTACTGCAACCTGCAGCAGTCCCTGCAATTCCTATAGCAATAGCAATCCTGAATCAGGATTTTGGGTTTTGAGTACTTTTTTTTTTTCCAAAGCACTTAAAATCTTATCCTTGGCTTCATGTAGCAGCAGGAATGACTGCATTTAGTACTGAACTCCTTTAAATATATAGGGGATTTTCTTTACATCTCGTTTTGATCTCCCAGTCTCGGTGAACTTGAATTATGAATATTTTATTGTAGTTCTGTTAACATGAATGAAGGAATTTTTATTTTTTTTTCAATTACAGTAACTACAGAAAACAAATAACTTTTGTTTTGTATGATCAATATTGTTCTTGTATCCAGCCAGTCCCAGGAGGTACTGACCTTGCCACAGGGATTGCTTTATCTCCAGTCTAATGCAAGTTCTTAAACTCAGTCCTGTCTATTCAAATCAAGTACACTCACTAAAGTTGTATTTAAAATAATAATTTTGACCTCATACTGAACCCGCAAGATGATGAGTGGTGACTCAACTCCAGTTTCAGGGCTACGATTTGTGCCTGTGGAATCGTATCTCCATCTAGTGGCTGATAACAGCAAATATTTGGACGGTATCTGTTTTGGACGTGAAAGACATTAAAAACTAATCCCAACTGGTATATTAATGTTCACTAGGGATGGAGCTTTAGGTTGTTACATAATGTCTTTAGCATTTTTCTGCCCAAATAGTTCCTCTGTATTTCAGGAATTTAATTGTGAACCAGGGCTTGTAAAAGTTACCTTCAAACTTAAGGTGAATGGATGAAGGTGATATTTTTAGATAAAAGGAAAGGCGTGTTGTTGTAAAAGAGAATAACTTACAAGTTTAAATAAGTGAAAATCCTTTATCCTTCTGGTTTTGGCCAGAATTGAGAAAACAGAACCTGATGACTGTGAGGTGCTCAGTGAATGGTAGGAGAGGGCAGGGTATGTATCAAAATGCTGTTTTGACACAGACTTCACAAGGAAGTTTATTCTATTTTGATAGAGAATCTCCTCTGAAAATACTGCAAGTTATTTTAATTCTGAGACTTGCAAAATTATGATAATCTGCTCAAGACTTTACCAAGACTGCAGCAAGGCTTTAAGTTTTTACTGTAAAAGTTTTCTGTGTAGATTCTGTCTTGACTGTTTAATGAAATAGGGTATTTTTTTCTAAACCAAATAAGGACTGAAGCCTGTGATGTATTTAAAGAGCAGTGAGCTGGGGTGACTGTCATTTGATTGGACTGCTGGTCTAAATTTGGTAACTCTGAAGAACAGGAGAGGAACCATATTTCTATGACTGTGTTACATGAAAATTTAGAGCTTTCTAGTCAAATCATCAGCAATGTAAATTAGCATAGATAATAACAAATCTGACTGAAAAGACTGTAACCCTTCTATATAAATTTTGTCAATTTGAGATTGGGTTAATTAGTACTATAACTTTAGAAACTAGTAAAATGTCTGTAAACAGCAATAAAAGACATATAGAAAGGTCCCAGAAAGTGCATTAAATGTAAGTCAATTGTATGACTACATTTGTACCATGATAAGTATTCTGTTGTGATTTATTCCAGATAATCTGGAAAGTATTTTGGGATACAGTTTTCATAAATGCTGTATAAATAATGCATTAAGTTGTATGCTTTTAATACATCCTGTAGGTAGGACATGGAAAGGATAAATTGCAATAAATACTGTATTTAAACTTGCTATTCTGTTGTGTCAACGGTCATTTAGAAATAAACCTGCCTTAAAACCTTGCAAACTGTTACTCTTCCCAACCTTGTTAGTTCAAAACACGTGTGGATGCAAAGCGGCTCCTCCGGAGCCTCGATGTTCCTGTCGGTGTTTCCTTTGGCAGATCGGCTCCTGAGAACAGGAAGGCACTCCCTTGCTAAAGACTCCTTCTCAAAGCCAAGTAACAAAAGTAGATGAATTCTTTCATGAAATAAAGAACTATTGACTTGCACAGGGTAAACAAGAATTGGGCAGCACAGCTCTTGCAAAAAAACCCCCCAAAAAACAACCCAGCAGCTTCAGATCCTGCAGACAACATCTGATAACGTGTGGGATGACGCTCTCCAGGCTTCAGCAGGATGAGATTGGGATGGCTGTGGCCCATCTTTATTTACAGTTGATGTCCACTCACTGATAATAGAGATTTATTTTTAAGACTGTCACAATAAAGCAGTCTGCATGTCAACTAAATAAGAGGTCATGCAAACATGACAGTCACAGTTTGCAGTGCTCAGATGAAGGATGTGAAGTTTTTTACTCCAGTAATGCTTCCCTTGATATGTGTATTCAGTACAGATTGCCAACAGGACCCCATAAAATCCTGTGGAGATCAGCAGTGCTCGGTGCTGAACCTACAGCATGGGATTGTAGGAGTTGGATACTTTTCAGAGAGCTTTAAATACTTGTTTTGACATCTGAAGACTTTTAGACATGGACGGATGAGAAGTAAGTTCCCTCTGCATTAACCCTGTAATTCTGCACAGGAAATCCTTGCTCCGCAGAATGGAGATGTACATGCTGAGAGTTTCATTCCACTTACATTTTATTTCATTCCCATTCAGCACCTGGGGCTATTTGCATGTGTAAAAGAAGAAATGCGCTTAAGAGACCCAAGTTAAGGCCCTTCCAGCCCTACCTCAAACACTGCAACAGGGAAGCAACGCAAGAAAACAAGGTGCGAGCAGCCATCTACTCAAGGTATGTGAACATTTTCAAAAGAAAAAGGGACCTGCTGGTTTAAAGAGAAAATAGGTAGAAATGAAAGTTTGTGAGGTTACAATATTCTGTAAAGGCATGTGGTGTGTAGGCACTACGATGATCTGACAGTGGCTTCCCATATGTAAACCAGTATGTTGATAGCTGTGAGTATATATAGATCTGCTTTTAAATTGCTTGGGGCTTTATCTAGAGAAATAATGTTAAGGGAGGGGTTTGTGGTTTTTTTTTTTTAGGAAAATAAAATGAATTACTATGAAGGTAAATCATGCTGATAAACAGTTTTTCTGTTTTCCTAAATGAAATAAAAAATAATTAAATTCCCAATATTCATACTGTTTTTTCCTGTTGTTTTGGGGGTAGTTTATTTTGTCTATGTGGCTTGTTTCCTCTCCTCCTGCCTCTTAATATTTCCACCTAGGAGTGGAGAAACCATAAAATTAATTCCCACCCCCCGCCAAAACCTACATTTTTAAGTTTCTTTTGCCCCTTTTCCTAATGAAAAGAAGTAACTTTCTATGAAGTTGAACTTTTCCTTTGGAAATAATAGTGAATTGCCTAGCAATTCCAGCCATTCTATTGCAGAATAAATTATATTTAACTCCAGATATCTAGTGAGAGAAAACAACTCACCAAAAACTATTTAGTAACAGCTCGAGAGCAGTGGTCTAATGAGATTGTTCCTTCTGGACTTTCACTTCCCTGTGGGCAGTGGCGGTTTCCATGCTCAGCCTTCCCACTTTCTCCTATCTGCAGAGGAGAAAGGCTAAAAAGCAGGATCGAGTGTTCCTTCTGCAAGAAATGTTCAATAGATGGCATAACTTAACCCTGCGTTAACAGAAGCAGCAATTCAAAGGACTTGTGTCCTTTAACAGCAGGGTTAAACAGATCTCCTGGTGTGAAAAACTCAGTGATTTCCTCTTCCCTGAACTTGTAGGCAAAACTCTCCGAGGGATTTTCCACAGGAGATGATCCAGGTCGTGAGTAACAGGCAGTGAAACGGTCTCTTCAACTCATCACCGAGCAGCTTTTCTCACTCTGGCTGTGGTGTTTTTTCCATGGGTATCTGCCTACTTGATTAATCTCATTTCTGCCAGCCCTCAGCCTTTGCCTGAGCCGTCCAGCTGCGCAAACAAAGGGCAGGCGGACATTTTGGAGTGCTTCCTCCTGCAGTCCCTCCGGGCTGGGCCTGCCTTCGTCCTGCCCATAAAACAACCCCCTTAACAGCCTCTGAGAAATGTGCCTGTTCTCTATTGCTTGGATTGAGAAACCTCCACTGGGATCAACTTAGAAAAGCTGCCAGCTGCCACCTGGGAGCCACCACTCGCCATGGCCTCACTGCTATGGATGGAGTGGCTTCCTAAGGGTGCTTGTGCCAGTTCAGAAGTTCTGGAGCCAGTGCTATACCACAGCCTGAGCTTCTGTGTTCGGTCTCTGAACAATAAAGTTAAACAAGTTAACAAATAAAGGCCATGTAAACACTTTAACAGACCTCTGAAAAGTAAACCTTGAGGCCTAAACATGAATTGTCATTCTGCTAAGGGCTGCTCAGACACGTGAAAACAGCACAGCTCTCATCCATCACGCCGTTAAAGGGGGAGACGTTTCAGCCTTTGCAGCTTTTTGAGCTCGCTGAGAGGGCTGAGCTCAGCGACACATCCCGCCTCTGCTCTGCACAGCCTGTCACACCCAGGCTGACCTGGAATTGTTTCTGGGATGCTGCATTTGTGCAGTAAGGACTCTGTGACCCCGGGATGTGTGATGAGCCTCATGCAGTTGGACCCACCCGCACCGATGCGGGACAAGCACCACGTCTGGCACGTGTGACCCTTCAAATCCTGTGGTAAAGTTGTGCTAATTATTCACTTAAAAAAATGTGTCTGGAACATATCCATTCTAAGGTTCGTATTTCAAAAGGAAAAGTAATACAAATTTAAAATAAAGTATAATAAATGTAGCCCAACACAGTCGAGGAAAGATGAAAACCCTGGATTTTAAAGTCATAGGTATTGGCCAAAAACTATATCAGAAATTTCCATAATAATTTATTTCTGCAGAAAAAAATATTTTAAGACTTTATTGATTCCCACAGTAAAAGGTGTAAAAAATGTTAAGGTAGAAAGATACCGGACTGGTGTCTGTGGAGGGGGAAGAATCAGAATCCTGAAGGAATTCTGAGGGGTAAGAAGCAGAATTGCCGCCCAAAAAAATTGCTAAAGATGTCAAATTGGTCCCAAAAGCAAAAACAGCCTTTCAGCTGCTTCTCCGCAAGTATACAGCTGCCATGTTCTCTAGGAAATAAACCACATTTCCTCAGCTGTTGTTCTCATTCTCCACACCACCCAACCCCGTCCCTCGTCCCCCCTCGGGGAGCCGTGTCAGCCTTCGCGTTCCGAGCAGGGCGGGCCCTGCCGCTGTGCCGTCGCTTCCGGCAAGATGGCGGCGCCCATGCCGCTGGCGGGTGGGTGCCGATGGCGGCGGGTCCGGGGCTGCGCGGGCGGGCGCTGCCCGAGCTCCGGGACATGCTGCGGCGGCAGGAGCGGCTGCTGGCGGACAGGTGAGGGCGGGCGGGGCAGGCAGCAG
>VXAY01005483.1:455718-700269 GCA_013399855.1 Oxyruncus cristatus
GTTCCGTCCTGTGGGGGCCGGTGAGGCCGCACGGACCGCCCGGCGCTCCGGCTGCCGGGAATGCGGGGAGCGCTCGGGCTGTGCCTACCCGTGTGGCCCCGCAGCCCGCGGGCAGAGGGAGGGAGCACCTCTGCTGTGAGGGAAGGCTGAAGGAAAGGGGATTGCTCAGCGTGGAGAAGAGGCTTCGGGGTGACCTAATTGTGTCTTTCCAGCATATGAAGGGAACTTACAGGAAAGATGGGGCAAGACTGTTTACAAGAGCATGGAGTGACAGGACAAGGGGGAATGGCTTCCCACTGAAAGAGTCTAGGTTTAGATTAGATACTGGATGTCTGGGGAGGCCCTAGCACAGATTGCCCAGGGAAGCTGTAGCTGCCCCACACCTAGAGATGTTCAAGGCCAGGTTGGACGGGGCTTGGAGCAACCTGGTCAAGTGGAAGGTGTCCCTGCCCATGGCAGGGGGTTGGACTGGATAATCTTTAAGGTCCCTTCCAACCCAAACCATTCTGTGATTCACTCAGTGAAAACACGTGGTTGGGCTGCAGGTGCTTTGCATCTTAACATGTTCAGAAATCTGTAATGTAAATTAGAAGCTGATGTTAGAACGTAAAACCTGCCCCATTGGCTATTCTAACAAAACACTTCTATATCTCAGATTGAAATAGGATTATTTATATGCTATGTTTTCGTTGTGTTTTTGTTTGTTTGTTGTCTTAGGAAGTTCATTTCTAAGCTTCCAGATAAGGGTAAGAAGATCTCTGATTTTGCTGAAAAGCTGAAACTTGCCATCTCGCAAGAGGAGGAACTAGCCAGGACTGCTGAGCTGTTATCTGCTGTCAGGTTGGAGTTTCAGGCAAAACAGGAGAAGATTAATACAAGCAAACAGGAAAACAAGGATGCACTGAACTCTGAAGATTCCTCAGATTTTAATGAAAACTCTAATACTAAAGAAGATTCTGAGATTCCTTCCAAAAGGCAGGAGGCAGAATGTATTGAGGAAGATGCCACAAGTACAGCTTTGGAAAATCAAAGGACTCAGAGGAGAAATGATGAAGTAAAGACTGTTAGAAAAGATCAGAATCATTCAGTTGGAGTTGTCTCCACGTCAGCCCCGAGCAGTCATCTGGAAAATGATCAGCAGGTCTCTCAGAGCAGTACTGAGGGTGGTACAGAAAGTGCCGCTACTTTGGAGGACAGCAAAGACACATTGGTTGATGCCTTTCAAAAAATAACAATTGTAGATGGAGATAACAGTGAAAAAATATTGGAAAAAGGGCAGAATCTGGCAAAACATAAGGGCAATGTGTTTGGAAGCCAGTATCCCAAGACACCACATTACATAGAAGTTCTGGAGGCTCGAGCCAAGAACCCAGTCATAAAGAAAAGCAAATTTAAAACAAATGCGTAAGTGTTACGGGATAGAAAAACCTGTTGTGAGATACTTGATGTGTATAAAATTGGAAGTGGTACAGAATAGGCATGATGGCTTTATTTTCTAGTCATTATTAAAGGGACTCTGATGACATGGAGGGTTAAGATGTTTCTCTTTAGCATTAAGTGCCACAGAATCTCAGCATTGAGCAGTGGCCTAATTCTATCCATTTGGAACAATTGTCAGGAACCTTCATAGAATTTCATAGCTCAAGCTGCAAAACTATGAAACAATTGGCAAAAGTCTTGTAGAGCAATTCTAGAATGTGTAGAACTTTCATAGCAGGAAGCTTTTTGCTTTTCCTACATTTCTAGGGAAGTTAACAGTTCACATTGTCTGTACTGGGAGCAATTTGTACTTCATGTGACTCCCAAAGCATTGCTACTTCAGCTTGCTAATAAATTGCTATACCTGGTTTGTTCACTGCCAGATGTAAATTGTGATATTGTCTCTCTGCAGAGAAACACTTTTAGTTTTTCTGAGTGCTGCTTTTTTTCATTTGTGTATGTTTTCATAGTACTTCATATTTCAACTCTTGCACGTTAAAAATAAGCTTTGGAACTGAAGTTGTTCAACCTCGTGCTGCAAGTTTGGGTCACAACTTAGGTGTTTTATGTCTTCCAGATTATCAGGAGAGCACAGTGGGTCATCTCTTGGTTCTTCATCCAGTCGATCCCCTGGGGGACTCGGCTCTCCAATTTCTGCTGAAGAAAGACGACTCAGAGATAAGAAACATTTGGATGATATCACAGCAGCTCGGCTGCCACCTCTTCACCACTCCCCTGCTAAGCTGTTACCCATAGAGGAATCCATAGCAATTCAGATACAGCAAAAAGAAGCTTATGAGGTATGAACTTACTGTTTGGTCTGAAATGTAATTATAGCATCAGGATCACTCCTGAAAAAGAAAAGATAAAGGGACCTTTTGATGACGATGAATTGAGATGATTGATGATGACTTTGAGGAAAGGCATTTTGTCTTGTATTTTTTCTTTTAAGAGTATAATTAAAGAATGTAATTCTTCTTCTGAAACTGTTATTCCTATATCAGACAAAATCTTTGTGTGTTGATATGCTGACCTTACTGCACTCATTTCACCTCTGACTAGAAATTAAATGTATACCTTGCCTATTAGTCTTTAAAGAGTTTTTTGCCCTTGCATAAATGAAGGCCTAGCAATATTTGTTATTCTTGTAACATGCAGGTATCTGTGTTTGCCTTAATTTGTGCTGTGTCTGAAGAATCCAAGTTCTGAGGTTCTTCAGATGCTGTTGATTTTGGATTTTGACTTTCTAGGTAGTGTCAGGCTGATGTTTGAATTAGACATTATTGTAGAAGTGTTTGTTGCTGCTTATTGTTTTAAAAGCACTTGTTAATTTAATCATCTTTAAGGGAGGCAATTTATTTGGAAAATAGAGACATTCTTTGCTGAGGTTGCTGAAAGACCAGCACTGCTTTTGCTACGTGTTTACTGCGCACAGTTGCTCTCTTATGTGAGCTGATTCTGTTCTGTATAAACTGACATTAGTGTATCACGGGTGAGAGCTGTCACATGGGGAATGTTAACTCTTATAAAGGGTCTTCAGATATTAATAGCACAGTTATGTATAAGGGTGAAAAGAAACCTAAAATTTCTTTGCTAGTTACTAAAACTTTTAATTAAACCCAGTCTGGAATTGCTGATATTATGATGCCAAATTTATACTTTAATGTAATAATCTTTCCGTGGCAGTGACAGATGAACACTTTTTCTAACTCGTGTCCTTCTTTTTCTTATACAGGAAATGCAAGCCAAGCTTGCAGCACAGAAACTTGCAGAGAGACTGAATATAAAAATGCTCAGGTTTGAACCAGAGGGCGAGGCCTCAATGCAGTACAGAGAAGTGAGAGATGAAGATTATTTTTCAGCAGAGGACTGAATTCAAGAAGGGATGTCTGAGGATGCGCCATGTGACTGATCTTTGTGCAGTACTTCTTAAAACCCAAACCTGAATATTGAGAATGCTTGATCTAATCATGTTTTTCCTTAAAATTTTCACATTACAGCTACAGGAAGGCTTCAGTGTAAACCTTGTGAATATACATGTGACTAAGTGGTAACCTGAGTGGTATTTGGGAACTGTTTTTCAAGCACTTGGGGCTATTAATCCTTGTGGAATGCGCCACAGTTTTCAGCTTTTGCAAAGTGAGCTCTTTTTAATACCCTTTTGCAGGCTATGATGGGTCATCTGCAAGGGAAAGTTTCTTCTGTGCAGAAGTGTGATTGCAAAGGGCACACATGTCCATAAAGTAAGCAGAGGTGCCTGTGAACTGCTCACACATACGAAAGCTCTTGTCTTGTATAAATGTGAGATACTTCTTTTACCTATTTGATATTATCTTGCTTTTATCTATTTAATGTTATCTTGCTTTTATCTTGTGGTGAAAATACATACCCAGACAGCTACAATAAATCCACGATCCTTAGGCTGTAAGTCAGCTTCTTATCGCGCAAGAACTTGTTTCTGTGCCTGCACCTTAAAATAACACTTTCTGCCCTTATGTTGTAAATAGCTAAGAATTCCAAGTTATTTTGTAACTCAAATTCTGTTTGGGCTTTAAGAGACTCTGCTTTATTTTTGTTTATCATGACAAAGCACATCAAGAGATCAAGTTAATCTGAAGGCTTTAATATTTTTATTAAAGATTTTGAAGTTTTTCCTTATTTTTGTACTCTGCTTTCATACTTAAGAATACTATTTTTTCATAATGTAAATTAAGAGATCCACCCTCTGGTTTTCTTGGAGAAAGTGTTCTGTGTATTTTTAAGTTGTAGCTGTTCTTTGGAGATAAATACCAGTCTTCCTTACAATAACATTTTCTGCATTTTAATATGAATTTTTGAAACATCAGGAACACACCTGAGAAGTATCTTACAATGATATTCCATGTTGACTAGGATATTCCAAGCCTAGTTTGAGTTCAGTTCTAAAAAGCAAACCTCAGAGATTCTTTGTATAGTCTGTCAACACCTGTTCTCCAGGATTTTGCAGCAACTGTGTGTGCAGGGCTGTCCCTGGATGTGTCCATACTGCTGCAGGAATGGTGTCTCTGGAAATCAAAGGCGTGCCAGCTGCAGGTCCTTCAAAAAGCCGCATGATATTATCTAGAAATGGGGGAGGAGGGTCTCTGCCACTTCTTGAGTGCATACAGCACTTTAGTAACAGGCAGTAACTCTCTCCCAAACGCTCCACGAGCTCTCCCAGGCAGTCCCTGTGACACAGTCCATACCCCAGCACTGCGGTTTGACAGGTGGAACTGCTGCTGTGCTAATATGTGGTATTTTTTGACTAGGTCTTCTGTTGTTCCTTCCTGTACCCTTTTCTCCCACAGCCTTCATGTTGTCATTGTTCATTGGTTTCTTATTAGCTGCTCTTCCTTTTTTCTGATTAGACTTAACCTCCTGTCGCTCAGCCAGATTCATACTCTGCATCCCTGCACCACCCATTCCCTTTCATATGACATTGCTGCCTGTGTCTGCATTTAACTCCTGCCCTGTGTCATGCATCCTCCTGCCACTGCTATCTTACCTTGCTTTCTGGAACTCAATACCAGCTGTGCACCTGGGCATCTCCTACTCATCTCAGTCCCTTGAATATCCCACAGAGAACTGAATGTCTTGGGTTTTTGCCACAGCTGCCTTCCTACTGAGGCTTTCCTTTCTTATTTCCCATTTTGATTTCAGACTCTGCAGGTGTTTGACCCTTCCAGGACTCCTGTCCTTTTTACCACCTTTTCCTGTTGTTTTTTTCCCCCTACTCTCTTTTATGTGCTCTTTCTTCATCCTCCCAGCTTCTCACCACCTTTGTCAGCACAATTCTTGGCATGTTGTCAATCATTCACATTCATTCCTCAGCATCCATGCTGATGACCCAGCTGATTCTCAGTTATATCTATTTCTCTTCAGCCAGAACACAGGCCAGGAGTGCTCCTCTCTTGTGGATGCTTCTCGTCTCTCAGATCACCTGCTTGTCCAGCTGCATCTTGTCATCAACCCTCTCCTCACTGCAGTCTGTACTGCTGAAGGACAACCCTCAGGAGTGTATTGGCTTTCCCTTTGCTATTGCATGAAGCACAAGTTGCCACTTCCAGGCCATTCACATCTCTTCCCCGTCCCAGGATCATCACCCTTGTCCCTGTACTGGCTGTGCTGTCACACCTTTTAAGGTGCTATATGTGTTTTCTCCGTGCTGGCTTTTCTGTGCTAAAGGAATCCACGCAAAGCTGCACAGTAGGGATGTGTTTTCTGGAGTACTGGAATCTATCTCAGCATAGGCTCCTGCTGACCACCTATTTCCTTGATGAAAACTGAGCTTTCCTTGCAGTGTTAGCACTTTTGCTCTCTAAACTTTGTGAAGCAGAGGCAGTTTTCTTGGTCTTTATTTTGATAGAATTCAACATGTTGGACCTTTGCCAAAGTGATCCCTTGAATGGGAAAACTTCACCCTTAAGGGAGGGGCGGGGTGTATGTAAATCGCTGTGGTAACAGGTGAAGTGCATTATGTATTTGTTGAACAATTAGCAGCTGCTAAGCACAGTGTTGGGGCGTCTTTGTGGAAGCGAGGGCTGTGTGAATACAAAGCCAAGCTTGATACGAATTTTAAGTTAACAAGAAGTTTTTTACTACTGCAAAACCTGGAAGCTTCTGTGGGGAGCTGTTGGTTCTGAGCACAGGTAAGCACTTTGAATTAAGATCCTGTGAGCGACAAGAATGCTTTCAGGTATAAAGAGAGTCCCATGTTAAGGAGGATGTGCAATCTGGAAGTTTGTAAAATGTTAGAGAATAAGAGGATCATGGAATGATTTGTTAGATAATAAAAGGACAAGTTGTGGAATGGTTTGGTCATACTGAAATAAGTTTCTGATCAAGTGTGGTATTGCTGTTGTGTATTTCGCTGTTGTCCAGTTCCATAACATTTCAAAATGTATATTGAGAATTGAGATTGTTCCCTGTTTTGGGAGTGGACTGTTACGTTGGAATGGGCTGTTAGCACAGTAAAAATAAAGAATTGATAATATGTTTCTGAAGTTCCTCTTGTGAATAATATTTTGTTTTGGCCACGTAAAATTTGGAGGAAAATTGGAACTCTTAAGTACTTCACAAGGAAAACACTGGAGATGGAGTAAAGAAATAAATTGCTATATAGGGAAAGAAAACTTTTGGGCATGCAATGCATAAGAAAAGACTCTCGAGACCTGAAGCTGGCCCATCGTGCAGGTCTGAGAGATGGCACAGAGACAGAGCTTAGCTGGTGTCTTGTGAGCCAGAGAGCTGTAGCATGTGAGGCAGTATCTGAGCAGCAGCACTTGCAGCCCCTTGATTTCTGCATTGCTGGGAGTAGCTGATTCCCAAACTGCACAGAAGAAAACACTGTAATAGAGTTTCTGTTTGCAGCTTCACCTTCCTGAAGGAGAGAACGTGCAATCTGGTTTGCCAGCTGTGGTGGTTACATGATCTAGAGGATTTAGCCATCTAAAAATTTATGCTAAGTATTTAGGAAGTAACATTTGAAAGAAGAAAGACACGAATGCTGCTGTACTTAATTATTTTGGGATGACTGTAAAAGTAACTAAGGGTAGAAAAGGCATAAGCTCTTCCTGGTTTTTCGACTCCTGTTAGAAGCTTCCTGTCTGGTGGCTTTCCAAAAAAGTTGCTGACAGTAAGCTGCACTCTCCCGTGTGGAGGAAATGGGGCCTGCAAACGGAGAGAATTTGGAAACCATGCCTCTGTGCTGTGGAATTTCTGAGCCTGCCAGAGGGACACAGGATCAGGAGTCAGCTAAAAGAATATCCAGACCTTACAGACCGATGAATCAAAATTTTAGTGGGAAGCCATGGCAAAAGCTGGTCGTGGTCCATGAGCATCCCCAGGCAGTAGTTTAGGGGTTTCTGCATGGAACTCGCAGGCAATTCCTGTATCCCAGACCACCACCAGCTGGCAGCCTTTAGCAGCCTCGTGCAGGAGGTGGGACCCGAGCAGCCTGAACCGTAGGTGTGGGGCTGGCTGGCTGGTTGCTTTGTGCAGCTCCACTGCAGAGCCAATTCCCTGGATCCAGGAGGCTGACTGTAATCTCAGTCACGTACCAGGCTGGGTTTTGCCAGTAAAAATGATCTGTAGTGGGACCCAGTTCAGAACGTTTTGGGCACAATTTGGGTGGTGTCTGGCGCGTCGCCTGCTTTTAGCAAGTTAGTGCCTGCAAGGAGTGTACTTGGGCCAGGGGAATTGCAACCGGCCTTTTATAGCAAATGAATGGCTTAAAAGGGACAAGAAATGGGAGTCCTGTGTTGGAAGAAGTTGTGCCATACCCTGTGGACTCTCCTGTAGGGAAAGGTGGCTTTTCTCAGCTTTGCCAGCCTGGATTCCTTTTCAGAGCAGTGTAAGAAGGAAGCAGAACTTCTCCAAAGTATTTTGTAAGGACAAATTTTCAGGGAGTAGGTCTTGCATGGTGTGGTCCTGTTCCTGGGAGGTGCTAAATGACCTGTAATTTCCCTTAGTTTGTGGTTAGCCACTGCTTTTAGGATGGTATGTGTGGAGAATCACCCCTGAGATTTCCTGGTTTCCTAATGTTTGGTTTTAGGTTGTGAACTCCCACGTTCTGGGCGGGAAAGGGAAGTAGAAAGGGCAGCTGTGTGAAAACAAGCTTTATTTTGTTGTGGTGTTTTTTCCTTTCCCAGTCAGCTAGTGATTGTGTTTTATTCTCATACTCTGCAGCGCTACGTCACTGCTGCCACTGTGGCAGGCAGATGTTCGCTGACTGTAGCCGAAACATTTTACAATCACACTGACTTTCCATGGGATATGGATGCTTAACTCCATTTGACTCCTGATACAAACTGTAATTATTATAATGTATGCAAAGCTTTAGAGGCATTTAGTCATCTCTTGTTTACGGCAACTGTTTTGATCATTTATTGTTAAGATTTTATTAAATTGGCCCTTGATTTGGTGAGGCGTGAAATCTCCACTGTAGTACTGAAGTCAGAGCTTGATTCCGCTAGGAACATTTATGTGCAAGTGCTCTGTTCAACTGGGATGTTGCCTCTGTGTTTTGTTTAATCTCTGCATGCAAGGGAATTTGTGACTAAAGAGTTGTGAACAACTTGCTGGATGTGAGGAGACACAAATGAGCACAGTGAAATGTGTGTGGGAAGCAAATTGATTTTCAGCCTTCTAGAATCATTGAACTAAGCATTTCACTTCTAATCACCCAAATATGAGCGAATGTGTCCCGCAGCAGTAAGTGTAAGAGAGATTTCTTGACAGGAAAATTTGTAAGAATTTGTACTGACACCCTCATTGCTTTTCTTTCGTGTTTGATATTGGGGACCATAATTGTGTCATGCGTGGATTGGCAGATCTCCACTGAAGTCATGAGGGAGATAAGTGGAGCCATAATGCTTAATGAACATATTCATATTTCCTCCCTCTCTCCACACAGCTGGTATTAATGTACTTGCTTATTAGATCAAGGCAGTGATATAATGTGGCAAGTAGTTGCAGTCAAGGTTTGCTGAGTCTGAAGCCGAGCACTTGATAGGAGATATTCTTTGTACACTTGTGAATAGAAATTTGAGTTGGTGCTGCAGTGGGCACAAATACTGTGATAGAAGCTGTGATTCCGTGAGAAGCCATGGGATTTTATACTGCACACACAGAATCCCAGCTGAGTTTGGAGGTGCAAGGACACCATTTGTAGAAGATCTTGGCGAGGGAGAATGATTCTCAGCAAGGCTGAATGCTCAGCTATCAGGGCTTTGGCTGGCACGTGGAGACACCTTCCCAACTGACAGTGGAGGGAGAGTAAATTACATAGTCGGTGAGATTTGCATTTCCAAGTCCTTCAGGCAATTTTCCATTGAAGTTGCAATGTGCCCATCTCTTACTGATCAATGAGAACTAAAATTCCTCACCAAGGGAGGAATCCAGGGTTAGTACCTGGGTACTATCACGAAAACAGGAAATGGCATTGGCACTATTTTCTCCAGAGATCTTCTAGCTCTACTTCCACTTATATTGAATTAACATTGATTTTCTACTTTTTTCTTACAAATCCTTAAAATTAATCTTCCAGAATTTGCCTACAACAAAATGAACCTCCTGATTTTGGGTAACAGATATAAAAACATATAAAAATAAGCTGTGTTATCTAGCTATTTGCATTTGAATGTATGAAATCTTCAGAGACTATGTGATAAGCTTCTTCGTTTTAAGCCACTGTTATGAGTGGTCTGTGTTGTCTCCTGGTTACTATAAAAGTCTTGATGTAATTCTGGTTTCCAGAGTTACAGATCCATCAGTTCCATTTGTAATTACGTGTGAAATTACTCTGTCATTGGCTTTCCCCTTATGAGGGAAAAACCCCAAGCCACACAGATTCATGAAATCTTCATTCTATGTGATAATATTTTCTTTACTGACCCAAGTTATTTCCTATTGGTTAGAAATTCTTATTCCCTGAGAATTCAGAGAAATTCTTATTCCCTGAGTATTCAGCGAAATACTCATGTATTTCTGTGAACTGCTTTAAGCTGGCATTGTACTGATTATAGAACTGCTTAAATGATAGCTGATGATAAATATTATCCTTGCACAGACATTGGGCATCATCATGTGTCATGTCTGCAGACCAGTTTTTTTGCCTGCCCGGCAGATTTTTGTGGCTGTGAGCCAGGAATTTTAATGAAAGAAAACATCAAAGATGCAGAAGAAATGAGAATATTAGTCAAGGAAGATACACAGTGATGCTCTCTGATAACCCCTGGTAATTGACATTAGAACTATGTGGGAGCAACTTAAATAAACATCTGGACACTGAGTTTAGACATTTCCAGTGACAAAACCCAGACAGATCTTCTGGACTTGCAATAATAAATATTTCAGCGCAGTCCACATGAATCAACTTAGAATTCTGTTTTCAATTATTCTAGTTTTATAAATATATCATAGTTAATTATTCAGGGATACAGTTTCTTTTGAAGATTAAGGAATTTGATGTTTGCTTCATTCACATAAAGTTCCATTTTTTATTTGTATCAAACTTACTTCTGTTTGTAGAAAAACAATGGTACAAGCTTGCCAGAAGCCATTAAAGCAGAATGCAACTGAACTTTTCCTGGGGTGGAGGGGTCTTTTCTGAAATTCCTGGCGGTGCGCTGTACTTCATTGCAGCTACGGTAACCACTTAAATTGCGCGGAAAAGAAAATTATAAATATTCATTTCAAAAGTTCTTCTCAATATTTTAAAAAATTCTTTCCTTATCTTTTTTTACTTTTGGTAATGTGATAGTGCTAAGAACATGGTGTCCCTTACAAACAGTGAAGAGATGTTTACATGTGCCAAAGCATTTAAGAGGTAGCAATGAAATACTGGTTGCAGTCCAGATCCGATCCTTGTCTTACAGCTGCGGTGAGGGAATGGCTATGAAAAGCACACCCAGATTTTTGTGCAACTTTCTGTATTTTTAGAAAAGCCTCTAGTGGGGGATATAATTGCAAAACCACTTATTTCAGGAGGAGTGAATCATGTCACTGAGTTTGAAGAGTTATTTACACATTCTATTAAAATTACTCCATTCATGCATTTATTTTTTAAACTATTATTATAATTTTGAGTTGATCTGTACCTTTGTTGGCAGGGACCCTGGACAGGATGAGGGGTTTCTTCTGAAGTGTATTCAGGATTTAGTAATCTCCAATTGCCCCTTTTGGTTTAATTTATGCTCCTCCACAGCCCAACCTGTCAACATCTGCACATGTTTCTGCAATTGTCACCAGCAGGAGCAGTAGTGTGAGCTGGCTGCCAGTGTTGTTGAGTCACTGACTGAGTTACGCTTTACCACTGGATTAAGAAAGTTTTAGGGATCCTCTGTGCCAGTCTGACCTACAGGTCATTATCCCTTTCAGAGGCAAAAGAGGCAGAATTGTGTTGAGTACAATTCAGAAAGTCCTTGTTGTAGTACCTGTCAAATTTGTTGCATCCTGGATCAGACTGAGTTTGTGTGGCAGTTCAGGTTATAAAGGACCTTGGGAGAGCTCTTGGCCAACCTCCTGCACAAAGCAGTCAGCTGTGAGGCCAGATGAGATTGCTCAGGACCTTAATCCAGTCTGGTCTTGAAAACCTCCAAGGACAGAGACTATACAACCTCTCAGGACAACCTGACCTCACGTATGACTGTCCTCCTGCGAGGCTGGGGGCGAAGCCTCTCATTTCAGTTTATGTCTGGCTCTGTCTTTTGATGACCTTCCCATGGTGTACTGGGCGGTGCTGTTCAACCCCCTTGAGGTCTCCCCTTCTCCAGGCTGAACAGGTACTCTGCTGGCTCGAGCAGCTTGCTCTTTACCAAGTCCCTCAGAGCCTTTACAGCAGGGCTGCTCCACAGCTTGACGTTTCTGGGCAAATCACAGGCCAGCGCATTGGGAAGCTGTAGGCTGATAACTGGTTGCATTCAGTTCTGTCACAGCTCCCTCAGATCAATAAAACATGTTTTCTGCTTTCATGTTTTGCAAACAAAAAAAAGTGGAACCTAGGCTCAGATCAGGATAGCCATGCTATCCAAAACTTCATAGTTAATTAAAACAAGGCAGTTTTGTGCTTTGTAACCCTTTCTACGTACTATAAAAATGATGAATAAGGAAGCACAGTGAAAGCTATAAATCAGCCTGGAGTTTGATAATCTAATAAGAGCATCTCTTTGGCTGTTTCACCTCTTGCTCAGTGATCTATAGCTTGGTAATTAATTTTCCTTGGTTTTAACCTTGTATTTATTAGAATACCTAATTCTTTATTGCTAAAATTACGCACCGGAAATTTGTAGTGTTATAGTTCAGACAGTGCCATCTATTCATTGTTATAGGATCACAGAGGAGGAAGACAAATTATTTAGAGGTTTATTACTCAGGGAGATACATTTGAACAAAAACAGGGAATAAAGCAGAATGGATAAATCTAAGAGGAAAATGTAGATTGTGAATATTAAGCAACTCTTGTAACAGAGAAATTATCTGTTGAATGATCCCCTATGGGAAAGTGTTTTGTTTTCATCTTCAGGTGCTTATGACTCCCCTGGACAGAGCACTGACTGCAGAGAACAGCTCTGCACTGATAGGGTAAATGGGTTATTGGGATGTGCTGCTGTGTGTGCTGCCCCTTGCCATGGCTGCAGCATAACCCTCTCTTACAGGGCAGCTGCTCTTTTTAGTTCTATTTGTGGTTAAAACCTGATGGTGTGGTTTGGATACCTTAACTCCCATGAAATTCAATGGAAATTACTCATTGGATCTTGAATCTGAAATACACTGACAGTTCAGGTTTCCTCCTCCAGTTTTGCTTCCTGATCTTGCTGAAAGGATGAGGCAGTCTGGGTAAATGTCTTCACTTATCATCTGTGCCTTGTTCCAACACTGAGTACTTTTTCTGAAGAAGGAAAAATGCTGATAAAAACAGTAATAAAATTAACTTCAAATTATTTGTAGCAGATGTAAATTCTCTTTATGGATTCTTTTTGTGCTTTGTCTAAAGGCAGAAGAGCTTGAGCTCTCTGTCTTGACCCTTCCTTTGACTCAAACTGTCACAAGTAGAGAGGAAATGAACTTCATAGGTTTGTATTTGTGGATGTTGAGATGCTTGATATATGCACATTTAAAATACTAAGTCATTTCTCTATTTGGGTGTTTTTATTTCCTAAATGATTATGAAGTTTTGTAGAGATCCAAAGATAACAAACTTCTAGGTACATACATTACTAGCTGACTTTTGTACTTAAGCGCCACATACTTACATGAAGACAAATTTTAAAAATTAAAAGAAAGATGTAGAAAAAATGTTAATTGAGTAAAGATTTCATTAGATAGTAAAGGTACAATTTGTTACTTTATAAATAACACTCAAAAGGAAAAAACCCCATGAAACAAATCCAAACTTCACAACCAAAAGCAAAACCAACCCAGCAAGCAGCATATATTGTTATTAGGTTATCAGAATCCTCCTGCAAAACAGAGTACAGGTCAGGTATATTAGCCAGATGTTCAGAGGAGCTCTGTTCTCTATCTCGCAAGCAGTTGCTCAGGGTTATCAATCGTGTTTGGCTTTTAGCATAAAGGGAATTGGCAAAGTACCATTTCATATTTCATCCAGTATGCCTGTCTTATGAGGTATCACACACTTCTCCCCCCAAAAAGGGGCTCTGCCTCTTGTTTTGTGCTGGAGAGATCAGACTGTGCTTTTACTGGTAGATTGGGTTTGTGGGAGACTTTCACCCTAACTGCACATTTCCTATCTTTTAAAAATAGGGAGATGAGAGATAAAGTTTCGTAGGTCTGGAGACAGCAGCAGTTTGTATTTCAGTCTGTGTCACATCTGTCTAACCTGTATGTGCTCCATAATTCTCTGCTGCAGCTTAGGAGGCAAGTGCTCCAGAGAACTTGGTGAGCTCTTTTTTGCATGTTGGCGTGTAAGAAAGGATACCTCCAAAATAATTGGAGGCTCTAAGACTCAATGATGTAGAGATCAGAATGAAAGCCTAGAACACGTTTTGCAGACGTGTCAGGAAGGAGAGCATGACACTCATTCTTAAACCTAGGCTATACTTAATACTTATGTTCCCTGCTAAATTGATGTCTAAGGAAATAGCTTGGCTGGTGGGAGTAGAGGAGACGCGAGAGTCAGATTACGCTTTATCACAGAACTCGATATGAAATCTGTACTTTGTTGCCTGGACAGTGCAGGGAGATGGATATCTGCAGGAGTAACATAAGAGGATGTTTGTAGGAGTGCTATATGCCACAGGGCTGCCCTCCATCAGTTTGCATTTAAACACATTGTACATGGGCTTTGATCAAGGACCATGGGACCATGTCCAGCCACTGGAAAACCAGGAGACTTACTGAAGGATTACAGCCTGCCACCATAGCAGGAAGTGTTTTATATTGAATTAACATTGATTTTCTACTTTTTTGTATTTTACTAGTATTAATACTGGTGCTGTATAATACAGGATCACCCAACAGAATCAATTAAACCAGGATATCATGTGGATACACAACTTATTCCTGTTGTCTGTGTAGACAGAGCAGCCAGTGTGATGGTTATGCTGCCTTTATGATTTTATGCCAGCTGTGTGAGGACAGGCAATACTCAATTTGGCAAACAGCCTGCCAGGAGAAGAGTGTTTTTTGGAACAGCTGGAACAACTGTGAGACTTGTGGGGTCAGTGAATTTGTGTTGCCATTTGTTTCACCTGCCCAGGAGTGTTTTGTTTCTGGTCAGGACTAGGTGCTTAAAACCAGGCGCTGTGTGATAGAGCAAAGACCTCTCTCTGGAGAGTCGATGTTCCCCCCTGTTCTCCACTGCAGAGCTGTGCCATACAAGACATTTTGTGGCTTTGGTTATTGTGACAAGTGTTCAAGGCTGCCATAGTAATTTTAAACCCTAAGGTAGAAAGAAACTAATTTTTTTTTTCTTGCAAACAAGGCCATTTTTATGAAACAGGAACTTGCTTTAGGGTTTGAAAATTGTAACTAGTTTTTTGTATAATTAGCTAGTGCACTCCTGGTGTAACACTATTGGAGACACCAGTGTAGCACCAGGCAGCACCCCAGAAAGTTGGCTGAGCTTGCCAGGGCAGTGGAGTCTCATTAGCACTGAGCTCTGTCTGGGTTAATGAAGCCCTGATAATGAATGAAGTTGTGCTAGGTACTGGAATCTCATGTCAATAGAGCAACCAACCATGATCAAGTTTGAATGTTAAGAGGGTTTGAAAATGTCTTTTGATATTTTTATTGACAATACAGGTGTATGCAACACTGCCTGATCCTACTTCTGTTCGCATTGTTTGAGGAATATAGCTGGCTTGTTTGCAGTTTCTGAGTAACAGCTTAACTCCAACACTAACACATTTTTCTGTGGATTTATGCTGTTCTGTCAAGCTAAGCTGACTGACTTAATCATGTGATTAGATATCTAGTTCTTTCATGATACTTTAATTAAATATCAGACCCTCCTTAGGGAGCTTAAGAGGAAGGGAAACACAGAAAGCTGGAGTGACTCCCTGCAAGTCTCCCCCCAGCCAGGGACTGTGGGATCGTGTTTGTGAGGGTGGCACAGCCCCGGTGACGGGAACTGGAGCAGTGACTGGGCTGACAGCAGGTCTGGGGCTGCCTCAGGCAGGAGGAGATGGTGTGGCCTCCCCTGAGCCGCAAGGAAAAGCTCGGTGAGAGCTGAGGAAAAACTTTAAATGAGCCATAGCCTGAAGATATTGTACTCTCTCTGGCTGACAGCCTGGGCCTGGAGCTCAGCCAGGGAGGGTGGAATGGGGCCCTGGGGGTCTGCAGATATGAACAAAACACATAACCCCGCGCAGCGCCCCTTGCACTGCCCGGCGCAGCACCCTCCTCTGCGCGGCCTCCCCAGGGCACCGGGCACGCCGGGTCTGCTTTCTATTAATAGAGGGAAATGAAAAAAAAAAAACCAACCCAACAATGTAAACACTCGTAGGATTGCTGCGGAAACTGGATATAACCAGGTTATTCGAAGGGAGAAAAAAATTAAGCCATCCGTACATGCCAAGTTTGCCTTCACATCTGTTAATTGTAAGGGGATGACCTGAAAAAAAAAGGAGTTGTGGTTTAGGGCCTGGTCTGGCAAAGCCTGTGAATGTGTACTCCTCGAAAACAGGCTCAGATCTGCCCCTTTTCCTCAAAGCCCCCACACACGCTGGTGGTCACGGGAATGCAGCACGTCTGTCAGGCTGTGCCGTGGGAGGAGTTGGCCTCCATGGCCCATGTCCTGTGGCGGCCTGAGGGCACCCGGGCCTGCCCTCGGCCAAGAAAGTGTTATTGTTGTTGTTGACAGCGTCGTGTTGCCATTATCCTGTCAGAAGAAATGAGCCCTGTTTTCAAAACTTTTAAAGAACGGAAAATGTCAATGTTGTCGCTGCTGTTACATTGGGATTGTACTGTCTTGTTATAATGTTATTACATTACTCTTATATCATCCACAACATCACATTTCTGAGTTCAGCACTGTCATTTTGACATCACGTGGTTAGTCTTTTACCTCAGAAAGTCTTTGGTTTAGTATGCAGACAGGTTTAAATTTCAAATAAAGACAAGTCTTGTTTGGCTCTGTGCGCTTACGTGAATGCAGTTTAGTGACATATGTTATAGGACCATGATCTCCTTCTCACTGAAATTCTCATTTCAGCAAGAAAATTTAAAAAATCAAAATCATCAGCTCAAACTGCTCTGTTTGGTTTCTTGGCTGTTTGTCTGAAAATGCCATCCCATAAGAAACACCATCGTGTCACTGCCCATGATTTTATTATCAGCTTTAAAATATTCAGTAGGTTTCTGGGGGAGTTTTGTTTGTTTTGGTTTTGTTTTGTTTTTCTTTAACACTCTATCACCTGAATCAGTCATACATGAAAATGTTGGCTTCAGTTGTGTAAGGTGATTTTCTGTGCCTGAAATCTGGAACATTAGCCCTAGAGGTAAAATATTTTATTAATATAAATGTCATTTATAAAGAAACCAATGCTTCCTATGCTAATAAATAAATAAATCAGCCAATTGCTGTGACTATCTGTTTGGAAAGCGGCTTAATTTTTACTGTTTAGAATTGTCAATACTGAAAATAAATAGAACAGAGGAAGAAAGCATGTTCTGTGCCTGTTCAAATGGACTCTCAAAATGTTTAGGTTTTCTAAGTGGTCTTTTAAATTTAGGCAATAAGGTACCTTTATGTAAAAATTCCTTTCATTAAGTTGTTTACATGTTTTTCCAATAGGAATTTTTTTGTAAACTTTCTTCATCAGCAGATTAATACTTAAAATGTAAATACATGAATACTCAATAATTGGAAAACCTTGCACACACAGAACAAAATGGTTTAAATAACAGACTATAAAAAGTAGTCTTTACTATGTTATCAAACTGTTAAAGCTCCGATTTTAAAATACAAGGCCGTTATCAATTTATGACACAATCCTTCTTTCTAACATCTTTAAAAGTACATATTTTTATAAGTAAGTTTACATGCATATACAACACTTGGAAGCATTTGAACAAGATGCATTAATTTAATCTTTCAATGAGGTTTTGTACATATTGCCTTGCAGAGTACTTGGGGAGCATGAGTATTTTCTAAGATATCCGTGACATCTGTTCTTAATATTCTAACATCTTTCTTTCGTGTACATTTGATAGACAACATATTTTTGGCAGTCTTTGTTATTAGAATTGCCAAAATGTTGATATTGAGTGCCTTGGTTTTCGATGAGCGCAAGCCAGAATGAGCCTTTTCAGAGACTCATCTTTGGAACCAAGTTATTTCTAGAAAGTCTTATGTTTCAACATTCTTTTTAGGTAATCATAAATAGATTTATAATAGAATAAGGAAATGATTTCTGTTTAGGAACCGTTGTTCAAATATATCTGCTCCCTCATCTTTATTTCTGATCTGTGTATTTTTAAACATAACAGTGTGTTAGAACTCCCTCCAAGTACCAGGCTTTGGGATTTTGCTTCACTAGATACTTAACCCTCCTAAATGCCCATTTAAAGTGCATTTTAAAGCCATCGATATGAGTGTATTAATGGCATTTCATTAAGGGATTTCCTGAGACTTACATGTTGCACTGTTGAGCACCATGCAGTGCAGTTTTTAGAAGTCTGAGCACAGAGTGAAAGGCACAGCCATGAGTTAAGAGCCAGGGCTTCTTATAAAATACGTCAGAAGCCCCCTTTGAAAGACTGTGCAAAATCCAGATCATACCAGCAAGCAAAAAGAGAACCACTAAGGAAGTACCTCTCGTACTCTGGATTAGCGTTCTGACAGGAGATAAGGTTCCTGGGTATTTCTCTCCAGAAGCTGGGTGACTCCTTTTGCTGAAATCACACCATCAAAAGACTAGATGTCCGTACAATTCAGCTGGAATTAAATCCCCTTATTGTAGAGAACCTATTCCCTTCAAGTCTATCTGCTCTATGCCTCTGAAGAGTTCATCAACCAGAGGCCTGCAAACTATTCTGTACTGGTGTAAGCTTATCTCTTCAGAGGAAGCTGTTACCCAGTTTGACAAACCTCAGGGAGAGGGAGAACACGGGTTCAAACCTATCTGACACGCTGAAGAGAAAGATTAGGTTCCAGTTGCTCTGTGAAGCATTGTGGTGGTGGAGAAACTGTCTAACCCACGTTTTCCTGTTGCAGGAGGACAGACAGGGCTGCAGCTACTTTTCCTGAGGAGACCAGTGTGAGCAGTGAGAATTGTACTGGATCACGAGTGATGGCTGTGTGAATCCTGAGGAACCTCAGTGAGAGAAGTAAGTGCTGAACTGTTTCTCCCAAGATCATGGCATGTCAGAATGTATGGAGAAGCCAAGCTTCAGGTACCGAGAAAAATTCAAGGTGATGACTATCCATAGATGACTACTTCCATAGATGGAAATGAGGTACCCTCAGTTAGAGAACAATCAGGAGAGGGCTTCCAACCCTGTGCTGCAGTTTTTAATCTATGCGTGATTTCCAAAGCAGGGTTTAAATGGGAACTGAGTGTGTATCAGCTTTATCTACTGGACCTCCTCACCTAAAAAAGTTGGAATTTAGTCCTGTGTGACCAAAAATTACTGCTGGGGATATTTTAGACAACAAATACATGAGCCAAAGATCTCATGTTTACCTCTGTTTCAGAATCTGCAGAAAGCAACAGTGAAAAGCCCTCACAGACACTGAAATCCTTGTCCTGTCAAGGTCAGAGGGGCATTTCATGACAGCTTATTAGCAGATCAAGTCTTGTAATGAGATATTTAATTTTGGCTGCAGATCTTTCTCTTATTACAAAAGAAAATTAATTAAACTGCTTTATAGATAGCACTGCCCTATGTTACAAATATTTATTAGCAAATTAGTTCTTAGTTATAATCCTGTAAATTCAGTGTAACATCAGAGATGAGAAGTTTGTCCCAGAAGTGGAGAAACACATCCACTCAATCATTGTCTCCTTGACTTGCTCCAACTCTGTTAGAATTTTATGTTGTTTCTCCCCCCACCCCTGTTAGTTTCGGTATTATCCAGACTGAGATAGACACACCTTTCCTGTTACAGAATGAAATCCCTAGACATGAGACCTGTGGTAATGGTTATTGTTCTGTAGCTGTGAGGATGGCTATGAATTCTTCTCTGTTCAGCATGGGGAAAGAATACACTTTATAATGCACAAGATACCAGCAAAAATTTTTCTTGAATTGCCTGAATAGTGTAACTGCCATATGTCATCCTGACAAAAGACACACAAAGCAAAAAGTGTTTCTGACTTGTTTTTTTGAGTTCAGTTCTTGTAGTGGTGATATTTTTATTCCTGCCGTAGTTTAGCTGTATTATCCTTTTCTGGTAGGAAAAAAATGATACCTACGTTTTCAATATTACCTGTGCAGCGTGGTTTCTTAAATCCAGTATTTTGTACCAGGGGGGTTTAGTTTCAGCTGCCCCAATCTGAGGGCAGTCAATATGAACTAGAACAGTATCCTGATGTACCTGATGCTGTGTGTCAGTCTAGGTCTTCAGACTATTGAAACTATAGGAACAAGTCTGCAGCATTTATGTAAGTGATACAGCCACCTCCTGAATGTCCCTGTTATTTCTTCCTTAACGTTTCCTATAATGCCTGTGTTGACTCACTAAACTTAAATGAAGCGAGTGAGTATTGACACAGGATAATTATTAAATGTGCAAACATGTGGCTGAAAACACAAAAGGAAACAACAAATAAGGGCCAAGGTAGGCTCATCCCTTTCTAAGATGTGCAATTTGGCTTTCTCTCAGTAGATGTCAGCAGCACTACAAACTTGCCTAGTTTAACGCTTCAAGAGCCCTTCTGTTTACAATTTTTATTAGTTTACAGTTTCAGATTTGCAAAGGAATATCCCATCTAAACCAGTGGAATCTACTGCCCTCTGAAATGGGTTTAGAGACTCCTGTTCAGTATCTTAGAATAACACTGTATTTTCAGTAAGGCATTTTTCATACAGAACTTAGTAGAAGGGGCTTATTGCTACATTTTTAGAATTTTCCTAGCATTTACCTCACATTTGCCTGGAGGGCAAATGTGAAGTAATATAAGATGTCTAATATTTTGCTTCTTTCTGTGAAGTAAATCAAAACCGTGGGAATGTTTTCATATAATTTGATTTACTCCTGTCTCCTACAATACATCTTCAACTCTGTTCAATTAACTCTGCCTGCTACAAGAAAGGGGCACAATCGTATTCTGACTGAAAGCAATGGCAAGTGTTCCATCAGCTCTGCTGGGAGTTGTCAGCCCCAGAGGAGTTCACATCCACAAAGGAAGGATGTGGAAGGAAGTTTCTTGTGTGTAGAACCTTGTGTATGTGTCTGTCTGTATGGCAGGGAGAAAAAAAGGTTGTTTATTTCAGTGTGTAAGGAACATTCATTTTGCTGCATATTATAAAATAAACAGAAATATTTCAAAATCACCATGTACATGAAATGGGGGCAAGAAAATAAACATTCCAGTGTTTATTTGGTTAGAAATGAAGAAATTTCATTATCTTCTAATTCTCACAGGAGGGTCGTTTCCTTCTTTTGATCTCCAGCAGGAATCTTTAATTTTTTTGGTGATGTACTGGTTACTTGTCAAGTGTGGCAGTGCTGCACTTTTGGAAGTTAAGGTCATACCGTCAGAGACAGGATCAGTCCAGAAAGCAGCAGTGACCATCTCTCCGTGTGTCTGTCACCATCTCATTGGCAAGAGCACCAAAAGGAGCAGCACTAAGAATCAGTTCTAAGAGGCAGTTCAGCCACACGCAGTGCTGGGGCATTTTGTCTACAGGCAAGTGGGCTGTGGCTGCTTTATCTTGGCTGCAGGGTGTGCCTACACATACTGTAGCGAGCTAGAGCTGGCCAGCTCCAGAGCCAAATTCCTTTAACCGGAGATACTGCCACAACAACAACAACAAAATTGGAGAGGGGACAGGTGGAGTGATTTTAATTTCGAGTTAAGGGAGGTAAAGAGCTGTGCTCTCCAGTCTGTGTTGATTTATTTTCAACAACACTGCACAGTTATCACACTGTTGGCAACACCGTACTTTGTTTTCCATGCCATTCTCAGAACATTTTCATTTCCTGTGTCACAAGGAACATTACTATGGGTTGCCTTCAAGCCATGGGTTGGGGACCACCATATCATACTATTATGCTCTTCCCAAAATTTGCTGTCCCTTTCCATGATCTCTGCCTTTTGGTGTTCTTTCCTTCAGTGTCCTCTCCTGCCTCACAATCCGCTGTTCCTGGGCTTATCAAGTGGTCTTTGATAGTTTTTGGCTTGTCAGCTGACCCATTCTGTATCAGCCCTTTTTTCCACTGCACTTTTTTCCTGACTCCACAGCAGTGGGCTGGGAGATGTTCTCTGGCAGACAAGCACTGCCAAAGGAATAATTACTAGTTCTAGGGATGGGTCCAAAACACAGGGGAGCCAGCGGAGTTTGGGCCTCCCAAGTGGGCCCATTGATGTCTGGATCTCAGCCTGGGTAGATGAAGCAGTTTGCCAAACTGAGCATGGGGTATGTGGCTCCAGGGTGATGAGGCAGCAGCAATGCAGAGCAATTTTTTCTTAGAGGCATCTGTTAGGAGCCATTTGGGAACTAAAACAAGTGACCCCAGAGTAATGCTGTTCTGCTGCCTCCGTTGTTCTGGGCTCCTTTCTTACTTGCACAGCCAGCAGGAGGAAGCTGGTGGCTTTGGCTCTCCTTGCTGAATGGATCTGTTTCTGCCTCTGTTCAGCCACTGAGCAAAGGTCTTTCTTAGGTTTTGGCTTGCTCTGCAGGGTGTGCAGTAGGGAGTGCTGAATCTGCTACTGCTTTGCAGAACATTAGATTTGGAGGGGCAGTCTTTGCCCCTTCACCTCAGACTGAAACTGAAAGAAAATAGAAAAATCATGTCTAGTGTCTGCCCAAATGTGTTGGCAAAAATATCTTCCCAGCCCTTGCTGGTGTTATGTGTATTGTTAATGATGTTCTGAATTAGCATCCGAGAATATCAGAGGATCATGAGCTAAACACGCACCTGTGTCAAGTTAAGCAAGAGTTACCTCTATGTTACAGGAATTGAAATCAAGGTGCACAAATAATATGAGTTAGCATAGAGTTTACATGAAGACTCAAGCAATTTGGCAGTAGAGTGACAGGAAATCTCCACGTCTTCAGGGTTGTGCATAATGACACAACCAGAAGTACTAAAAAAAAGTGTAGTGCAGAACACCAGGTTAGGGTTTCATTGTCTTTATGCAGGTCTCCTAGGAAGCTTCTAAAAGATGACCTTTTGCAATGGGGTTGGGCAATCAACTGTGCTGCTGGGTATTTTGGGATGGTTAAGTAGTTGGTGTTTAAGTCACAGGGTAAAAACTGAACGTTCCTAACTTCGTACATACCACAGTATGAAAGAAGAGATGTCAACTTAGTTTAACTTCATGCTTGTGACAACTTTTTCAAGTCACGATTGCTGCACTGGTGGACTGGTTGAAAAGGGAGGTGGTGGCAGGTCTGAGTTTTCATTTAAATATGACTTGACTGGAAAAGCCAGCATAATTTTTTATTGATACTAACAATGTTGAGCATAACATCAAAGCAAGGTTTAACTATTTTAGAGTTGCATAGCTAAATATGAAAAATAAGACCATGAGTCTTTCTGCATGTGCGTGATTTTCTGACACTGATTTTGAGGCCTTATGTACATCAACAATAATGGACCAATCCCGCCAAAATTTCCTTCCACAGCTGCTGGCCTTAGGAAGTTCCCTGGGCCTCCTGCGCTCTGCAGCTGTGGAGGATATTCCCTGCTCTGAATAAAAGAATCTCCCCTCTCCTGTCACTGCAAATGCTGAATGAGACATCCTGTAATACTGTGTTCAGAGGGGCAGAGCTGACAGCTGAAGGCCATCCTTGGCATTTTAGTCTTTGTAGATAATGACAAACGGTACATAGCCATGAGCAAGGAACCCCTTAGTCCTAAAAGAGGAGAAGAGATTTTGGGGGAATTATTATAAAAGATCATGGCCCAAAGGTCTTGGGGCTGGTTCTGCTCCAGAAGGGATGGGAGGGATTTTAAGCAGCAGTTTAAAGAAAAAAATAATCTGGCATATTAGAGTATTGCAACACTTGAGGCGAACACAGACAGCACATTTCTCCACATAGAGTAAAACCAGGAGAACTGCTATGTGAAATATTTCTTACAGAGCCACAAAAAACTTGCCTACTTTGAAGTTTTGCTCTGTGTTTAGATATAAAACCGTTGGTTGCAGTTTTCACTTGAATTTACATCTTTCAAATGTTGAAGACCACTTACAGTTTTGCAAATGAAACCTGATGGTTTCAAGTGAGTTTCAATTTGAGCTTTTAACATTCTTGTTCAAACCTGAAACTCACAGTGAAATTTACGGGTTGAAAAAACACACATAGAGTACGGACAAATCAAAGCAAAAATTTGTAAGAACCTGAGCAAAATTTCCTGTAGCTCAGGCTCTGTCTGTTTATGCAGATTATCTTAGTCTCCTTCTTTGTTATGTGGTTGTGGAGGCTCTGGAGGTGGAGGACGTTGTGATGGTTGTAGCTGTCAGGAGCAGCACTGACAGAGAACTGTAGTGTCTTTCCATGGTCAGCTACTGTCCTTATGGAGACAGCAGTTCATCCAAATCCTGGTTTGTCTTCAGATTCCATACATGCATCACTAAGGCAAGAACAGTTTAAGCTCTGTTGATAAAGTACAATTGAAGCTGAAGGGACAAGGCTTGAAGCCTGTTTGGAGCAGGGAAGTTTTAGTAACTGAGCTGCAATAAATGGGTAATTACAAAGAGCTTGATGGGGGGGGTGGGAAACCAGATGAATAATGAGGTTTTATCTAATTTCCACCCCTGCAGCACTTTTGGTTGGAAAACAGAAACTAAGGGTGCCTTGTTACTGCATGAAATAAATAAAACAAAACCTGAACGCTGTGGTGGTTTCTTGATCTGTAAAGCACACAAAGCTGAAACCACCACATGCAAAAACGATCACAAGAAGAGCGAGTGCAAGCTGAAAATTAGTGATAGTTGCTCTTTGCAATGGACACAGCTCACAGTTCTCAGCACAGCTGACCTCTTGGGAATTGATAGGAAGTCCTGGCTCTGCTTGAGTCAATGGGAATTTTGCTGTGGACTTCAGGGAAGCTGGAACTTCACAGCATAGTCTTGGTTGTGCAATATATTGTTCCTGGCTCTTAAAACCTTGCAAAATCTCATAGTTGGGGGCAAATAAGCACTTGTAGAGCTCTGGATCTTCTCTCCAGCAAGAATGGGAAATTAAAGGCAATCCATTTTCACTAAAGCTGGCTAGACTGCTGGTAGTGACATGCTACCTTCCCCGTGAAAATTAAATACATCAATGTAGAAGTAATACAACTGGAAGTGGTCTCGTGTTGCTCATTCTGCTTATTTGCATGTGCTGTCAACTTCATTTACCTGTGCTCTCACCTTAACTGCTTCAGTGCACACAGGCCTTGGTAGTACTTAGAGGAAGGACTCCTGTCTCGTTTGCTCTTTAGGTATTAAGATCCACATCCTCACTCCCACGTGGGCCTCAAGGAGTAGTTGTGATAGTTAATATTCAGTCATGTTACTCAGGTAATTTAAAGTCTGTTAAGTAAACTGGCATCTCGGTAGCATTTGTAACAGGGAAATACCATATTCAGCAAGTAAATAAGGATTAATTTTTGGGCACTGTTCATGGATATCCTTGAACATGTGTAACCATCCCTAGGGAAGATACAAGAATGTTTCTTTCTTAAGGATATCTTTTTGTCAGCTTTGAATGTGGAGTCCTATAAGGCTGCCAATATCATTACAAACCTTTTTATCCTATTCCCTTTATTTGTTGAGTTCTTCCTGCTATGTCAGCTAAAAATTTATTTTCACTGTATGTGAAAAGCCTGGCTGTTTTCAGTCAGTTGTGTTTGGGGAAAAGTCAAATTTAATTTACTGACCACTTAAAAGCTGTGCCTTCATAACTAAAATGGCTGGGGTTCCTTGTGTCTCCTTGCCTTGTTGCTTTATCTCTGCAAGACTGAGATCTAGAGTCCTTTGGAGAACTTAAAAATAGAAAAGCAACATACTGTATCTTTTTCATTTAAGTAAGTCTACCTAAAAAAATGTACAGATGAAATGGCAAAAAGCTGGCAACAAAATGGTGTGAAGCCTGAGGTATGTATTTCTTGTATAGCATGTTGGTAGGGGTCCCAAATGAGATCCCTATGTTCTTTTCTAGCCAAAGCTGTAGATAAGTGGGAACTTAGGACTAAAATAACAGGATTAGTACCTTCCAGTAATCTGTTCTTGTGGTGGGAAAGGCCTTGCTAAGGAAAAAACCAAGACTTAATTTAACAAGAGCTCAAAAATCACTTCAGTAAAGCATGGCATTCATAAGGTGATGTGCCAGGGTGAATTGACCTTATGAGGTCCATGTAAGGAAATAAAATGGTATTATTTCCTAATATTTTGAACCTTTGCCTTTTCCTATAGAAGCTCCACGAAGTTTAACATCTGTAAAGGAAGCAGCTGAGATATTGGATGTAGAGACAGTTTGCTGACACCAGTCAACAGATACCAAAATTAAGGTACCACATCAAGAACGTTTTCTTTCAGGAAAAAAAACAAACAAAATAAAATGTGAGGTTTATTTCTTTGGTGGCTCATCTGGAAAAACCCTCTGATGATTGCCTTGTGTTCATAAGTATGACACAAAATCAGCAGGGTGTTGCTAGTGGTGTAGGATTTAGAACATTAATTTAAGACAGAAAAGTAAGCAGGAAGAGAACTGATTGCCAAGGGTGTGTGAGATTTGGGGTAAGATTTGCTTTGTCAGTGTTGTAACCAGCCTGTGAGTGCTCTGTCTGAAGTCTGCAAAGTGGGTACATAATATAGCTGTCCACAGACTGTGGGTTTAATGCCAGCTGTGGTTGCTTCTTTTTTTTTTTTTAGTATAGCTGAATAAGGGAAATTGTACTTAAGCTTGTTTTAGTTGGGCATGAGACACATCAAAAAATTTGCAAACTTATTTTCCCAGCCTTGTTTTCTGCAAGAGCCCAAAAAGCTTCAGTTGCCTCATAAATCCACAGTGATTACCATGTATTTATTTATTATTATCTATGCAGACACAAAATGACCTCACCAAAAAAGAAGCCAAAAGAGTTCCTTGATTTTGGGAGAAAAATCATTCAGCTCCCGTCTCTCTTCCACCCACAGGCTCCTTCTGGGGGCTGTGACTTTGTCTTATGCTTCATCAGGAAACATATTTTTGGCTGAGATTGAACTCTCTGGAGTGTGTTGATCTAACAGGTATACTGTCAAATGGAGTTTGTGTTGGACACAAGGTGCTTCGCTGGAGTGTTCCCTGTAAAATTGTCTTTATGGTTTTCCATGCATGACTAGTTAGTTAAGTTTTTTCATTACAATTTCAAATAATATAAAAGTTAAAGGGAAGAAGTACTTTCTGTGCTGGGCAAGGGGGATGTGGGACCACGTTCACTTCAGCAGAGAGCTGAGTAAATTGTTGAGAAGCACGATAAAACAGGATTGTACAGTGTCCTGGAATTCTGTGTGGGTGGATGAATGGAGTACAGAAATACATTGCATTAATTTCTAAGGGATATTTCCTATGTATTGATGAAGGGGCCTAAGTTCTGTTCAGTGTCATGGATGATATAATTGGAGATCATTAAATGAATTAGCTGTATTTGGTGTTCCACCCAATCATGTTTTGCAGTGAAAATCTCAGTGTCAGAGCAGATCCTCATTTAATGAAGTACCAACAGTGGCCATTTCCTATAGACCCTCTCAAATTTTTGAAATTGGCAGCCAAGAGTATCTTGTACTGGGTTATTTTGTCATATCTATCTTTCATGAACTGATCAAATCCCTTTCACAAGACATTCCTACTTTTGACTTTCACATATCTTATGGCAACAAATTCTTTCATTTGTTTGTTCCATGTCATTTTATATGGTACTCCTACTTTATTTTTCCATTCTGAAAAATAATAACCAGTCACTCCCCTTTCAACCATATTTCTGTCCAAGTTATCTCTTTTCAACTAAAATGTGCCTTTATTTTGTTTCCCACTGTGTTGAAGCTTTTTCATATCTGTCATCTCTTTCTAGAAAAGATTTCAATCAAATTCTCTAGAATTAGGAAGTACCAAACACTCCCTGTGTAATACACTCTGTCCTCCAGTCCATTGGCAGAGAAGCAATGAGCAGATATAATTTGCTTTCAAGGCCTAAGAATAAGTGTTAAACTATAATTAAAATCCGAGATTAAAAAAAAGTGAGATGTGAGGTTTCCTTGCCGAAGTTAGATCGCAGCCTAATAAACTGGTATTTGAAACAGTAGCATGTCTAGAAGAAGAATATCTGTTTTAGATATTTTGCAACAAAACATTTGCTAGGGACCAGCAGGGGACTCGCAGCACTGGGCTGCAGGAGGTGAGGATTTGTACAGGCACTGCTGGTAAGGAAATGCCCAAAAGAGGAGAGTGGGTGCTGTTGAGAGAGGAGGTATTGGGCAGGGAGGTCACAAACAAAATTCCTTGGTGATCAGTCAGGGTACTGGGTATAACAGACAGATAGTGTTGAAGAAATTTGTTGATTATGTGTAGTTGGGACCCCTTGCTAATGCAGAAAGTACAGGAATTACTTACAGGCAGAAATGGATGACCTCAAGCTCTGGAATAATAGGAACAGGCTGAAAGTTAATAGAATGAAGTGCAACATCATGCACTTTGGGATCACTGAAAATTTCTGATATAAACTAGAGCTCATTATTTGGAAAGAACGGAGGAAGGGACAGGTCTGAGTACTAGGGGATAACTGGATAGCTGGTAGCCAGCAATATGTTCCAGACGCAAAGGGCAAATGGGATTTGAGATGGACCAAATCTTCCCAGTTGAAATGAAGAAGTATTTTTGCCTGACAAGGCATGATAAACCTGTATCTGAACACCATGTACAACTCTGATTTTCCTTGTTGAAAAAACAGCACCTCAAGCTGCAACAAGCCCACAGAAGAGTTACTGGGATCATGGGAATAATAAGCTTATCTGTAAGAAGAAACTAATTGGCAATGGTTTATTTAGCCTAGTAAAATGAAATTTGAGAGGTGACTTATAAATATATCCATGGGAGAAAATACCAGCAAAGCAGTGCTATTTAAAAGACAACAATTAAAGACAAACAAATCTATGCAAACTGGTCTTGAGGAAATTTGAGCTGCAGTTTAGGTTTCTAACAGAAGAGCCAGGTTCTGGAACAAGCACAATGGAACGGAGTTAGAATAACTAGCTAGTGTTCTAACATAGGGTTACTATGGAGCTGTTAGAGGAATAGTGCACTTTTCTGGGAATGAAGCTGATGGTGTGACCCAGAAGTCTTATGGAGAATCTCCATAATTTCTTGCTTGAGCCTAAGTTACTCCTCTTTGACTGGCCCTTGGATTGGCAGTGTTTTAAGGAGTGTGTAGAAATTGCGTGAGATTTTATTTCTGATTCTGGGCTTAAATTGGTAACGCCTTAAGGTATTTTTACTGTAGTAGGTCAAACCTTCACGCTGTGGGGAAAACTACTCTTTCTAGTAGGCCACAAAATTTAAGAAATCCTTAGTTTTGAAAGTGAAGGCATTAAAGCTGCACTAAATATAATCTGTCATTGCCCTGCTGAAAGACTGGCAAATCAGTTTACAGAGCTAGAAACTGCTCTCCGGTGCCATCATGTATTTCAAATTTCATGGTTATAATTTATCTTCTTATAACATTCATTTTCCCACCAATTGACAGTACAAATGGCTTACTTATTCCACTTGATACATTTAGAGGGACCAGATGTTTTTACTTCCCAATAAAGAAAATATTTCACATTACCAGTTTAACTTTTGTTTATCACTTGCTTAAAAATACCTTTGCTTCTGCTTCCACCTCTGAGTACCCAAATAGAGAAGGTATCATGAAACAAGAATAATATTCTTCTCATGAAAAAAACTCTCTTAACTTATACAAACACAAAATCTTGTTGATAAAATTGTCAACACATTCATGGTCTAATCAGAATGACATAGTATTCAAAGAAGAATCTTTTGTAAGTATTTCCTATTCATAACAACAGAATGCAGCAGTGTATGAAAATAAATACGCTGTGTGGAAATTTATATAGACATCAATCAGTGTTTTATGTTCTCCAGTCAGGATAAGTTGTACCTTTGAAAGCCTCTAAAAGCTGCTGTAACTTCTATTTCAGGAGAAAAACAATTGCCCCCCTGGCAGGATTAAGCCCATGACAGTTTTCTCCTTACTTTTTTCCCCTCTTGATGTGTCAACATAGGTTCATGTACACAAGATTTTTAAAGCCCAGCAATGCCAAAACTCCTCGCCTTCTTTAAGCCAGATGTTTCATCTTAGAAACATCTTTTTCAACGAAAGTAGATTCAATCTTTGAAACGTGGATTGCCATAAAACAAATATCTCAGAGTAGCTGCAATTGGAATTTAAGTTCTTCTGACTGAAACGAAAAGTTACACCAAAGGGGCTTTTAAATGCTCCTTTGCGTGCTAATTGGGTAAAATTCTTCTTCATATGCTAACGTTTGTGCAGCTGTGTCTGTAATACATCCTGGAAAAATTCAAGGTGCATTACTTTAGACGCTATGCTCCTTGTGGTTTTAGGAGAAGTTCTCTTGAAAGAAGGGCTTTGGTACAGGGAACTTGCTATGCTCATCACTCACAGGAAGGATGGTGATGGTTTACTCCATGCTATGAATTTGTATTATCCCTTTGTGGACTGCTGGCACACTCTGTCCTTGTCACCTCCCATGGCAGCGAGGTCAGGAAGTATATTGCCCCACTGGATAAGGAAGTACTCTATCTCTTTTGTATTACATGTTCACTTGGTGCCTCCTAATGGCTCAAAAACTGCAGGATTTTTATGAATAAGACTTCTACATTCATTTTTCACAATTCTTTCATAATTTTGGGTATCCTGATTGTATTCCCCCTTGATCCTCTGATTGATAGCGCCTCAAATTTTTGGTCTCTCCTTGGATGTTAATTGCAACAAACCACTGATTGCTTTAGTTGCTCTCTATACACCCTCTAATTCTACTATTTATTTTTCGAAATGTAAAGACCAGACCCATACAATTTCTGATGCTGAGTTGAAATCTGACATTGCTGATTTCCCTAAGGCTATATTTCATCCTCTGTTCAGTTTAATACCATCTTATCTTTGGTGCTTAAAGGTAGTGGTGAAATCACTGAATTTCAGTTCTCTAAGAAAACAGACAGTGCAGTAGAAGGATTAAAAGTAAGTACCATAGCTGTTGACAAAATAAAAACAGAGAGCTAAATATACAGTTGCTTAGGCTTCCCAGAAGGAATCAAATTTGACTGGATATGGAGCTTTTTCTCCTGACACAGGTGGTGTTCTCTCTTATTTTGGAATGGTTTTACGAAACAATATAAGGAAATATGGCTTTAGCCTCAGTTTGGTAGCTGCTGGTGTTCTTCCTGTGCTTTTGGAAACAAAACTGAGGTACCAATGAAAGGGAACCCGCAGCCTGTCAAGTGGACTGTGCAACTGCCTCTGTCACTCCTCAGCCTCTGCCATCAGAGGGACTTCACGATACAGTTACAGGTAGAGAAGAGCAGGTCAAGTTAACTCAGGCAGCTAGTGGTGTGTAAGAGCACCCACACAGGTAGTTATGACATGAGAGATGAAGACATATGGGAGATGTATGTCACTGCAGGTATGACCCAGCTTTTAGGCAATGCCCTGTAGTCTGTGGGGAATGCAGGTAGTGTTCAGTTTGACTGATGTAATCCACCTCTGGTTACCAAACTGATTGCAGCAATGCAGAGTGCGCCCTCACTGGGTCCGTGCTGAAGAATGTGCCCATGGCTGGCATGGGGTTGTCATCCTGGAAGGAAGTTTGAGGCTAGAAGGAAGCAGAGGCACTGTGGCTGTGTAGTGAGGGGCATGGACAAAGCAAGCTGTTCGACTGGAAGGGAGAAGCAAACCTGGCTGTGATTTTTGGTTTTGCTTAAGAAAAGGAAAAAGTAATCTTGGGTACACACAGGATGTAATAGAGGCAGAAGGGAAAAGGTTACCTATAGTTTTGAATTTTTACCTTTCATCATTTTAAAGACAGTGCACTGTTGGTTCTACAGCTGTGCCTTGCACCGATGAACTGATGCAGGCAGTTTCTTTGCCCTCTCTCCTTTAAATTTCAGGTATCATCTCCCCTGCTGATGTATGCTTCATTCCTTCCTTCTCCCATGACTTGTCTATCTTCAAAGTCACAGGTAACCTGACTGTATACCTCTAGCCAAGCCTGGGAAGTAGAAAAGAAACAACCATATTCTGCCTCTGTAGAGAAAGAATGAAGTACTAAAATAAATAACAAATCAGAAACAAAAATATAGGTTTTCTTTCCTCCATATTTTCCTATTCATTCCTTGGAGTGTAGGAATAACTCATTTCTCATTTCCAACACTAATAAATACCAGTAGCACTTTGAAGTCAAGACCACTTATCCCATGGTTCCCCAGGCCATTTCACAGGAGTACAGAGAAAGAGCTCAGAGGTTTTGAGAAGGCAACATCCTTAGGGAAATTTTGTACAGAGGTAGGACTCTTTTCAGTCTTGCCTCTTTGTTCTGCAATAAGTGTAAGGTAAGGCCCTTTACTAAGTCAATAATATTGAGGTAAGCTGAGTGAAATCTTCAAAAAAATCTATGCTACTTTTCCACTTCTCTTACTACATAGCAATGTATGTGTTTCACTCCAAGCTATTGTTAGTCTTTACTGCACCCCTGTCTTGCAATGTGAGGCTGGAGGGACAGCTGACAGAGACTACTTTCTGATTCTGTGTTCTAGGTACTGAAGTGTAGGACTGTCCATATATCCCCTGGTTGAAAACTGTGCTGCTCTGATGGCAGGCAAGTGCACGCAAACACATCCCCGCAGTGCTTTGTCTGGGGATAAGAGCAATGCTGTACAGCAGCTGCAATGAAGTTCTCTCTGATTTACTGATGTGGGCTGTGTGATCTGATACAGAGCTACAGTCTGTACAAGGACACAGATTATTAAATGGTAATAGACTTATCTAGTTCTCTTTCTGTTACTGCCAGAACATTATTTATATCAGTAACTCTATGTGGCAGTGGGTTTCACAAGTTCTGTGAAGAAACGTTTCCTTAGTTGTAAACTTACCTACGTGAAACTGGGCTCTAAATGTGTGTATATAACTCTTGACCTTGCGTTCTGAGGAGTGGAGCAGGTCCTCTTTTTTCTTCAGAAGATCTTCACTTGATTAAGAAGTTTTCATTGCCTAAGTTCTGCTAGTCACATCACATATACCAAAAATAAACACACCAGCTGATGAATGAAGGACAAGTTACAAGGCTAGGAGGGAGGGGGGGTTGTCACCTACATCTGCACAGGAAAATTAAGCTTTATTCTTGCTTTGGGCTTGTGTGTAGTATGTTTCTTGCAGCCAAGCTGAACTTCTGCATATAAAGACATAAATTGTGTATATGCATAATTAGTTGTGTATATGCATAAAAGGATAATCCCATAATTTACCTAATTTGTAAGATTTGTAAAAGTCAATTTGTAAGACTTTGCTGAGTTAAAGCTTTAATCACATACTTTTTTTTTTTTTAAATCCTGCAACACTTCAACAATGATCCAGGCATAGGATTTTTGCACTGACCTCCTAATGTAACAGCAACAGCATTTGAGAATATTATTTTACTTAACAGATTTTAAAATTAATTAAATTAAAGGTAACCGTGAATTGTTTTCGTTGAAAGATGCTTAACATTTCAAATCAGGGTAAGCATCCTTGTTGTCCCTCTGCACCTGAGGAAATGGGAACAAGTAGAAGTTAAGTGCTTGCAAGAGTATTACAACTAAGGAAACTTATGGAAGTCTTCTTAGTTCATCCTCTGAATCCAGGCCAGAGCCATAGCTACTGGCCCAGACTGCTTCAAAATTCTGGCTAAATATACTTTAGTATTTTTCATAATTCTCATCCTTCAATCAGATTTAAGAATTAAAGGCTCAGTCTTAGAAGTCTTGAAGCTTATGGAAGTCTTGTTTTGAGTTTGCTGGGGGTAAGGGTGAGCCTTCAGTTCCCAGAAGTTACCTGTCATTTATTGTGTTTTCCTTGTTTCAGGTGTGCTCTATTTCCCAAGCCTATCTCTATGGACCTATAACAGAGAAACAATTATATTGTTTAACAGTTCGATTAGAGAAAGGTTAGTGTGGGAGGAGTGTAATTTATTTAGTTCTGCCTCCTTTTAGTCCGAGTCCTTGATTCTTTTTGTGATTATCTGGAAGCATCACTCACTGGCATTTATAGCCAGTTAAAATATTTGGAGGGAAAAATCAGACTAGCATTGAAAATAAAAATGTAATTTTCTTAACAACAGGGCTAATTTAACAAAAACAGTCTATTAATGGTAACAAAAAATATACAAATGTTTGTTGGACCTACATGTGTTTGAATCGCTCAGTTGAAAGGATTTGAAGGCCAGGCTTGTATTCTACTTGAGACACAGTAGTGACAGAAAATGATTGCACTTCATTTAGGTATTTCTTCAAGTTACCCAAAGGCATGATATTTGCAACCCCTACTTAAATACCTGATGAAATTAATTTAATTGTAAGGAAGCTATTTCATATTGTTATAGCACTGTATGTTTTCACATTTGACAAGTACCAGCATTTAACCTTTTAATTGAAAATTACTTTGGGGATTCTGCCAGAAACTGCAGACTGAAAACACCAACCCCCATTCCTGCCTCATGTAATACAATAGGGACAAAGTCAGAGGTCCTTGACGGGCACACTCTGGGGCTGTGTGGGTGGGAAGCTCTGTGCCCTTCCAGAATTCACTTTCTTCTGCTACAAAGGCTGATTATACAGTTTAAGGATTGTTTTGGTGTTTTTCTATGTAGATACTGGTAAGAAGATAAACAGATTATTCCCTTGTACAAAGGTGCTTTGACTTGGTATTGCTTAAGGCAGGAGCAGTGCTTCAAGGGGATGAAAAGTGTCTAATTTTTTTATGTCTGTATTTTTTGAATATGTGGATTTTTATACAGGGCGGGGGCAGGAAGGGAGTCAGGGAGGAGAAGTATTCCTTTACATCTCCCGAAATAATTGGAGTTGGAAGCTGCAAGAAGGTATGGGATTAGTGAAAATATCCAGTAGTACTGGCCCTGCACAGCTCAGGTTATGCAGCCACAGTAGTTCCCAGAGAGCATGGGTACAGCTCCAGACCACGCCACAAGGACTGTGTAAGATTCTTAGTTAAAGGCTGCTCAGTGTGAATATTTGTCTGTAACTGTGTTTTCAGCAGTACTTTCTAAGCATGGACTGAAATTAGTGATGATTCTTGAGAGTTCCAGTGTTGTTTGGGGTTGGGTACCCAGAAGCTGATACAAACAAGGTGTTTTCAGACCCTCAGAGTGTTTTGGCTGTTCTGAACACCTCATCTGAAAGAAAGTGGAAGTTAAGAGTCCACAAAGCAGAAATTCTTACTCTGACAATGTAATTAATGGAGAGGTACCAGGATGACCCACTGCCAGTTTAAGGCTTTTCAGCTTTGCAGGTAAAACTAGATTTCACTGCCTTGAGGAATATGAACACAGGACCTGGGCCATATCTGAGCTAGAAATGGGAAGTTTAGGTTGATCGGGGGAGCAGAGACCTTACAAAACAGATTTGCTCTGGTGCTCTGAAGGTAGTGACTGCTGTTGCTTCTTTCAAGCTCCATCCTGTCTTTGGTGGAAGTGAAAGGAGAAGGAACAAGGCTGTTTTTTTTGCCGTAGAGTTACAGGAGTTCTGCCTTCATTGCATTTAGGTGAAATGAGTGAATGAGTTCAAAATTTAATGACAGATGGAAACAAGGGTGGAGCATGTGATTGTGTAAGCTCCCTTCCCTGAGGAGACCAGCCTCAAGTGAAGATAAGTTAGTTTTAACTCGGTGTTTTTTAAATTTAGATTGTGGAGCTTAAAACCCTGTGTTATCATGAGCTCTTTCAAGTACAGGTCACTTTATGACACCACATGCAGGAGTGCTGGAAAAGCTCTTGTGTAAAAATGAGAGCCATGGTTTGGTCGAATCAGAATGCTTACAAACTGATCCCAGGTAAATTCTCCTGAAGAAGTGTGCAGTGGTATAAACCCTTTCCAGAAGGGAGACTCAAGAGAAGTCAGGAATTGTAGAAACATTGTTCTGTGCCCTGGTAATGAAGAATACTGCAGCTGCAAGTGACTTGTAATGGTAACTCATCTTTCCATGGCCGAATTTCACAGAGTCCCATAGCTTCTGGGTGGTTCTATGTAAAGGCTGGAATTTTGGTTTCTAAATACAGTCAATACCAGTGTAGTATTTAACTGGAAACATAAAGCATTAAAAAAATAGTTCTTGTCAAGTAAGAAAGAATTCAGTCTCTCAGTAGACTGAACATATGTGAATACCCTGAGGATGGGAAGTAAAAAGGCATATTGTGTAAAAGTAGGGGCTAAACTGTGACTACAGGAATAGGAGGGAATACACAAAACTTGGCTCTGTCAGTGTGTGCTGCGGAAATACATGTGACAAACTAAAGGAACATAGAGCCTCTGGAATTAGGTCTGGAAATAAGCTGTAGTTACTGCTACTCGCAGAGGCCTGGTTTATGCATGTCCTATGCAGATAAATTTTCTGAAAGGATCTATTTATATAAACGTTTTGCATTGCAAGTAACTTTGGTTAACGCCGAGTCCTCAGTCAGGTCACTCGTGAGGTAGCAGAATGAGGCCACATTCAACTTCTCAAATCTGTGTGTTTTAGTCTCGTGGCCAAAATGAAAATGGAGTGCTTCCCACCACCCTAGCTTTACTAACAGCTTTGGTTTTGTGAAAGGTCAACACATGAATGTCTTGTAGTGTTACACATTGCCTTAACTCAAAAATTCACATGCACAGGAAAACTAGTAAATTTGGAAAATTAGTAAATCCAAATGATGGATACCATGTGTCAAAATAATCCTTGGTGCAGGTGCTTGCATTTTCACATGGACATTTTTGAAAATTATGCTGTGGAAACTAAATAGAGAATCAGTTTGCCAGGGAGCAGGTTTTAGCTGCTTTTCAGTACAGACTGCAAGATGTGGTCTCTTTTAAACATAGAAGCAAAAGCACTTCCATCTTTACTTTAGCCCATTGCTGTTGTTCTCCAGAGGTGCCTAACAAGATCTAAGAGACCAGTTAAGTGGAGTTAGGCTGAGATTTCAGAAGTAAAGATGAGAGAATAGCTGAATGGTCTTCAGGATTTATTTCACATCCCTAGAACACTCTAAAAACTTGATGCTTAGTTGACGCTGGTTCAATTCTAGAGCCAGTGCAGAGAGATGAGCATCTCCAGAAGGAGTTTCCTTGGTGTTCATCCATTCCAAAAGGGAGGAGGTGATGAAGGTAGTTATAGAAAAAGTTCTTGGCTTCTAAGTTTAAGGAAGAGAATAGTCTTCCTCTTATCTGCTTGCTTTAGAGCCTCAGGTAAATCTCATGTGAAGCACTTAACTTCCACCTTGGTCAAATGTCAACGGAGAGTGACTGTGGGGATGTTGAGGCTGTGCTGCTGTCTTTGACTACATTTTACTGATGCTTTAAGGACAGACTTGCATTTTTAATTTTTTTCTTTTTTTTTTTTTTTTCAATAACCCAAGTACAAAAATGCACATAAGCTCTCTGCTGAACCTGTCCAGGGTGGTACAGTACAAATCTTGATCTGGAAGAACACTGCACAGATCCTGAGTTCCAGGACATTGAAGTAATCAACAAGATCTTTTCTTGGGGATAGAAGGGTACGGACTTGCTTTGGTTACTTTCTTAAGTGTTTTGAATACAGGTAGTGGGATATCTCTGCATATACATTAACAAGTGTTTTGAAGTAGCAGCAGTTTACTTCACCTGTGCAATATTCCACATGTAGGAATATGCATGGAAGAGAGGTTAAGGTCTCTTTGGTAACAAGGCCTTAGCCAGCTTTTATTTTGATTCTGGTTGATATTTGCTCAGTGAGCTGTGAATGGAAAATCCACTTTTGAAAACATCATGTTAGTATCATGCTGACAACCAAAATCTCTTTTGTGGACACTTAAAATTGCTCAAACATTTAAAAAGTTGGTAGAGTTGGGTTTTCAGTCCTTTTCCTAAAGTAGAAACAGGCTTACTACTGTCAGTCTACACTGTTGCCATGAGAACAAGTTATTGCCTGCCATTTTCCTTCTTATATATGCCTTTAAAAAAGATGCTGGGACTGTAAAATAAATTATTGTTTCGTAATTTAGCTTTAAGCAAAAGGAATATTTCAATGGTGACAGTTCTGGAAATGCTTTAACTTTTAAATGCTGACACCAAATAATAAGTAAAACCTTGTGATTAATGTTTCCAGAAGGGACTATTAACATTATCCTACATCTGTTCATGATATAATCTCTAAATGAAAAACACTCACTTTGCAAAAAAAAAAAAAACACCCACTTTAAAAAAAAAAAAAAAAAAAAAAAAAAAAAGAAAGAAACCCTAAAGAAGTATATGTTTATGTAGCTTTTCAGTACAGACTTAACTCTAATGTGTGGACATCCTTGGTAAGATTTAACCAACTAATTTTTCATCTGATCATTATTTAGTCAAACCTCTATGGTTCTCCTGAGGTTGCTTAAATTTCATTGACAACATGTCGTTTCATTTGCTGAAAAATGTGGTCATTTTAAATTATACTACATGAAAGAGTTTTTTTTATTACTTACAGTAAAATTAGCCATCGTATTTGATGAAAATACTTAGTACTAAACCAGGCATAAAGTTCTGTGAAGCATCACCTCATAATTAGCTCTTGCTGATTTAAATATTTGAGATTATGTAGGAGGGTTGTCTTTTATAACTAGGAAGAATTTGCAGTAGTCCAGTCACCCTTTAGGAAAAATTTAGGAGTACTAAAGCAGGATTTGTAGAACATATGGCAGTAACTTGTTTGGAACATAATTACCCGCATTGGTTGGGCACAATTTGCCCATTCAAGACAAAACGCTAAACTGACATATGTCACCAAGATAGTTGTATTAATTTCAGTCTGCATGTCTCATTCTCAAATTTATTTACTTAATGAATAAAAGTTTATGGAATTCATATGCTCTATGAAAATGTATGCTGAAAAATCACCCTTTTTAAATGCAAAGTGGTGGTTTTGTTGGTATTAAACTACAGTTTGTGCCATGCCAAATACTTTCTAAATTGTGTAAACTGGCATTTCTGGCAGCCTTTTTAGATTCCTGTTGAATAGTCATTTTGATCTCTCTTGTGTGCCAGTTGCCATCCCAGTTTACTCATTCCCAGTTTTCCAGTCTCCTGGCTTTAGCTGGCATAAGAAATCAGTGACAACCTAACGGTTACAGGCAGTATCTATACAGGCCACCTTATAATGCATCTTTTAATTGATGCCATTTCCTGTTAGCAAAATTAAGTTTCGACAAACAACTCCGTTGTGTTTTTAGGTAGCGAAGTGAGGTGCAAATTGTGGGGCATGGAATGCGAGGTGCAAGTTGCTCCATTAATTTAACATCTATGTGTGGCAGAGCTGACATAGTGTCACAGGTGGTGTTGAGTGTCATCCCTGAAAGAAATGAATTTATCTTCATTTCAGAATGAACAGTGGAACAGGAGCAACAGGTTGATAAGGAATCTCAAAAACCCCATTCAAGTGCTTTAGGTGAAAAAAATGCCTGTTTGCTTTGGTGGCCTTGCTTCAGGGTAATCTCTGTGTTTGCTAAAAACCAATCAAGTCCCCTTTAAAATAAGTTGAGTTGAAGGCTGTTCCATAATTTATCTTGGAACACCATTGTTATAACCTCTCTGGATAGATCAAGATTTATTCCAAGTTGTTTTTAACAAATAAAATCCAGACAACTCCGGACACAAATGTCCATCATACTTAATCTGCCTGAAATTACTTTCATGGTATTGACAGTATTTTGGTTAGGAAATCTAAACTTCAAATGAGTACATCACTTGTTTAAAAAAAATCTTGCATGTCTTATATAAGCAGTTGGTTATTTATCTCTCTTTACACAACTTCCCACACAACTTGCATATATTCTATACATGCAGTTCAATTAGAACAGATCAGATTACTTGTCTTTTAAGCAAAGTATATAAGTAATATACTTAATCTATGTCAGTAAGAAAACAAAGTTAAAACGCCTTTGGGATTTACTCATAATTTTCACATAATTTCTATCCTCAGTTATTGGATTAGAACAAAATGAAGACATTGCCATTCAGAGAAATACATTTCTTCATATATAGGCAGGAAACTGTACAGAAGAAAAGCTTCAGGTTATTTCACAGAATCACAGAATATGCTGAGTTAGAAGGGACCCATAAGGATCATGGAGTCCAACCCTTATCCCTGCACAGGACCATCCCCAAGAGAGATGTGCCTGAGAGTATCATCCAAATGCTTCTTGAGCTCTGTCAGCCTTGGTGCTGTGACCACTGCCTTGGAGAGCCTGTTCAGTGCCCAACCACCCTCTGGGGAAAGAACCTTTTTCTAATATCCAACCTAAACCTGCCCTGACACAACTTCAGGCCATTCCCTGGGGCCCTGTCACTGATCCCCACAGAGCAGAGCTCAGTGCCTGCCTCTGCTCTTCCCCTCCCGAGGAAGCTGTAACTGTGAGGTGTCCCCTCACTCTCCTCTTCTCCAGGCTGAACAGACCAGGTGGCCTCAGCCACTCGTCATAGGGCTGCCCCTCAAGGCCCTTCACCATCTTTGTGTCCCTCCTTTGGACACACTCTAACACCTTAATATCATGGTGCCAAAACTGCCCCAATATTCCAGGTGAGGCCACCCCAGCTCTGAGCAGAGCAGGACAATCCCCTCCCTTGCCCGGCTGGCGATGCTTTGCCTGATGCCCCCCAGGACAGGGTTGGCCCTCCTGGCTGCCAGGGCACTGCTGACTCATATCCAACTTGCCATCAACCAGGACCCTCAGGTCCCTCTCCCGGCACTGCTTTCCAGCATCTCATTCCCAGTCCAGCCACACAATTGGGTTTGCCCCATCCCAGGTGCAGAATCCGGCACTTTCCCTTGTTGAACTTCGTGTGGTTGGTGATTGCCCAGCCCTCTAATTTGTTGAGGTGTCTCTGCAGGGCCTCCCTGCCTTCCAGGGACTCAACAGCTCTGAGTTTTGTGTCATCTCCGAACTTGCTCAGTGTGCCTTCCAGTCCTGCATCCAAATCCTTGATGAAGATGTTTTAGAGCACAGGGGTTAAGAGGTTACAAAGTAGCATCTCACCTGCATCTCTTCAGCTTCGTGGGAATGAATGAACAACGAATCTGATCATTGCAGATCCCATTCAAGGTGTTTGTTGTTTATACCTATGGGCAACCTTTAAAGATAAAGCTTCTGTTTTCTGTGTGTTCTGAGCACACTGTTTGCCATGCAGTGTGGTTCAGGTTGTCACCTTGTCAGCTGTAGTTCTGGAAGTTTGCGCTGTTTTCCTTGCTTCACTCACCTGTCCTGTTTAGAAAACAGAAGATCTCAAATGATGAAAATGAGCCAGAGTGAGAAAGAATTTCTGCAAAATAAATCTGTATGACTTCCTCTCCCACCACGAAGCTTTAGTCTATTTTGTGCTCAGTCCTTTAGTGTACTTGTTTCTGCACGCTTCTTTGTATTAGAGGCTTGTCTACTGTGTCAGACTGTAATATGTCATATTTTGCACAGTTATATTTTTTCATTGTATGGGATTGCATAACACATCTCTTCTGCTAACATAAGTGATTGGGCATAACTGAGTCCTTTCTGATGTCTAATTAATCTGTTTTGACTTATTTTTCCGTGAGCTCTGATAACGTGTGTGTGACACTTACTTTACAGAGGGGGCCCTTTTCACTGCTGTTGATGTTGTCATGTTAAACCTGTTCTTGAAACTGGTTTGTCACTTGAAGCACAGACAAAATGTTGTTCGACACGTGCAACACAAACAACTGCCAAACTTCAAACTTGAATGCTCATGCCAGACTTGTTAGCCAGCAATATTGAAACAGCTGTGTGTGCTGGGCTTCTTTATACCCACGATTACTGAATGAACTTGGAAAGAGTGAGCAGGGGGAAGGGAGAGTCCAGTGAATTCACACAGCAAGTTTTTTGGGTTTGTGGTTATTGAAAATGATTCTAAGAACGATCTCTCAACCTGTTGAGGGCTTTGTAAGCTCATTATCAACAGAATTTATCTGAAGGTCTTTCATGGAAAAGAGGAACATTCCTGATGAGTAACAGTAATTGTGATTTTCATGTTTTCCTACAAATATTTCTGCAATCAAGGCGGAAAGAATATTTTTGAAGTATATTAAGGCTTAATGGTACATACATTGTTTAAACTTAAATTTCAGAGGGACTTATAAAGTAATGGTTGCAGAGGAAATTCAGATTTCCCCCTTCTCCCCCCCGCCCCCAATCAGCTTAAGCAAAACTGCTTTGATATTTTTTAAAAATAATGATTTACAGCGCTTCCTGGCAATCTGGAGATGACAAAGACTTTAAAGCTTTAAAGTGTAAAGAGGTGGTTTTGGGGTTTTTTTGGGTTTTTTTTTGTTTTTTCTTTTTTTGATAGAGAGAATCAAGAGCAGCATTAGTAAGTAAAAGCCAAATATAGAGAATGCAGCTCTGAGCAAATATTCTGGACCTGAAAAAAGTCTGCTTTCCAGACTGGGTAGGTGTCTTGTTCTCTCATATCTTATACTTAATCTCTCTGCATGGATTCCTTGAATACTGGTACAGGTGTAGGTTTCCATGGATATAAACAAGATCAGAATTTGGCTTTTTGTTCCAGCTTAAATTGGTGTTATTAGAGTTTACATGAATTACTTGCAGTTGACTTCAGCATAATAAAAGTAAGTAGAGTTCGATCCAAAGTTTGGTAACTGGTTTGCACTCCTGTGATGTGGACTAGAGGCTGATAAGGGTTAAGAAGATAGAAGTCCCAAATTCTCCTTCATTTTACCTCAGATAAATCTGAGCCCAGGCCTCCAGAGGTGAAAGGCTAGCACATTAACTAGGACCTTAAATGTGTGCTTCAGCACACAAACCTGCAGTATCTTTTGAAATCTATGCAGGTTTCTCCTGCCTGCTGGGCGTAATTTCAGAATACGCTGTCACCATTAAAGAAAAAAAACAAGTTTGCTCTTTCATCTGTGCACCCCACGGCACCGATTGGGGGAATCAGTCCCCAGGCTCCCCTAAAATTTGTGATCTTTGGCTCCTGCTGTAAATTGATTCCGTGCTGTGCCTCCTGACATGTGAACTGGGTAAAATCCATTTTGAAGTCTTTTAAAACCTGGCATTAACCCTGTGGCATCCTCTTAAGTACTGATGTTTTCTCATTATATTATTTACTGGGAAGAACTTGCCTTTAAAACTCTAGCAGCATTGCAAGCTAACTTGTTAAAATCTCAGTATTAGTTGCTCCAGTGTTCTTTGAATTTCTCACGAGACCTGATGTTGGGAAAAGTGAGTTCAATTAGTCATGAGTGAGGTGAGTGCCTCACTACTGTGCAAATTGCTTTGGGACCATTTGGCCCATGTCTACTCATGATCCTCCCCCCTCATAAATGCAGATGTGTAAAGTAGTCAATATTTTGTTTAAGCTTATCTTGGACTGATTATCTGAAACCCTCAAATTTTTTTTTTTTTTTTTTGCTTCAGTGCCATGTAATAAGAAGACTATTAAATTTTTCAGATTTTTCCCTCTGCTCTTTTGTAGGCAAAGTCATAATGTCTTTTGTACACATATGTGTCTCTCTTTACATCTATTCCGTATGACTTGGTTCCCTGCCCACTGAAATGAAGTGGCCTTTGGGATTAAAACATTACTATGTTTTACTCAAGAGTTTGGGACAGGAAGTCAAAATGAGTAACTATTTGAAAACTTTAGGGATTTTTAAGTAGCCAGAACTTAATTCCAAAGAGAACATGGCTTTGGATAAAATAGGAAAAACAAGGCAAATTCTTTAATGATAGAAATGAGTTGCAGCCATGATGTTAGATCCTAAGACAACAGTACTGGCAGTGGAGTACCCTTGCACTATAAAATTATAATAAAAGGGGTGTATTTGAGCTGATGGTCTTGGATGCTGGCAGATGCCGCTTGCTTTTGTGTAAAGGACTAATTGTGAAAATGGCCTCTCTGTTCTCTAAGTACTCACTCACTTTGATTCCGTTCCTGAAAGAAGAGCTGAACTTCTCTTCCCTTCAAGGAAGCCATGCTCAAAACCAACCAGACACTCACTAGAGCAAGATTTGGAGAACTTGTCTGAGTTACATGTTTTCTTCTCCCATCTCCACACTGGTGTTTACGTCTGGCATACAGTTTAGAAGGTAGCAACTGATAAGGCATAATACTGTTTGTTGTTGTATACTAAAAAGGAGGTGAAACTGTATTTCACTTTTCCTTTGAGAAAAAGGCTGGTAATACAGGACTTGTCAGGACCCTTTCCTGTGTTTGATAGCTTTATCACAGCCCCAGCTCAAAAGGTTAAATGTTTTGGATTACACAGAATGTACATTATATGGAGGGCTTACTATAAATCAACAAGGCAGGTATGTTAAACACAGAAAAATATCTACAGCTGTTCTCTTACTCATCCTGCTTGTTATTTAACGCCGTCTCTACCCAAAGGAATATTTTTAGTTGTACTGTCAACAGTTTCAAAACAAAGAAGCAACTACAACTGGCAAATGAGGAACCCAGCTGGTGCTGTGTTTAGGCTCCCAATGAATATACTCTAATCCTGACACCTGCAAGCTATTTAATCAGGATTTACAATTGAACATGAAGGATGAGAGGTCCAGAGGGCTGTGTTCTTGGTGTTTTGATTGCAAATGATGGAGAAAAACTTTGTTATCGGATGTTGTAGTTATTTGAAGTTTGGTGCCCTCTAACCCATGGGGGACCAAGAATCATTTATCACTTCACAGCAAAAGCCAAAAAAAGCCACTATGGCTTACACTCTAGCATTCTGCTCTAGCTTTTCCTGTATTCCAGTGTAAACACGCCTTGGATTTACGAACAATGAGAAACAATTTCCAGCAGGCACATGGAAAGGAGAGGTTATAAGGAAAGTATGCATTATCCCTTCTGTGTCAAACTGAAAAGATCACTTTACTTTCCTCAGCACCAGTAATGTACATAATGATGAAATGTATCATAAAAATGAGCAGGAAGAATGTGAAAGAAATTGAATAAAACAAGTTGTGGGTTTTTGTTGGTTTTTTTTTTTTTTTTAAAGAAAATACTCTTTTTCACAGTGCAAGTTTGAATCTCAAAGTGGTGCCATCAAGGGTGAATGTCTCCCCTCTTACAAATCTCCACTACTCCTTCTAAAACCCTCTGTTTCCCTGAAGAAATGGCACAACATGAAGAAATTTAAAATTTCACTCTACCATCTTGTAAGGAGCTCAGATGTGCCACCATGTTGCCGTGCTTGTTTATTTTGCTTATTTACTAAAGGTTTCTGAGTACTCGTAGCTGGGTTCATGACAAATTAAACACATTCTGGCAGTAGCGCTGGTGTGTGTACACGGGGTGTGTATGTGGGGGGCCGTGTGCTCTTCTCCTTCTGTGTTGTGCTGTCAACAACACAGTTATGAACAAGCTGGGCATGGTGTAATCGACACCCTACAAAAAGTGGTTAATCAGCTGTCTGAAGTTGTTAGGTAACAATGCTGTTGCCTTTGGGTCTGATGGGATGATGTAATGCCTCTAAGTTATTTTTTGTGGATCGGGGCTATTGTGTAACTCAATATCCTGCAGAGGGTTTGTATGGTTACAGTCACAGAATAAGTCAGAATTTATTTCTAATTTACTTATGCTATTTTATTTTGTTCTTAATTTAAAAGGGGAGAAGAAAGGATTTGTTACTTTGTGAGGGAAATAACTAATGGAGACAGCAAAAAAAAGGGCTGATAGCAGGCATCATGGGTTCTTTAATCAGCTGGAGGCAGACTGGGCAGAGGAGCTTTCCTCCAGAGCATCCTTTATTCTGGGCTTCTACAGGTAGTGCTGGCCAGGACGATCCAATAAAGGCTCTTGTGCTGTATGACCCCTTTCCAGCAGGCCTGTTCTGCGCTGCCCAGCAGGTGGTCTTTTGGGCCTTCAAGCTTTACTTCACAGGGTTGACTATACTGAGGGACTTAATCTAGGGTCTCTTCAAACATCTAATTATAACTGCAGAAACAAATATTTTGGCAGAATGACAGCACTGCCGTTTCCTAGATGGATGCTCTCATCCCTTGGCATGGGGATGGATGACACTACTTAACAGTACTAATGATACAGGATCTTCAGTGCTTGTTGAACTGTTGCACAGAAAAGAAATTAAAACTGCTCCCTGAATTCTTCCTCAGCTTTATTTATGTGTTTAGGCTTTGCAGTTTCCTTATTCCCACATTTCTTTAAACAAGAGACTGTGTTTTCTACAAGTATTCTTCCTTCTCTCTCAGCATCTTCCCTCTAGTCCAGAAAATCAGATGTTTGTGGCATTGACCAAATATTTCTTGTAGTGAACCCTCTGATTACAAGAAGTGCATCTTGCCTGAGGACCTACCAGCTTTGCAGACGTGCATGAGGTTCTTCTCTTAAGGAAATATCAGCTGTTGTCAGACTCATGCCAGCTCAGTTCTCTCTGGGGAATGTCCGTTACAATCCCGCTGCTGTCCTTTGGTACCCATTCCAACTCGACCTTCCCTTAGTTTGTTTGTCATATCCCCTTCCTTCATTATGTGCATTGCATGCACCCACTTTAATTTTTCTCTTGTTGCCACAATTTATTTCCTACCCCCAGCTCTGTCAGATAAGTACAATACTGTCAAGTAACTTCTGCAAATAACTTTTTCATGTGGAGTTATGCATGCCATTGTTTCTATGGATAAAGAAAACAATGCTCAGTTCTGTCTAGGGAACCATAATGTGAAGATACAATAAAGTCACACATTCTCTTTGGATTGCAGCTTTGCAGGGTGAGCAGGTTACCGCCCAGGGGCTCTCTTTTTCTTTTCCCACCCTCTAGAGATCCGCCGCAATAAGTTTGTGCTCTATAAGCCGAGAAAACAGTTATGCGGGTAGTGCTAAAGAGTTTAATCTAACCTAGTCATTTTCATGGAACTGGATTAGGAAACAAGCAGTGGTGCAGTGATCTTGGATATGCTGTGGAGCAGCTGGCACCAGCTCTTCATTTTGACTCAGCTGCAGCCAGAACTAGACTGCTGACTTCTGTATCTCTTGGCACTGGAGTAATAGCACTCAGGTTGACTTTTTGCACCCTTGAACTCTCATCCTGTTCATCATGTCTGTGAGACCAGATACAAAGAGACCAAAATGTCTTTCAAGGCCGTTTGAGTAAAGAACCAGCATTCTCAATCCTAAAACTGCATATGCACAGTTGCATTGCCTCTGAAAACGAGCTGTTATTGCCTACTGTTCTGCTGCTTAAAGGGCTCTGTGATGAATGCTATTCATGCTGAGAAGATGGAAAAGCAGACTCTTTAGAATACACAGGTCAGTGAAGATATGTGGGGAAAAAAATTAATGGAGAAGTGAGACAAAGAGGGATTAATGAAATGGAAAGTGTGCTGAAATACGAGAACTGCAGTACATCTGACAGATAAGGAACCTAAATTGCACACACTTTCTACAGAGAAGTTAAAACTTTCTTAGTTCAAATATTTGCTTTAGACAATCCCTTTTGGTAAAATAGCAAATTTCTTGAGTCATCTTTTCTGTAGCTAAAAGAGGTTTAGTCCCACTGGCCCTCTGCTGAAAAATGTCAGTGAGGCAGTCAGATACCACATCAATAGATTGACCTTCATGCTTGAAATCTTGTCTGTCCTTCCCAGCTCTATCATTCCATCTCATAAAGGATATCACTTCATTCCAGGAGTGCTGCCTTGCTCACCACAGTGAACAGCAACATTACTGCCACAGCTTGAAATAATATCTATAATATCTGCCTTGACTGTGTTGTAAGATCTTCTCCAGTGTCAGCTGGAGTATTCCAGAAGATACTATACCTCAAAAATCTTTGGGAGTAATTTGTGTTAATTCTTGGGCAAACATATCAGAGAAACTGTGACCCCTTACAAAGCAGAGCATTTACAAATGATTTGTTTCCCAATGGTTTGGGTGCTGGAAGGCTTGACAAAATGATTGCTACCTTTAGGCTCAAGTTTGAAGTTGCAAGGATGTTATGCTGTTGCTTTTGCAATACCTAGTAGGGAGGGGAAATCTTTGCTGTTTGACTCAGTAAATGTGCTATTGTACTGTGTACAATGATAAAATTTATTAACAGCCCAGCAGTTGATTGTGAGCTTATTGATTGTGTTCTCCATTGTAATAAGTTAGCTGCTCTGGTATGTAGATACACCTTTTTGAACATCTTTTTGGAAAATACTAATAGGGATGGTGAAATGTGTTTAGCATCACAACCCATTTAAAGGCGTAACACGTGTTTTACTGTGGAGTTTCAGATTTAGCGTTGTGGACAGCCACAGTTAATTTATTTAGTTGCTCAAATATACTGACAAGTAAACTGAGAAGTCAGGGGTAAACCCCTTTCTGTTTAACCAAGGGTTGTTAGTTTGTGCCTGTTTCAGCATATGAAAATGAACTTGGCTTTTTCTTTTGAACTCTGTCTTTAGAAGTTCAGGGTGGGGAAGTACAGTGTTTATTCAAGAAAGCTGTGAATCTATGTACCTCAGCCAGATCATCACTTTGCAACATTGACAGGTAGTTAACAAAACAAATGGCTTAGAGAGCGAGGCAGGAGCTGGGTTCTGTAGTTTCTTCTCAACTACCAGACCTGTCTAATGATAGAATCTGTGAGCACTGTGAAAAAAAGTCTTTGGCCTTCAGATTTTTTTTTTTTCAAACATGAAATATGGAGGAAATTCAAATACATGGTACTTGTGTTATGAAGTGTTCAACTGGATGACTTTAATAAAAGGTTTGTGATCTTTTACTCACAAGTATTCCTCATTGACAAGTGTCTGTCTGGACAAAATCTCTTCTTTTTTGTATATCTGAGGAAGATATACAAAATTACTGATGGGAAAAATAAGCCTAAGGAAACTGTTTGCTTGTAGCACGTGAGAAAATATATTGCTGAGTTGCTCCCAGACAAAAATCCTCATGCAGTGCTGCTGGGACAATTCAAATGCTTGAAGTCTTATGAGGAGTGTTTTTATGAAGGGTTTGTAATGTCTAAGTATTATTCAGCATATAATTTCTCTTGGCAGTGATATAGCAGTGCTCATGACTGTGAGTTGTATAGAGCCACAATGCCTTCCTTTATTTTCTAACCATAACAGGAAGTGAGATAAAAATATAAATTACTCTGGGAGTACAGATTTCTTAGGCAATATTCAAATTGCAGGTGGGTACTATGTAGTTTCATGTTTTGGAAGGTAAATGGTATAAAGTAGCAAAAAGGATTGGGATGTTTAGGTCTAGGATTAGTCTGTTCTTAAAGCTGACCCTCCCAAACCATATGAAAATGAGTTTGTCCTCCCAGAGACTGGGAAAATCCAGGCAGCTGGAGATGACACTGGCCAAACCCCAAGGTGTTGCCTTCACAAAGTACCATACCCATACACAAATGAAATAAAATAAACTCAGGCAGAACTTCAGGTTTTAGCTAGTTAGGTACAAGGTTATGGTTCACTCAACAGACAACTAGATAAATTCATCACGTGGGATAATTATTTGTATAGCCAATATAAATCTCAAAGGTTTAAAGAAGTACAAGTGTTTTGACTGGAGATTTTCCATCCTCAGACAACTGGACATAGCAAGTGTAACTGTTAGGACAGGTGTGTGCATACACATCTCCCTCTCTTCCTCTCTTTTTTAGTGAATTCTATGTAACGATTTTCTCTTCATTAGAACAATACCAACAGGAAAAAGCATTTCCTACATTTTGCCCTCCTTGCTTTTCTCTTCTATTTTTTATCCAAAGTGAGAGGAGAAAGGAAAGAGAGAAATAGGAGTATAAAACCCAAATGTCAGAATAATTTTTAATATGAATTGTAAATGAATTATTAAAAAGAAACGAACTATTTCGTTTTACTTCAGAATAATTTTGGAAATTTCAAAGTCCATTTGAAGTATTTTTTATGGATTTTTCAATGCATTCTTTAACTGGTCTTTATATGTCCTTTAAAACTTTTTGAAACTCTGAGTGACTACAATGAGTATCAAGTTATTCTATGTTTTCTTACCGTTTCACATCAGGTGGGGTAACTCACAATCAGGCGTTCCAGAAATTATTATAGCTTTCTGTGTTTCAGATCTTGAGTGACTATTTCAAAGTATCTTGCAGGGTCCTGATTTTTAGAAAATGTATAATGCACACTTCTTAAGAATCTGGTTTGTTTTAGTGATCTTGGTTGAAAACTTGAGCAGAAGATGGAAAATTTTTGATCAGAACGTAAACTCCTCCTGCTGGAGCATTTTTATTGATGTTGCTTCTCAGTGTGTTTGAAATGCCTGAAGTTAATCCATACATTCCACTTCCAAACCATGTAAATTGCAAAGGAAAACAGTGATTCCATTTGCAGGCCTTTTTCCTCTCATGATATTTTTCATTAAAGGTTATCGTGGTTTAGCAGAACACTGGCAGAACAAAGGCAACCTGGTTGTCGTACAAAGATCCTGATACAGCCTCATGATTAATAACATGAGATGTTTTTGTGGACAGAATGATCTGAGTCAGATCATAGAGAGAATTCAAAAGAAAAACAAAAGTTTCATAAAAAGCACTTAGTATACATGGATAGAATTCATGCAGGTGCAGCTATACAAGCAAAATTCAAATAGAGGGGAGTTAAACACTGCTGGTTTGCCTGTAGCAGGTTGGATTCCATATGCCAGCTGCAGTTTACATGAGCTTCTCTTCTTTTTGTTAAAATGTGCTATAGTAATAGATAACTTCTGCTACATCAAGGAGACAGCATTTTGATGGGAAAATGAGGAAGAATCTCTAGTAGACTGCATCTCTACACTCCAAAAAAGACTTGATTTTGTATGACTATTAAATGGGGAAGAGAAAATATGAGGATGTTTCAGCGGTTAACTTGGATCAAATGGATATGAGGATACCAGCAAAAGACCCAGTACATTTGCTTTTAACTTTTTAATGTGATGTGATGATATTGGATGACATTTTGTGTATTTGTTCATATGTTGCTTGACCACATTCTGGACTGTCAGTGTAAAGTCAATTTTCTGGAATTTTCATTATGATCCCAGATGTAAAAAGCTTAAGAAAAGTGTGAGTTAGTTTCCAAAATGGCTGTTCTGAGGCATACAGCTTTTAAGTAACTGTATTTGCCTTGTTTTGATACGATGCCTCACAAATTAGTAGTCTGGGATTATTGCGATTCAACAGATTTCTGTAAAGGTTTGGAGGGTATTTTTTTTTTAACCTTTGTGAAGGATTATTTATTACCTAAGCTATCAGGACATGGGAAAAAAGCGGAGTGAGTAAGCTATTTGTTAATCATCTCAATAGCATGGGAATTTAAACAAATGTTACGTATGCTTGCCAGCAAATGGTCAGCTTCTGAAGCATGTGTTTAGCCAGTGAACTTCTGGGTCTCTGATGATATTCTTTCATGTGCTTGCTGAGGACATGACTATGCCAGCATTTCTTCTCAAGATGTTAACTTAAAAGCAGCATGACACCCAAGAGAAGTTGTCAACCCTGCAGTTGCAACTATTCTTCATTATTCTAGTGACATAAAAAAAATAACTTATTTCATGAGAAGAAATGAAAGTGTTAGAGCATATCAATGTGCATCGCATCACGGCCTTGTTCCCGTGGTACCTGAATTTCACAGAAAGTGAAATTTCTGATGCTGCTCAGCTGCATCCTGACTTTGAAGAGAACACTTTGTGCTTCTGGTTTTGCATCCTGTTATGAAACAAACAACAAGTTTTGAATAGGGGGAGGCAACCAGGGTTGGCTTTGTTGCTTTACTTCTTATAATGCAATTAGAACGTGCCGTGCCATAACTCAATGTGTCAGGGAAGGACTGGAGAGTTGGATTTGGAAGCACTCTGCTTCACTGTTATCTGTGAGGAATAGTAACTTCAGTGCCAGCAGGAGAGCTTTTATAATGCAGTGATCTGAAGCAGCTTCTGCTATTTGTTTTCTGATGTAGCCTCCCCTGTCCTTGCAACCTTCCCCCAACAAGGGACAATCTGCCAGAGCCAACAGCACAAGCTGAAGCTCCATGAAAATTTTGGCTGAGTCTTTGAAAGCTTGTGTAACGCCCTGGGCCCCCACCTCACATCTGTCTTCTCATGGTTTCATTGCTGTGGTGCCAGACTGGTTTGATGTGAGCTGGTCTTGGCAGGTTACCACAGTCTGCTGTCTCTCATTGCTGTTGCAGGGCAGACACATCACGGTTGGACAGCACGGAAAGGAATCCAGAGAGATCTTGAAATCCAGCAGTGGCTGTGTCAGTACCTATGTGCTCCTTGGCCTCAGGCAGTCCATAGCTAGTAAATGACTCTACAAAACCATTTCAAAGATTCATGTGAATAGCAGGGCAGAGACTCTTTCCACAGAGAAAAATAATTTTTTCAGGTTTTATGTTAAAAATGCTTGAAAAATACCGAAAGTGTTTTTTCAGCAAGAAAACAGTTACCACAAACTGTAACTATGGTAAAGACTGGAAAGCAGGACCATGTCTATCACCAAAATGAAAAATGAAACTAGAAACTGTTATTTATTCATGATTGATATTTTGAATCATTCTGAATCCTGGATTTCCCATTCCTTTTTGAAGAGCTTTTAGAATAGAGTAGGAGTAAAATTTATGCATTTCTTTAAAAAGGACTCTTGAAAACCTACACATATCCTGGAGAATGGCAAGTTGAATCTCATTTCTCCTTGTAAGTTTTCTGTGGTTTTTTTTGAAAATAGTCTAAGTGGAATATTATTAGTATCAAATTTACAAGATAGCTGAAGAGCAATGAACTAATAGGGTGATATTTCCTACTGTGTTGTGTAGAGATTCTCCCATAAGCTTCTTTTTTTTTCTAGTGTTTATCCCACTAAAAGTAAATAACATACCTGGAGGGCAGTGCTGAGATGACATGTGCTTGGGCTGCTGGCTACACCAAACACAGCTGTTGGTGTTTGCAGACAACTTGGCCCCACAGCTCTATTCAGCATGTAGTCTGGAGGTGATGAGAAACCGCTGAGATCCCTGCTGAGGAACAGAAGAAAGAAGCATCTTCTCCTTCGCAGCTTTTATCTAAAAACAAGTTAATCAATATGCTAAACACTGATAGGAAAATACGGTCACTTAGACTGATGTTCTGAGAAGGTCTGGAAGGCGCCATTTGTCCACAGCAAAGCTTTGTCAAGGGAAAAATAATCTTTTCAAGGCATGGAAGGAGTAAGAAGCTGAAAATATATCTTTGCCTGAGGGATAGGAGGTACAAAATAGTGATGATTGCAGAAAAGCAAATCCCCACTGACTCTTTCACATATCTCTACACAGTCAGCAAAGCAAGCAGACAAGAATGGCTGGAGAAATCATTCTTGAAATGGTCACTGGCATTATCCTCTTTTGGAACACAATGAAATGAATCCACTAGTCTTACCAAATTTTTTTTTTTTCATAATTCTTCTTGATCTGAATGGCTTAATAACCCTACAGATTTATGTAGCAGCTCTCATTTGGAGTAAAAGTGGTACCGAGTACTTTGCAGGGACTGTGTTTGCAACATGTTAGTGCTGTGCCTAAAAGGGCAAAGTGGTAGAACAGTCAAAGCTGTTGTTTGGCCAGTAGGGATGATATCCATCATTACAGACCAGTTCTTTCTTTCTCTGTCATAATCTGTTATCTCATGAGAATAAATTAATGCACATTTTTACCTTAGCTTAACTAATTAATAACTAATTGTTCTCAAAATTGTCCATTTAGGGTGCACATGTATTACTTTCTGATGTATGACTGATCCTTTTTTTATTCTCACTTTTGTTCCTCATGACTATTACCAATCCATTTTCTTTAATTCTTGTTGAGCTTGAGTTGATATGAACAGGTTTTGAAAAACAGTGACTGAAAGACCTCTCTACTGAGAGGCAATAGCTATTATAGATCCTACTGATTAACAGGTATAATTAAGGTTGGTTTTAAGTTTTCTGCACTGCCTTGCACTTATCCACACCAAATTTCCTCTCTTATTATTGTGTCACAAATAGTTTTTACAGCTCTTCTTATTTATTTTTCATTTTGTTCATGCTGAATTCTGTGCCTTCTTGCCCTTCTCTGCATCCTTTAGGAGTAGGTTGAATGGTACTAGTCCCAGCTGTCTGGGACCAACTTCTGCTGCAACTTCTGGTGCAAAATGACCATTTAATATCTACTTTTTGCTTGCTCACTTTTAAAGGAAAGGATCTTCTATCTTTTTACATGACAGCTAAGAATCCTGAGAAATCTCTCCTGAGGAGACTGTGCTCTTAATTTACTACTATGTTCATTAGTTTGAGACTGCTTATTCATACTTAGAGTTACATCTATGTCCATTTCTATTATATATATTTATATCATCAACTGAGGTTGTGTGAATGGGAGCAATTAGAAAAAGAGAAGTGACTGTCAGAAGTTCATACTTGAGGTTCCCTTAACAGGGGCAAGAAGCTGTCATTGCTCTTTGCTTCTGATCCTGAGGTAAACCTTGTCATTATGAATTGTGTAGAAAATTACTTAATTTGCAGAACAAAACTCTCCAACCATCCTTTTTCACGTGCCAGCATTACAGGGCCACTTTTCACATAGAAACTTAAATTGTGACCTGATGGGTTTTTTTAAGGTGGGAAGCTGATTTAAGTTATTTGTCTTGCCAGCTCTGCATTTCCCTCCCTGCCTCCCCCCCACGGCAAACTGCCTCCTCAGTTAGTCCTGCGTGCATTTGTTGTGGGCATGTTAAGCAAAAGTTGAAGTTAGTGTCTCATGTAGGTGCTCATCATTTACTCATTGTTCCTCAGGAGAAAGAGGTTCCTTTTGCACCTTCCTGAGACTCATGCCTTATTAACAAGTTTTCTACATAGCAGAATCATGGAAGAGATTGTGAGATCTGAGGGAAAAAACTACTCTGCATGGATTCCTGCTTTGCAAATCAGACTTAATTGAGAGATTTTTAGCATAAGCCCAGCACTGCACTACCACAGTTTTGGGAAACATGGATAAGAACCCAGGTTTCATTTCTACAGAAAGTTATTTCAGTGTTAAAGCCTTTAGTGTGCTGCTGCTTCTGTGCATTCCTTTAAGATCCTCTAAGCAATTAAGAATTACAAAATCAAGTATCTTTAAACCTGAAATATGTTTAAAAAAACCACTGAAACAAGGAGTATCCTTATTAGAAATTTCAGTCTTCAGGATATAAAGTGGAAGTCAATGGATACTAACACTGCCTCCATCTAAAGGTGCATCAGTGGTTTTGTGGGTTCATGCTCTACCTGTTGTCTACTGCGTTGCATAAAAAATAATTTGCTTTGCAGTTGACTGCAGCAGTTTGACATCAGACTGTGTTCTCACTTCCATGTTTGTGTTTCAGGTAAAGATGGAATATGGAAGCAGTCAAGTTTTACAGTATGTTTGTGTCATAGTGTCAAAATAGGAGAGGAATGTTCCTCCCCAGCTGTTGTATCACAAAAACTGTGCATCTGGCTGGTCTGCTACATATTTTCAAAGACCTTTAGTCCCCACCTATGGGGTGCACAGCTCACCCTTCCTTCACAGCTCCCTGGAACACCCACTGTGTTAATCCATTTTCTTGACCAGGGCATTCACACTCTCTTGGATCTGGACCAGATGCTGATGGGTGAGTCACCACATCAACAGATCCTGCTCTGGAACCAGCAGCTGCTCAGGAGTAAAGGAGGGAGTACAAGACCCACAGCATAAAAGCACACAATCACTGACTGTTTCACAGGAAGGGAACACTTTAGGAGGGGGAAGACTTGAACCAGTAGTATCAGGGAAGTATCATGGAAATTTATTAAACGGCTGAGTAATCTCCCTAGTGAGCTGGTGAAGGATCTATTTGATCTGTGTCTTAGGTGGTTAAAGCTGGATTGCCCAAACAACTAGAAAGTTTGCTACTGGAGGCGAACATGCAATGGCAGGCTCATAGATGCTATGACCAGATAGATCTTGTTTCTCTTTTAAAATTGACCACCACTTTTTAAAAGGAACAGTGTTTGCAAATGCTGGGCTTTTCCTCCTCATCATAAACCAGATGTTTGTTTGATACCTCCCTCTAACCGAATAAGATCCTTGCATGCTGAAAAAATAGTTCAGAACTCACTGAAGATCTTATATTATTTGGTTGGACACTTTAAAGAAGTTCTTCTGTGATGAAATTATTGCAGAACGCTTATCAGAGCCTAGAGGAATGCAGCTGAGGGGGTTCAGTTTGCCCTATTACTATGGATATGCCATCTGTATGACATAGAACCACTTTAGTGGTGAATACTTGCTCTAAGCAAGAAAAGAGTACAGAGAAACCCTGATTATAAGACCACCACAATCTAATCTGTCTCCTTTCCCTAAGTTTGTGGTTAAAATCTCTTGGCATATGGCCCACAATATATTGCCTCCCTTACAGCAGAGCGAAAGTATGCAGAAGTATTTCCTCTACCAATCAAAGCTTCAGTACAAAAGTAGTGACCCAAATTAACTGTTTGGAAGAAAAAGGTTAAAGGTGTTTTAAAAAAGCATTCCTGACCAAACTGAAATAAATCAGCAAACTTCACCCACACATCCTCCAAACCTACAATCAGCAATAATTTCATAGAAATAAAACAAATGGATTGCCACATTCCTTCATGTCTATTACACTTCTGTCTTCATTGCAGAAATTACTCAAAAATGAAAAGCTGGAAGGAAACTTGGCTGTTGGTAATAGTTTTATCACTTGTACTACAGCAAACATGCTCTCTATAGAAATTTCTAGGATGCACTGTTTCTGGTTCTACTAAGTATTTCAAAATTCTTCATATAAAAGCTCTAAAGCATTTTCTGTACATAACAGTAATGAGCTGGTCCTTTGGATAAGTGTATTAGAGCTACAATTCAGCTATGCCTAACAAATTTTAGCCCCCATTCGAGAAAGGAGCCCGCTGTTTAAAGAAGCACTTTAACGTGCATGCAAGCTTTGTTTGTGCAAGGTTAAGGTGCTCTCTGGAACTGGGGCTTACCTTTAAAATAAACTATTGAATGGAGTACGCCAATGTTTTTATTTTCAAAGCAAATAAAAACATTTAGTAATTTGGGAGAGACGTTGAGATGCGTTTTTTCGCGCTCATAAAAAGCACAAACTTTATTATACCAGTTGAAAACACAGACAGGAGCAATGTCAATATACTAGAAATGCAACATTTCAGCTTGATATAGTAGAGACAGTTTGACACTCAGGCATCTTTGTGCTCCATGCTAGTGTTACCTTCCCGTAAATAATTTCTCTGAGCAGCAAAATATTAACATTGTCTTTTGGCTCTTAGTGCAGAAAGAATGGCTGATGCTGAGCAATAGGATAATGTAGTGATTCCTAATGGGAGCAGAACCAAGGAAAAGTCAGTTATTCGGTGCTGATTCTGTGATACCTGTTTTGTGCTCCGAAAGTGGGAAGATGGTGGAAGTGGGAAGTAGGTGCTGTCCCCTTTTCCCCACTTCTGCTGATACTGTGCATCCCTCTTCTTACCAAAGGCTCAGGGTGGGATAAGGTGCTGCTTGTAAGAGAGTAGCTGTTGGCAGGAAGGGAGAGTGGTAATCTGCAGTTCCTGTCCCTAAAAAGAGCATGAGGGAAGGGAAGCTGAGCAGGGCAACATCTTGGGGACACTACCAGGAAAAGGCCCCAGGGGAAGGTAAGGGGAGAGTGGCTGGGAGAAGAGACATTTCTCACAGAACTGAAACCTTGCTCTGTCTTTGACATTTATCAACATTTCTCTGTATGGTTTATTAGCATTGAGATTCTTAGTAACACTGTGATCTTTTCTTTTACGAAAACCATAGATGCATCAAATGGCATCTGTATGAAAGCATTCAATTCCCTAAATTGAACTCTGATATATGTTGCAGTAAGGAAAGAATTTGATTATTAATGATTTTACTACTTTAGTGTCTGGGTTCTCCTGAGAGAAGTTTAAATCTCAATTACATTTCAATTTGATATAAAGGAATAACTTGTGAGAAAAAGTTGTAATTTCAAAAGTTGCTATAAGGAGTCCTCAGAACTGAAGCTAATTTGCTTTTGATCAAACACATCCCTGGTATAAATTGCTTCAATATATACTGACAAGTATTGCCCAGTATGTCAGCCATACTTGGAATATTTAGGAATGTGGTAATGTGGTGTTATTTGACACTGTGACCTTTGCTCCATCATAAATGCACATGGCACTATGGATATCACATTTTACACAACACAATTAAAACTGTTTTAATTCTTTAAAAACTTAAAGGTAAATTAAATGCGGTTTCCCTCTCTCTCCCTCATCTCACCACCACATACAATGCAGAACACAGAGCTTAAAATCTCCAGCTGTTTATGTTCTGAGAAATGCACATCAGTCAGAAGACAGCAGGGTTTTGGCATTTCCCTTTTTATTAATATACCTTTTATGGGGAGGAACAGCAGCTGTAACTGAAAAAAAAACGTGTGAAAGAGAAATGATAAAGAGAGGGATAGGTGGCAACAGTAAAGAGGCAAAGGTGGAACAATTGGAGGAAGCACATACATCCAAAAAGCATTCCTTTAGGTATTCTCCACTTTCACCAGAGTCTTTTTCTTAGTGTCTTACCCACATTTCCCCAAGATTTCATCAGTATTGTTGACGTGAAGCCAACTAAGTGTAAACCATCCCTTGCCCCCCCAAAATAAAAGCAAAATTCACAACAGGTGCAGTGACACAAAGGCACCATTCTTGATAAAAGGCAGTACCTGAAGCTTTGGCTATAAAATATAAACATAACCAAAGTAATTCTGGAATACAGATGTGATACTCAAGCTTATAAAAGATACATATCCTTTAGATAATTTTTATCTCTCTGTATAGGAAGAACAGAATCAGTGTGAGTGTGCTCTGCTTTTAGAGCTTATTTTACACAGGCAGTCAATGTCAATGCAGTATCAAGGATAGGAAGTGCTGTAATATCCTAATTAATTAATGAATGCTGTAAGAATCTTGTGTTGCAACAGCGGTCACATCTAGCCATGATGGAAACAAAAATCCAGTAAATATGCTGTTTCATATGTATAACATGTAAAGTAAATTTGTCTGTCTTACTTCACTATTCCCATCTCTGAATCCCAGCATTCTTGAGCCAAATTGTCCATGTTCTGCTCTGTGACAATTAATTTTTCCACCTATGTTGGAACCCTTTATGTATTTATTAAGCCATTGAAAACTTCAGTCCAAAGCTTTTCACATCCTTCTGCCTTCTGTGGCTGTCTTATAGGTGAAAATACCAAAGCATGACAAGAGTTATTAGCTGTAGTCTTTCACACAGGTAGGATCTAGGTATTCATGCTACTGCAAACTGATTTTCCGGGCTAGAATTTCAGTGGCTTTTCGAGTACTGTGGTCAACTGTAGTCAACAAAGTCATTTGAGATTCAGCTATCCTTTATTTTTATGATTCAGCAGTGGTGTTTAGGTTCTTGCATATCAGTGCAATGCTGTTGCTGGTTCACTCCTATCACCAATCTGCCGGCTATTGCACAGAGATAAATCAAAAGTTGAGTATCTGTTTTCTTCAGTGGCATGTGACTTATCATATCCACACTATATCAACTGTATTTTCCTACAAAGATACATGCAGAATACACCCCTACCTTCTCAGGGACTGATACTTTTGGTAGGCTGAATTTCTTGATACTTGGAACAGGTAGGAGTCCTTTAATCTTCTCCCTTCCTTCGTAATACTTAGTTCTGCACAGCTCTGCCCGTCCACAGCTCTCAAAGGAGAGCAATTTTTGCCTTTTCCTAGTTGTTTGTTCCTTCTTGGATTGTCTCACTTCCCTGAGACTCCAAACTCTTTTCTTATCTGACCTTCTTCTTAACTCAAAAGTATGGAAGAAAAGAAACACCCAAGTCTCTACAGCTGTCAGTTTTGCCCCAAACTTACACATTGGCACAGACCTTCCTCTTGTGAGGCTGACTTCTGGTGGTAGGAAAAGGTTGAAATTATAGGAATAGTTTATGGCCAGTACCTAAATTTAGCCTATGATGTTTATTCCTTTCAATAAGTTGACTTATTACAGACATACATAGGAATTTTGATTCCATTAAATGTGCCTTGTGTGAGTACCGTGGAGACTGTAAAAATGGTCATCTTTCAAACTTCAAAATATAACAACTTTTTCCACTTGTCCTTTGGGTGAGATGTAATGTCAACATATTACAGGGTGTTCAAAATATACATGGTAGTCATTATATCTTCTGACTTTACTGTGCAGTGTTGATGTGCAGCAGTCCACAAAACTCTGCTTCTGACCTAGTTGGTTTCCTTCATCTCTGAATGGGATGAATTTTAACATATGACCCAAGTCTGGAAGTCTTAAAGCAGCTGACTTTAGCCCAGTGATTGGTGTTCCTGTTGGCTAATTTAAAGCTAATTCAGATACAGCCACAGTGCATTGTAGATATCTTGCAGCCATCAAGCTATTAGGTCCTATTGATGTCAAAACAACTATGAAACTGCGGTCTGGGAGAACACTTGCTGTCCTGGAATTGTCCCCTAAAGTACTTGTTTGGAGGTTGCTAAAGAAGGTATTGTGCTGTCTCACTGTTATTTTTTTCAGCATACCATCATAAAGCTTCTCACTCATACAGGGAATTCATAGCACAATTTAGATATGTGATATCTTTGTCTCTTTGATCCAGACATATCATAGCCATAATATTTTCCTTATATAGCAATATTCTTAGACTGCATATGTCTGCTGCTATCAGGATAACCTTGTGTGGTTAAAGAGAAGATAAAGAATGACCCTTACTAAATAAAGAAGAAGGGTAGAAGAAATGGGACCAACAATAGAGATGGTATAGAAATTGTTACCATAGCAATTTCCTCAGATGAGCTAGAGAATGTTTAATTGCCTAACCCATCATGGTATGGTTTATAAATTGATTACTCAACTCACAGAGGGGAAGTAGTCATGGGGCATGCCTCAGAAATTTTATTCTCATCTGGGCTCCAAATGTGAATGGCCAGATTCAGCTTGATATGATTAGGAATAGCAGGGATGTTTTTGTCTAGACTACAAACTCTCTGGGATAGGAACCAGGCTCTTTATTATTTGTCTATAAACCACTTATTTTGAGTAGTGTCCCTGAGCATGTAGAATAAATAATGACACGGAGATAATGAAAACTAACCCAACATAAATCTGTGCATTGGTGACCAAACTACTGCAGTTTATTGAGAGTGCTTTGCAAGCCAAGGACACCGTGCTGGCATTCTATGCTCATTTATTATGTGGTGTTTTCCTCCCCCTGTTTCTGTCACCATAAGATCCACTCAGAGTGTGCTGTGGGGCTCCTTTCTCATCCTTCAGGTAAGCTAGGACATCCTTCCATCTATCTCAGATTTCATTTTCACAGTCTCTTGCAGCCTTGCCTTTCTGCATCCAGAGGAACAATTCCATCTCTAGTATCTAGATCCTTAATAGCATAACCTGTTGAATACACTCTTGTGCTGCCTCCTACACTTGGCAGGCACTCTATAACATAACATCCACAACAATGCCTCATTCCTTCCCCTCTACCCCCTCTCCAGTACCTTCCCTTGCTTACATGTCTACAGAGAACAGGCCAGTGAGTAGCCCACAGGAGTGCCATCGAGGGAATGATTATATTCTGAGTTTCCAAGCACATTTTGTCTCTTCATATCCAATGGACTGTCTTTCAGTGTACAGAGTTTTGGGGCACAGATTGTCCTTCTTTAGACTGGCATAGATTGGTTCGACACGTAGCACAGACAGGGCCTAACTGGTGCGTGTATTTTGGGAGTATGTGTTATATAATGACAGAGAAGTGCAAATAGCATTCAGCCTTTATGTAAAATTTCAGAAAGTCTGTTCTACGTGACAGTGAAGACTTGTTAAATTTATTTAGATGCAGTCTGAAAAGTTAATAGGAATCAGACTGGTTGTCCCAGCTTGCTGTCAAAGTCAAATCAGTCTTCCCCAGAAATCTACCACAATAGAACAGTAAAGAGGAGTGTAATTCTCAAGTACCAGGTTATTACTATACAGTCAAAACATGGTAGTAGTGATTATCTATGTGGTGGCATGAGGCAGAAACAACCTCTGCAACTGATGCACATTATACAAATCCCATAAAGTATGAAGTACTGCACCCTCCAGGGTTTCTGTATCTGAGCATGCTCCTTTGCTCATAGCTATGGGGTTTTGTAGTTTCAGTTTAAAAAAATGCCCGTTTGTTTTGCTCACTAGGTTTTCTAAGATCTCAACAATCAAGGTTTGCCACCAAAATGGAAACTCCTTTCTACATTTTTAATTTCTTCTTTTACAGTACATTTCTATCTTCTGGACGCTTCTTTTGTTTCATCAGTGAGTGCAAAATTCACTGTAGCACTGGGAGCAAGTCCCACCTGTGCTAAGAGCACATCTGCTCCATACCAGTTTACTGCTTTCACCACCTGCATCCATGTTACAGAGGAACATCTGGATACTATTACAATTATAGAAGGTGCAGGTTTTATTCTCGATTCAGGATTGGACTCTGATTTCACAACCTTCCTCGAAGAGTGAGGCTCATGTAAATACATCCTGTCCCATTTATAATCAACATACACTTAACATCAATAAAACATAATGGATCTTTATGCTAATTATATCTTTATCATCATCAAGCATAATTGAGGTAGTATTAATAGTTACTGATGCTATAGAGTAAAGGCTATGAATTCAGGACTCATCATCTGGGAGAGGATTGTACTCTTCTTATTTCAAGTAGCAGATTGATTGTGGATTTCTTTATCTCACAGAGAGAGGAGAGATGGAAGGCACAAGGCTAACTGCTGACTTGAGTTCTGTTACACAGACAGAAGCAGACACTATTTATAATCCTTCAGAATTGTTTATAGAATATATTCTTACTCTTCCCACTCAACAAACTGTAGGAAAATGTCACTGTCCTTGATTTGCATATGAGGGTGAATGTTTGCATGTGCAGCGTGGTATAAATCCGTTCCACAGCCATGGCCAGATAAGGGAACAGACCACGAGATGAATAAGTGAAAGGAGACATGGAACGGAAAAAGGAAAAGGCAAAAGTGGTTTAACAAATTCCAACTGGGAAACAGTACGAAGCTGTACCTGCTGCATGTGCTTCCCGTGTCTTTATGGCAGTATTTTAGAAATGCGAGAGACTGTAACTTTGCCTGAATAGACAAGAAAGCATGAATGTAACCACTATGTGTAATCCTTGAGGCATTTTAGCTCGTTTACAAATGTGTTCACACCATTTTATCAGTCAGGCATTGCTAAACAGGTGTGACCATTTCCTCATGACATGTTTTCCCTGTTTCCTCCTCGTATGAGGAAATTCAGACTTTTGACTTCTGGCTATGGTTATTTTAACGCATAGAAGAGATACAAGCAGTTTGTGCAATACAACTGTGCACTTGCTGAGTAATGCATTAGTAAAACCAGCATATTATGTGTAGGCAGGAGATAGGTTTTATATTACTTCTTGAAAGACTGTATTTCCAAAATGGTTTATCACAGCACCAGATGATCAATTCACCAATATTCTATCTGTGATATTGTATCACTGCAGAGAGAGAACAACCTCTGGAAATAACATTTTCTGGATATAAGGATCAAACCCTGAGCTTTCAGAGATGTTTGTACTCAGCTGGAGAGATACATTATAGTTTGGCACGGGTTTTCTTTTTATCATCCATATTTTTCAACGAAGGATTTTGTTATATGGAAGATAATGGTAGTGCATATATTCTGCTTTCAAATACATTCACCCTTCTGAACTGTTTCAGCTGTCCTCCTCCTTCCAAGGTTTTATGTACATTATCCAGACAGCTGTCTCCCCTTCTCTTCCATATGTAATGATAATACTTTCTGCTAAGGTATGTACCTTTATATTGCCTAGGCCTCTGTCTTTTCCACTATTTTCTGTCTCTCGGAAATCTTATCTTTAATCTTATTGAAAAACATGATCTGTGTTGTATTTGTATGGAATGCAAAGAGGAAATTCTCTATTTGAAAGGCTTTATTTTTCAATTACATCAATAAGGTCTACATCAGTTATGTATAACAAAAGATGATATTCTTGCCTATGAACTGTGCCTTACATTGTCGTGGCTCTAGTGACATTGTTTGCGTCCTAGTCAGGTTCAACTGTAAGTCTGTTCAGAGCCTTCATTAAATGTCTTTTGGCTAATTTCTTCAGCTAAATATCTCACAAAAGCAACTTCCTTAACGTGACTCCGTATCATCTGCCTCCCTCCTCTGCTTGGATCTTCGGAATACTTCCACTACCTCGAAATTTGGCCTTCTGCTTGAACACCAAATAATTCCTCCTTGCAGCATCAATCATACCTCTAAAACACCACACATGCATGTCAGGGTTTGGAGCTGCTTTAGCCATAACCCTATCTGTGGTTGGTTTTATCTTCCCAGCTTTCCTAACACAGATTCTTTCTGTGTGGCTTTCCATGCTTTCCCTCCTTCAAATTCTAGTTTGTACAGAGCAGTGCTGTCTATATTCTTTCATATGGAAGAGGGTGTAACCACACCACCCACGTCCTCAAACAACTCAAATGTTCCCCACTCAACTAAAAAGCTGCTTCTAAAAAAGCATTGCTTGATTTTAAAATTGCTTGGGATCATCTTTGTCTCCCTTTCTTTTTTCTCTTCAACTAATATAGACCTGTTACCTACTCTTACACTCTTCCATATTTGCCTTTTCCTCATTTCGTTTCTCTGGATCATGGATTTCCACCAATTTTCAAAAAGTCTTACAGCACTGATGCAAATAAAATTATAGTAATTTGCACCACTTTCTTTCCGTCGTTGCCTTCGATTTTCTCTTGTGGTTTTACATTTCTGAAGCCTCAGTATTTTCGCAGTAACACCTATTGTTGTGAAGCACCATCTGGGATACGACTCTAATGAAAAAGGAGATACAAAATAACTTGGGTTTGGAGATATGCTGGTGAGAAACATTTGCTTAACCATATGGAAATTGCATTTCTTTAGAGTGCAGACCGAAAGCTCAAACAGTCGGGATGTCAAGGCAACTCCCCAGAAAATTCCTAAGAACTCACACAATATCTCTTAAAAAGTCTGTCACTTTCCTTTTTTAATGGAGAAGTTCATTATCAAGTTAATGAGAAATGACACTTTAAACATGCTCTGCCGTAGCTTTACTATGCTCCCATTTAAGGCCTCAGTAAAGCGTGCAACTTCCAGTGGTGTTATGCCAGTGTTGATGTTTTTAGTAAGCCCACCCTAGAAATCCAAAGCAATTATAATCTAAATTATTTCTATCCTTTGTGAATTACATGGAGTGTATGAATGGCGTGCATAAATGTTTCTGTTTCAGATCAAGAATTGTGAAATCCTAATCAGAGGAAGTTTGAATGGATTTAAAAAAAAAACCCAGCTCTTTATTAGGTAGGATGTAGCAACTGAGTCAGTTTGCTTTGGTAGATTTTTGGGGTAGGAAGGGATGTGGGGTTTGTTTGTAAATAGAATGTAATTTAATGCACTGGAGGTAGAATTATGCAATTAAACTTTTAAGAAAGCTTCTGGCACAAGGATATTGCAGCACTGTAAAAAAAGAGAAAGGACATTTCACACCCAGAAGTTATCCATATGGCCACTGACCACATGTTTGGTAGAGATGTGAACAATATGTCATTGGTATTTACAATTCCAGGTAGTTTTCTTGTATGCCATAAAAAGTAAATACTTGAACAACAGTCTTTGCTGTGTAGATCTTTAATGGGTGTGGGAAATTCTCTTTATTTAGCAAGGAATGCCCATCATTTGCTGTCTTGGGAGATGTGTTGGCAACAGATGGGATCTCAAGAGCATTGTTTCACTGTTATTCTGATTGTTAAAATGCAGTTCATTTCATTCCTTTTTTTTTTTCTTTTTCTTTCCTGCAGGGATGAGAGGGACTGTGGAAAATAGAGGGGGAAAGTAAAGAAAGCTAGAGAGAAAAAGAGAAAAGAAAATGAAATTTGAGAGAAACAATGGGATGAGAATCCTGGGAGAAATGTTGAAAATCATGGGAGAATTGAGAGCAATAAGTTTGGGTGGAGAATCCTGGCAAATATTCAGCACATACAGGGTACAGTAGTGGCAAAAAGGGAAGACATAAGAAAAACATACTGTTCTGAGTTCTGTGGTGGTTTTCTCCCCATTTTCTTTTCTTTTGACTAATGTGCTAGGGATCAGCAGTCATGGGCTAGTGGAAAACATACTGTGGGACCATGTAAATCGAACTAAATGCATTAGTGCAAGACATGGCACTGTCAGAAAGTGGCAGCTGACTTGGTCTTCCATGGAACTGGACAGATACAGTACATTTGCAGCTTACCAAAAGAAAATTTTGGTTATGATTTCATTCTTCTTTGGGAATTTTATTTAAGCATGTCCTGGGAGGATGTTTGGAGATTCTATTGTTGCTCAGAATATGGCACACTGCCCACATCTGTGTGAGGTTTTTCAGCAGAACCTTAACACTTCCAAACAGATGTTTCAAAAAAAAAAAGACTTTTCTGAAATCCGTTATGCACAGGTCTGACTGTATTTTTGTTACAAAAGTTGAGCCGATTGACATGTTGAATGAGGAGGATAATGTTTGGAACCTAATATGAGAGGTAATCAAGAGCATTAGTATAAAAATCCTGTCAACCTCTTTTTCTTGTTTTTGCCCATAAGCCTTGTGGGGAGAACCCTTACCTTCTCTTCTCCACAGGAAAAATCAAGACTAATTTTGCATCAGACAACAGGAAAAGAGATACTACCTGAGGTAACATGACGGTGGCCTCAACATTTGAAAACTGTGTCAGTTGCACAGAAAATTAAGGCTGTGATTTCTCAATATGGGAAGTGATTTGAGGACACTCCCAAATGCATTCTCTTTCGCTGCTGGATTGATTTTCTATTATTTAGACTCCAGATTACCATTCAAGACATGTCAATAGCTTCCTTTTTTTTTTGCTCTTCCAAACCCATTCTCTAATTTGAGTGTCTGACAAGTGGGGCATTTGAATATGAGCATTACCAGAATGTGCAGTTTACCCAGTGTTCTCTTCCTGTCCAGAGAAGTGAGTTCTATACCAGGGGACTGACCAATTGCAATGAAAAATGTGAAAAATCATTATGCTGAACAAGCATCCAGTCTGTCTCCTTGCCCAAAGGAGTGATACCTCAGTCATGCCCAAACAGTGTTTGCTTAACTATCCTTAAAGGTGTCCAGCAATGAAGACATCCCAGTTTGTCTGGTAATCTAGTTCAGTCTAATATTTTAACGTTAAAAGTATTTTTCCTAATGCCTAATCTGAACTTTCATTGCCACAGTTTAAATTTATGGAGGTAAGTATCTCCTAGTCCTTTTTCTATAGCTTTTTATATGTCCAGAGGTTGTTACTGCTCCTAACCTGTCTACACCCCATCACTTTCTAGAGTGTTTTCCTGAGGTTGCATCCCTCTCGTTCATTGAGTCATTCAGTGATCATGCTTTCAGAATTCCTGGTCAGCCTCATTATTTTATCTTCGCTATCTCCAGCCTATAACAGTACTCTGTAAACATGTCTTCTTGCTTGTGCTTCTGTTTCTGCCCTCTCGTGTTTATGTTTTTTTGCAACAGCATGATGTGGCTGACTCCCCTTCAGTTTGTGATCCACAATAAACCACAGATACTTTTCTGTAGGTTTTCACTTGGCTGGTGTGTCCACATCTGCCATATTTTGAACACCATCTGAAGTAGCAGTTCCATTCTGATAGTTTCAACTTTTTTGCAAAAGCCTTGAAAGTGATTACGAAGTATTTTTATGGTCAGGATATTCTGATTCTTATCCTTTTCCAACTTTCCCTCTCTGTCTTTTGCGTTCTGAGGCCACCAGTGCCAGAACCTGCTTGTTAAGTATGTTGAATTTGATTATCCTCTTTAAGGGATTTTATAGTGACATGCCTGAGAACTACTGAGAATAAAGGACCACCTCTAAGTGCTTTAAATAGGCTACACTGTTTAATCCACTCTGTGCTGTCCTAATTGTTTTCTCAGCTGATTGCTGCTGGGTATTCTTGTTTTTTGATCTTTATAGGTTGGACCCAAATAGTTTTGAAATAGGTGCTCAGGAATGTGCCATTCTGAGAGAGGCCCACTTGATGGAAGCACCTCCCCTCCTAGTTTGTGTCAGGATTTCAGAAAACTCTCCTTGTTCCCCGTGTCGGGGTTTTGTAACTTCCAGTTTAATTTCTAACTGGCCACCTTAAACCGTTCAACAGTTTTTGATAAACATGCTACTTTGGAGCTGAAAGTTGTTTGATGCTTAGAGTATTTTCAATACTTGTGAATTTAGTGTACAGCCATCTCCCAAACATGGTACTCTGTGTCCTGTTGACTCAGTGTGGAGAAACCTTATGGTTAATTATCTTATGAGCGTCTTGCAATGTTACCAGCCACCGTGCATCCATCCTGAAGTCTTGGAGTAGCTGCTGTTACAGGACTAGCAATGGGTTTATTTTACTTTTTTTAAGGTTTGAAGTTCTGAAAAACGTAGATAGTGATGAGTGATAAGCAGCTCTTCTTCCAAGGTTCCATCCTGGTATGTGTGCAATCAGCAGTTAGGGACATCTCTGCGCTGTCTTACACTAGCAGGTTGGAGCACTTCAGCGAAATGCTTCTGAAGATTTTGAGACCCTGGTTTTGAGCATCGTGCTGTGCTGCTGCTTATTGGCACAGTGCACTGTGGACATGTGGCTTCCCTTCATCAGCTTTACTGTTTGAATTTCAGCTGCAGCTGGCATTTTAGCCAACTTTCTGCAGTAGTATTTGGAGAATGTCAACTTGCAGCAGAGATGATCTCAGAGTCCAAGGAGCTCTTAAGTCCTACCCACTGACTGAGGTCACCTCTTCTATAACAGCATGACAGTTCTGGCAGCTCTTGAGACTGGGAGAGCCAGTGCTGAAATTGAAGGGAAGAAGGAAGAGAGCTGGACGAGACAAAGATATTCTATATTAGCAGAACATATCCTGATCTCAGCACCACCTGCACATGGTCTGTGAATGGTTGTGAATATCGTGTACATTTATCATGGTGAGACAGTGTGGTGGGCACGTGAAGGACCAACCTAGCAAACAGCAAACATGAACTAACTTTTATCTCCATATATAGAGGAGGCTTCCATGACTATGAGTGAAAGTGGAATTCTTACATTTCTAAACAATAAACATAATTGTATACACAATATTCCCAGCTTCTTCCCATTCAGCTCCTTGCGACTGTAAAAGATAGCATAGGGGCTCTCAGACTGACCTTCTGTGATGCAGTTTGAGTCATTTCACTTCTCATTATCTCTGTTTTTCCTCAGCTTCTTGCTCATCTCATCCATTAAGCTTCAAGTTTTTGAAACAGGAACTTTCTCTTCCTGTGCATATTTATCTTGTGCCTAACACAATGGCCTCGATCTCGGTTGAGGCCTCTTGATGATACCAGAATACAAATAACAATAGCAGGCGCAGCAGAAACAATAACAAAGCAGGTTGGTTAACCTTTGATGGTCTTTTCCTGATTCATCTCTAGGTACTAGAATACAGTCACTTATACATTTATTTCTTTTTCTTTCTGTGGTGACTTTGAGTTGGCATATTGTCACACTGCAAGGACAAGTCACCAGCAGTCCATGCACTGGCTGGCTTTTCCAGTCACTGATCATTTTTTATTCCATGTAATTGCCTTTCATTTGCAGTTGTTATTTTAAAGGTGACCCCTAACCCTGCTCAGGGAAAGAAATAATGGGTAGATTGAGGTCTGAGGCTTTCTTAGTATTACTACTCAGAGCAAGTGAATATTATCAAGGGCTGGTACTGCTGCTCATCTGCACCTGCATGGAAGGAAAAGGCTGGGGTGTGGTGGTGGTGGGTGTATTTTTTTTCCTGCTCTTCCCCCCCACCCTTCTCCAGCTGGTCCCTCATCGTGCTTCTCTCTTGTATTTCAGTTTCTCCCGTACTCACTTCTGTTGTATGGAATTTGAGGTTTCTCAATACACATTCCCTGCCCCCAGCCCGCACACTCCCCACGGACCCAGCTTCCTCTCGCACATTCCACACTGGAGCGTACCACTCTGGAGGCAAAGTGGGCTCAGGGAAGAGTCCATCTGAAGCCTCTCTATCCCAGGCCTGCTCCGTCATCATCTTCATCATCCTCACCGTGCTGAGAGCACTTTCACCAGTGAAAATGCAAAGATAACGGTTCTCATGGCACTGAGAATTAGAAATTCCTGAAATATTTCCAACATCAACCAGCAGAAAAGCAGGGTGATAGAAAACAAATGGTGACAGGAAGGCAACAGGGAAATAGGGAAGGGAAATTTAGGGCTGTATAAGCTAAGGCAAAAAAAGAGAGAAAGAGACAATAAAGCCAGGAGACAGAAAAAAAAGCAGAAAGAGATGAAAAGCTGAGAAAATGTGAGGGCAAATCAAAGAATGAACAAACGAATCAGGCAGGCTGTAAAATGAAAGAGAATGAAATTAAGTGCATGGAACAAATATTCGGATAGTGATCAAGGATAGAGAGCAGATGCTGAATATGAGTGAGAGCCAGAAACACAACAGGGATTAAAAAAATCTGTCAGAAGATTTGGGTAAATTAAGTTCGTACTGGGTTTGATTTGAGGAACCCATCCCTCAATTTCATTTCAGTTTGTCCACCAGGAATCTGGTATATCCCACAGCTGATTATTTTATCCATTTTTTAAGGGCTGTTGCTGGTGGTTTGCTTTGTATTGCTTTTTTAATCAGTACTAATTGGGCCTGTCATCTGGGTAGGCCCAGGATAAAAGTGATGACCTTTATGAGAGATGGTTTCTTCTATCACTTAATGTGTTTATGTTTGAAATGGATGCTCAAACACATGATCATCCAAACCTGCTGCATCTCAGAGCACTCTGTTTCTGGGAAGTCTCGTGTTGCTGAACATCATACTGGCTCTCCCTGTACCCACCCTGGAGGCGGAAACCCACAGAAAAAAAAGCGTCAGTGTGCTGATGTGTGACTTCTGCATTAGGAAAGGTCGTTATGTGGCAATTCAGAGTGGCACAAGGAGCCGCAAAAAGAAACAGGCAGAAAGGAACTCAGCCAAATACAAAGGTTTCTCCCTCATAAAATATTAAAGACACATACCATATAAAACTTCATTTATGAGCTGCTCCCAGTTACAAACCATCTCTAGACTGGCAGCAGCACCTTTACCATACTGCTTTTAATAGAAGCTGTCTTCCTTTGGTACTGTACTTTTCCATATGAGCTTGAGGGGAAAGTAATTTAGTTTAATAGCTGCCACCCTCATTTTGAAGCAGGCCTTGATTTAAAGCCGGAAGCAATTAAATGTAATGAAGCCCTAGGCTTCTGCACTAGGATCAGAGCTGTGTTATTCACAGCCATACATACACGTCCTTGTTGCTAATGTGTCACTAGTCTGTTTTTTCCAATCACTGCAGCCTGGGTTTTTAATTCCTGCTGGGCAGACTGTGGTACAGTATCTGTGAAGGTTAACAGCTTTACAGTAATGGTCTGAAAACAGAAGGAAGGCTCATCTCAGCTCTGGGGCGTTTATGAGATTTCTGCTTATGATCTAAACATGGCTTTTTGTGTTCTATTTCTTTTAGTGTTTATGTAGCAGTGTTTAGTCAATTCCCAACTCTAAGCAAAAGCCTTTAAGGCAATAATTCCCACATTTCCATTTCAAAATTTAAAATAAAGATTGCCTTTTAAAAGAACTTGCATACTGCTGATTACACTTTCTCCTTCCTCCCCTCAGTAATTTAATCAGATTTCTCTGTGTGTTCCCTGGGTCTTCTTTAGATGTCCCTTGCTCAGCTTGGTATCTATATGTCTTCTTCTGTTTGGCTTGTTAGCACTTTGGGACAGGGAGCTTGGAAACTTCCTGAAGTCATTGGGAATTGTGCCACTGGCTTGAACAGGGACAGACTTTTTAACCTTGTGATAACTTACTGGTAACAGAAACCAAACAGACCTCTCAGTGTCCCTTTCAACTTACAGAGATCCAAATATCAGATGTAATGTGTGACAGAATCCCAAAAAGAGGGTCATCAAAACAATCAAATCATACAGGAATGCTGTGGGATCCACCCGCCAGTGTAAATAACTCTGTGACCTCAGTTTCATTATTCTTCCTTTCTGATGTCAATAACTTCCCACCATAAAAGTGTACCATGAAACGGAAGACATTTGAGAAGTCTGCCTACCAGCATGGCTCTCAAATTCAGAGGTTAAGTAAAAATATATCTTTCAATAATATGCATGTATGCATGCGCCTGCATTTATATGCAGTGAGGTTGCATACTGATTTTTAAAACTGTTATTTTTAAATTTTTAGAGTGGTCTATTGAAAGCTGGATCTACAAAGGGCTTTTAATGCAGAGACTCAAGAGAGCAACCTCAGCTATCTCCTCCTTCCTTTGCCCAACAGATCTTGACTGGTCAGTCTTAGGAAGGGATTTCTGTTTTTTTCCATATTGTAATCATTAATAAGTTTGAAATACAACAGTGCTTCAAACTCTAATCTCATTGCTCCTCTAAATTGACTGTGTTGGTTAGTTTCTCCTGACCAGACTATACTCTAGAAAGCACTAAGATTTTCTTCATGAAATTACTACAAATGTATGGTCCCAATATTTTCAACAAGCAACTTTACTAAAATTACTCCATTAGGTCATGGAACTGGCTTAACAATGGGTTATACTGCTGGGGTCAGCAACATCTTATGAATAGCCAGTATGGTATTTTGGTGATCAAACAGGGTATTTCATGCTGAAGTTAGAGCTGAAGTAAGTAGATCATAGCCAATGGCAATGCCTTTCTTCTGGCAAGGCAGAACTTTCCAGTTTCCTGCTGATTTCCAGGTGGGCCAGCTGATGGGTACTGTGGTGGTTCCATGGGGGAATGGAACTTAACACAGTGAAAGCTGGAAGCTGCTGCTTGCCATGGATACCTCTTTTCAGCTTTTGTAACTCCCAGCTCTCAGCCACGCACGAGCCTTCCTACACGGTATTCATCCACGTGCTGACTTTTTTTGGCCATAAATGCTGCACATTATGGTCCCTGTTTTGCTTTGAGTAATTGCTTTTGCATGCTAATGGATGGGGCAGTGTGCATGTTCTGGTGTCCTGCTTGAAAACAGTGAATTTTCAGAGCGGTCTTAATGTGGGTTGACGTTCATGTAGACTGTCTGTTATGCTGCAGCTTATTTTAGCAGTCTCTTTGCCACCATCCTGTATTCCTTTATCCAGACAGGCCAGTCTCTTCACTTGCCATGCCAGAGCAAAGCTGATCAAGTGGTACTTATTTGTTTAGATGCTGGTGGATAGCCAAGATCAGGCCTTTCACAGTGGCACAGAGGTAGGGTCAGCTGCAGGCCAAAAAAGCTGCAGTCAATGTGGGCCACACTTAAATGAGCTTTTCTCATTTACTTGGTGCACTTAGGCCCTGCTTAGGATTGTAGCTCTCATAGCCTAGGACTGAAAAGTTGGCATACCTCTACAAACCATCCATTGCTTATATTTATATTTGTTCCCCCCACTCCCCCTTTTTTTTTTCTGGCCATACAGGCCATACACTTTAGAGAGTAAATGTTCTGTAGAAAAGACAGGAACGTATTCAGAGTTAACAAGGCATTCATGAAGGAAGAGCATTCTTATTTTCTAGGTTTGGAATGATCCTTGCGAGAGCTTGTTTATTTCCCAGCAGTCTTGTATATCTTCTGCATACATGCAGAACAATTACATTTTAAGGAAAGCTCTCTATTATGGGCTTGTTACACGACAGATCTTCTTATTGTTTCTTCTACCATATGTAGAGATGCCTTTCCAATTCAGTAGATCTTGAAAGATCATTCGGAAGAATAACATCAAAGCATACCTTACATAGCAGTGGAGACCCTTGTCTTTGAGATATACTTTGCATCTCTTACGAAGTGACAGCTATGCTCTCCACAGGAACACAGGTAATTGCTTATCTGACCTCCTGTAAACAACATGTCAGACCAACAGGCTCTTCCCTGCCAGCCAGGCCACAGCGATGGTCCCTGGGCAGCCTCTGCCTGCCAAAGCATTCCCAGCAAGGCACAGCAGGCACCTACATGTTCACTACACACCTGGCAGTGCATGTGGCCTGGAAACCCCTCTAGCTTTCTGATTTCACAGGAGACCAGTGCTGTGACAGTGTGAACAATGTGAGTGGGAATTACACAGCAACAGACAACATCCTCTCTCAGCTGTAGGGTTTAGGAACGTGCCCAAGCTATTGGGGAAACCTCTGGTCCCTGGCACAGCCGAATAGCCCAACCCAAGCCTGAAGTGCCATCTGCACACCAGAGGCATATGCATTCACAGCTTTTAAGTTTGGGGGTAGTGTTGAGCTTTTAACATAGTGTGCAAACTTTCACTGGTTTTATTAATTACTTGTTCTCAAGTTTGCACATTTTTTTATATTACGTTAAAATTTCTGTAAGAAGGCAGTATGTTTTTTAAACCCCTGTCGATTTTAACATTTTTAAACCCCTATGGATTACGTACAATACAATGACACACCATTTGTCAAGGTATAGTTCCTGTAGTGTATTCCTAAATTTTCATAAAATCCATGTGTTTTCATGAAGTATACATATACAACAGGTAAACATGTATAGTAACAGCATATCTAGTCGTATCTTGTCTCACCTGAATAATTTTAGATTAAAAGTGGTGTTTATTCAAAAGTGATGCAAATTTCCATGAAACTGCTTTATGCCTTTATGAGATTTTTGAGTTGTAATATGCACTAAGTTTCACAGCAGTATTTGTGATATTATATACTAGTTGTTGTAGTCGTGACATTATTAGCTGCAGTCTGTTAAACCAAGCACTAGCAAACTGCAATCACAATTTAGTTGGGTGAAATTAACCTTACCATATATAAAACCAGTTCTTAAAAATGAATGTAGCGTCATATTTCACAGTTACCATGACCAACTCTCTCTACTCCTCCAAACTGGGAGGCAGAAATAGAATCCAAACTAAGTAAGGCAAGATAAACCCCAACCAGCTCCTGTTCTCAAAGTAGCAACACAAAACACCTAAAAATACCACTCCATATGAGCATATTTTCTCAGTTTGGAAAAAATTGTCTTCCTGTCTCCTCATAATGCATGCAGAGGTCTCCGCACTTCTCGCTTCCTGCACAGCTTTTCACCGGCTGCTATAAACTGAGGGAGGTAGTTTTGGCTGCTTTACCTCAAGAAAGCAATGTATTTCATTGAAGTCTTTCCCACAGGGGCACTGTTCAGCTGCCTGGGCGAGAGCTGCTGTGCAGCAGGTGCCTTGGGCAGAGCTGTACCAGGGATTTCCACCGCTGGGGTGAGGGTGCAAGGATGGGTGATGCTTTGGGGTGTGGCGGATGAGGAAGGGGTGACTGGCGTACCCCTGTGACCCTGCTGCCAAAGGGAGTGCCAGGCAGTGCCCCAGTATTGTGGTGAGGGACATCTCCCAGCCAGCTTGGCTTCTCAGTGCTTCTCTTCATGCACTGTTTGCGTCCAGACCCGTCCCCTCTTGTCACCTGTTCTGTTTCTGCCCTGTGCTGGAGTGTCATCCCCGCCTGGGCCATTGCTGCGGTGTGTGGGGTCTAAAGCAGTGCTGTGGGGAGCAGGAGGTGTGTGTGGGTGAGGAACACAGCCAGGGGTCAGCCCACCCTTTGCAGTCTGGCCCAACTGAAATGCCCCTTTGCAGCTCTCTGAGGCCTGTTGACCTGGAGCACAGATGGCCTTGGGACGTGGCTCTGCTGTGACAGAGGAGGGTCTCTGCCAAGCTGGGTGCAGGTGACCGAGCTTTGGCTGTCTGGGAGAGGTGTGTGGGTTGGCTGCAGCCATAGAGAGGAGGCTTAAACTGGAATCTACCTTTAGCTCATTTTGTCTTCCAAGATAAGCATATGGGCTACAACCAGAGTGGTTTTCTAGCAGAGAAGAACGGCACGTGTTCGATACCACATTAAAGAGTATTAGAAAAGGGGTGTGTGTATAGAGGGACTGGAGAGCGGGACAGGAGGGTCTTGTTCACTTCCACTGGGGAATTCTTGATTTTGAAGTGCCATGGCTGCAGCAACCTTTTTTGCTGGGACCCAGGGGGGTCCTGGTCCCTAGAACAGCATCCTGGGGTGAGCTGAGCAGGTGCCTGACACCTGAGCACTCCCAGCGGCTCCGGGAGGCTGACAGTGACAGCAGTGCTGATCTGTTCCAGCACAGTCAAAAAAGCCCTGTAGATCATGTGTTCTCTGGCTGCACACGTTATCTGAAAGCAAGATAAATCACCTTATACCTGGGTCTGCTTTAGCTTTTAGACGAATGTACTGAGTGGTTAAATGCCGTAATAGCAACTATGTGCAACCTGACAGCAGATATTTTCACGATGATACAAAGCTGTCAGACCTAGTAAAAAAATCCAATAATCTAATCCCCTTAGTAAGTTATATTAAAATCATATAAGTACATAATGCAAACATTGTAGTTGTTTTCCCTGTTTGTAGCAATATTACAGCTGTTGCTTTGCTGGGATTAATTTGTCTCCGAGGGGTTTCAACACTATCCTCCCCAGTGCATTATGAGAGCCTGTAATGTCATGTAATCAGGGCTGTATTATTTTTGTCGAAATCTCTGGGAGTGATGTAAGAGGAAAAAGGAAACTAGCTAACTCCCAACCATTTGACCAAAGGTTAAATTAGTCTTGGCCTTCTCCCAGCCGGACCTGAAGCTTTTCAGTCAAACATTTGTTCTGCTCTGCTCAGAAAAATGTGATGTCTTTTCATTTATTTTCTCCCTCCCATGTTTATTTTGTTTTGTTTTGTTTTTCTTTACCAATGCCACATGTTATCTTTAGTGTGATGTCCTTATTTGTTGTGGAACACATCACTGGGACAACAGATGTTACCTACTGGAGGGTCAAACCTTTGGCTCATAATTCCTTTAGATGCTATGGAATTCTATGGGCAAGAAGAGTAAATTTTAAGTAGGTCATATTACACTATGCAAGAAAGCTTGTTTTTATTTATTGTGTATAGTAGACAGACAATTTTGGTCCAAACCAGTCCAAGTGTGACCCTTTATAACACTCCAGAAGCTGTTTATCTGCTTGAAAGATGCTAGAAAATCTCTCAGCAGCAATGTTTGGTAGGTGGTATGAAAGTCTCCCTGCAGACTATCCCAGCCCATGTAGAGTGTGAGAACCTTCCAGCTGTACAGAATAACTGGCATCTATTTTGTTTGCGTTCTCAGGTCTATTTCCGTGGGCAATGTTGTATTCTGTTTTTTTCTTACATTTATATGGACGCATTTAAGGCAAAAGATGATAAGGTTTTTGAGATTCTTTAAATTGTTAGGTAGGAATATTGATTGAATTGCTGATATTGAAGTGTTTTGTTCTGTGTAACAGGCAATTAATGCCTGAAAAGGTCAGAAGAACATAGGTCTGGTCTTTAAGAAGTTTGATTGCTTCTCACCATTCTGTGATGCAGAGAATGGGACGGGCTGCCACAAGAAGAGATTACTAACCAGAGGCAGCTGAACTGAGGCTGTCATGACTAGAAAAAAATTACCAGGTGCACTGAACTATGAAACATATTCTGAATGGGAATGAAGCAGGGGAATGAACAGGAAAACAGGTGTACTTGGACATTAAGCCTTGACAAGAGTTCAAAGATGTTCTTAATTCATCTGACTTGTGTGTCTTCTTTTATATGCTTTTCTGTTTGGTTCTAGTTATGTATTTGAAAAACTGCAAAAGGCTCAAATCCCAGTAGGGGCCAATACAGAGATATGTATTTTGACTGCTTAAAGAAGAGAATCATAATTAAAAAAATGCTATTTGTGTTCATCAGAATAACAAATGTAGATATTGGATGATCAAACAATGATGGTCATATAAAGAAACCTGCTTAATAACTAAAGAATTGTAATAGTACTAATCCCATCAAATCCTTTGTTACAGTAATTAATATATTTTAGTGTTCTCTATTTCCACAATGCTTTGAATAGCAAACACTATGAAGTTACAATCTATTTAGATGGCGTTGTTTTTCTTTAGTTAAAACATTTTCTGAATGATAGATTTGCATGGAAATCACCAGCAATTCCTAGAGACACAGTGAGAATATAATTGAGGCTTGTGCATTTGGAATTTATACCTGCCTTGGATGTTTCCATCTAATTTAAGCTTCCAAATAAAGTCATCAGAGTTCAGTACTAGTCATGTACCCTTTCAGGTTGTTTAGGAGAATCTTTCAATCCTTGTAAGGGAAGCTGCAATTAATTAGTGTTCTGTATTGCTGTTTACTAGTTCATGTACTCTGTATACGAACAAAGATAGTTCAGAGGTTGATTTTCTTTTCCCTGAGCTCTGCTGGGTGGACTGTGCCCACCCCATGGGAAGTAAGGGTTCAAAAGTGACCTTGCAAGTTATTCTCCTTGGGAAGAAACAAGTTGAGAGTCCGGCTGGGGGATGCTCTCCACCCTTGGGAAGAACACAGCTTGCATTGCATCACTTGTTTGCACTGGCTCGAGCGTATTATTGTAGTTGTGAAAGCAGCTGAATTGTCTGTAGTAACTGGTACCTTCTAGGAGGTTATTGCACTGTAAGAAGAAAATACCAGGAGCTGAGAGCAAGGAGCTGATGTGACTATATGCTGTTTGGTCAGTATTTGACAGCAAAAAAGAGTACTGAGACTAGTAATAAAAGAGCAGAGAAAAGTAACATACAGCCTGCATAAGTAACACTAAGTGCATGCTTGGGTGCATAAGGAACCAAAATAATTAAGTGGCAAGTTTAGGAAAAAGCTTATCACCATTAATTTTCTGATCAGTTTACAAAGTCATTAGCATTTAGGATGGTGATCAGCAAGAACTCAAAATGAACTTCTATAAGTTTTTGCTTAGGTGTTTTTTCCCTATATACATTTTTCTAAAATTATAGATTTTTTTTACTTAAAAGCATGCACTTTAAAAAATTTTTTTAGTTTTTACATTCTCGAGGCATTGTTGTGCCTGTGTTACAGCGCAGTTCTTCATTGGCACCTTGGTTTTCTCAGTCTTCAGGATTTAACAACAGAGTTGGTAAGAGGTTCTAATCAGGATTCCCTGAGGGTGATCCAGCACATTGCATACATACTTATGTAACTTTGCCATCAGTCATCAATAGCTTTGAGTTTAAAACAGGCAGAATTGAATATAATTTGAATTAATCAGGGTAAGATTAAAATAAGATTCCCCAGTTAGGAACCAACTTGCTCCAAGTCGATATGTGGAGGTGCTGACAGCTGCTCTGTGGGTCTGATCTCCCACTGCTGTCTTAAAGGAACCAGTCAACAGGGTCAGCCGAGTCTAGAGCCTGGAGCTCTGCCTCGTGTGCCACTGCCTGTGCTGGCTGGACCTCTGTTACAAATTTTGTGTAGGGATTCATCTCTACACTCCACTTTTCAAATGTTTTTAGTCAGGCAGCAATAAATTGGTGTTAAGTACTGATGCCTAATTATTTCCTTGAGGAAATGTCTCACAGGCTCCTAAATAGCTGGATGTGCTTGGTATTTAGAGGTGCTGAGCACTGTCAGTTCCCAGTGAACTCAGCAGGGATGAACAGTGCTTAGGTCCTCTACAAGCTCAGCTCCTGTTGTGAGGAGCAATGGTAGGAATGGGGAGAGAAAGGGAATGCAAGGGGTTGGACTGTAGACATCCAAAAAAACCCCCTACAACCCGAATGTGTGTGCGCAGAAGCAGAAAACAACACACCAGAACTGCAGTAAACTGATACAAGTGCTGGGAAGCTCATTTGTCTGTGGTCAAGCCCTGGTGAAAGCTGATGGTATTATTTATTAGCTGAGAGATCCTGCACTGAGTCTAAATATGTACAAGTGAGTGGCTGGTGTGGCTGTGTGTAACAGGGAAAATCAGACCTCCCTCATCTGAGGCCTTGAAAGGTCATTCATTCCAAAGAATTTCAAGGGCTTTCCCCAGCTCAGTTTGTCAGGAGTGTAAAGTATTTAAATTCTGCTACTACAGATCTTCAGACAAACAGAATTCCTCTGCAAGGCTCTCATCCTGTCCGTGCATGTGTTTGCATGTGTTAATTTTTCCTTTACATAAGTAACAAGTTTTAGTAAGCATTGTTCTAGGAGCCAGGAGAGCTGAGCTTAGTCCTGGCCTTTGCAGTAGATTTTCCTCTGTAATCTTGGAATGAGTTTCTCCATTTATGATTCTCAATAATCTCCTTGTCTGCAAAATAGTAGTAATAATTATTTTCTTTATTCCTAGGTTTTCATTTTGCTTTTAAAACATTTAAGGCCTAGACCAAGCCTATGATGTTTGTAGAGGACAGTGAGTCCATGGTTTTGATCAACTGCATACAAATAATCAGGTTATTTAATTAACACTTTTTCCTTTTTTTGTGCCATGAAGGAAGACCGACAAAGATGTTGCAAAAGAAAGCAAATATTGTCATCCCTGCTGGCCATTGCAGCTGAAATAACTTGATTTTATTAGAACAGTTTCAAAATGGATGCTTACATTGTAACTGGAACTCTCACAGTTCTTGTAACTTTGGTTTGTAGACCATACAGAGCCTGTTTGTGCTGTAAATATATTCCATAGGAAGTGCTCATATCTCCAGTCTTATGAAGAGAGGACAAGTTTCTTCCCAGGTCTGAACTTCTTCAAAATCCCTGACGTGAATAAGCAGCTGAAGCAAATGAGTTTGGATTTTATATGGATTCTGGAAATTCTGAATGTTATGTGAGGTTTAGGTAACTAGATTTCTCTTACACAGCAGAACCTTTCAATTTAAATTTCTAAAATAAAGCAACTTAAAGGACAGTTGTAGAAGAGGAGCTGTGCAGGAGACGTGACCGAGTGCCTGACCGGGAGTGAGGCATGAGGCTGTGTGAGGTGTGCTAAGGACTGGGGAGAAAAGAGGAAGTGAAAACCCATTTAAGCCTCCCACTCCCCATTCCCTTCTGTAAATTTTGTCCTGGTTTATCAATTTTTCTCTCTGCTCAGCAGCATCTGCAGTTGCTCAGATACTAATTTGCCTGTGGTTGCAATGGGAGAGGTTTGTGGCTCAGGCTAAAGTAATCAAGCATGTCTTCCAGAGCTTTAATAGCATTCAAAGCAGGGAAAGACTTGACTATGAATAAAAACCTAGCAAGTTTACTTTGTATTTAAAAGGTTAATAAACATGTTTGAACAATGAGTTCTGAACATACAGTATCTTTGCTGCTGTTTAATTGCCCCATAAAAGTAGATTACAAAATCATTTGCTGTAAAAGTTAATAACGATAATTGGGAAAAAGGTGTGTTGGACTGGTTAAGGTGGTTAAGACAGGCAGGTGCAGATGAGACTGATGACTTACTGAACACTGGCTGCTGTACAGTAAATTCAGTTATGCTTGCTGCCTTGGTTCTGCTGCCTGAATCACCTGGGAACACAGTCTGGTGAGGAACTACTGCCTGGCCTGCCCAGTGTTTAATGGCAAAGCTGGAAAAGGCCAGCAGAGACTACATGCACAGTAGGGTTAAATGTTTGGTACTTTGCCTCAACCCAAACCTTTAGAGAGGCACCATTTCCTCCAAGAGGAATAGGAGTTAAGAAGGGAGAAAGAAGTCTATTAGGAAGATTAATAAGAAAGAAAAGCTGTTTCTTATGGAACTTTGTATAGAGTAAACACAAATTGGAAGAAGCCCATCAGTTTGATTTCCTTTGTCAGGCAGAATCTGCTGGTGGCTCTGTGCAACGTGGTTCTTGCTGCTGAGCACAACTTCCACAACTAATGCATGAGATTTACCTTTGCTTTTTTGATCTTCGTATGTGAAACAGCCGAGAGCAACATTTCCAGTGGTTTGGTTTGGTGACTGTATTACTACCCCAAAGAGACAGATAGTAATACTGAGGAAAGCAACCTCTTTCCGACTTAATTTTTCAAAATTCTAGAAGCATCATGAAATCTCTTGACCAGCCCATAATCCTAAATATTTCAGAAACTTTTAGCGAAGTGCCCCCACCCAGACAGATTCTACAGTCCGTAGTATGGATTTTTCCTGAAAAAGAAGGGGGCCCCATTCTTTTCATGTTTGAAACTGCACGCTAGAAGGTTAGCTGGTAATTAGTCTTCCCAGAGAGGACATTGTAAAAACAAATCATTGAGTCATTTGTTGCTGTTCTACCTATGAACACAGTTAGTTAAAAGAGCCTCTTTGCCAAAACCCTGAGAAAGAGCTCAGGATGTTCTATGTGTTTTTAAAACAGAAATCAACCAGTAACCCTGTCTTTTAGCAGAGCTTTGCAACAGCCCTGCTATAATACACATGCAGTTCTCTACGGGGAAGAAAACAGACTTGGTATTTTCATAGGGAAGAGCTGCAAGGTGATTTTGGACACTGAGAAACAGTATCTGCAGTGATTTTGTCATTGTGCTTTTATTGTCTATAGAATGGAATCTGAAATCAACTTAAGACTTTGTCTCAGAGACTTGACTATGAATTGCTACAGATGCAGGAGATGAGAGTATCTTTCTGTGTCTTTCTGAAAGGCTTTGGGCAGCTGGAGTCTACTGTCATTTTCCCACTAGAATAATCTGAAATGGTTCTCAAAGGGGAATCTGATGGGAATTGTGGATCAGATGTTCGGCATTCCCTGAGGAAATTCCTGTGAAAGTCTGTTATACCAGGGCATATTCTCCCATGTGCTTGTCCTTGGGAGACAAATGCTGCAAGGGGAAGACTGCTGGAGGGGCTGGGCTGCAGCAAGGCCAGAATAGGAATTGCTCTGGGTTTTGCTGCAGTTTCAGTTTTGGGAGTGGGTGGTTCTGTATATATTGATGTGATCAGAGACTTGGCCAATTTAGCAGTGCCCAGGAGCTCTGTAGCAACGGCTTCCTGTGGCTTAAGGTGTGCAGTGTGCACTGTGGAGAAACATGGGACAGCTTCTCAGAAAAGAGTCATGTTCCTGTTTAGATTCATTCCAGGATAGGAGGGGCATAGTGCTCTCAGCAGCCTCCTCCTTACATGGCACATGGCAGCCTCTGTGCCAGGGCAATCCTGGTGCAAGGCAGCATCATGGTGTGGGAGCTCTCCCTGAACGGCTCAGGAGATTCAGGCTACTCAGGAACCACAGACTGGTAGTTCTGTAAATGCCCATTTCTTTGGCAACAATGTGGTTTTTTCCTCAATTTTGCAGCCAGGTTGTATTTTAAATAGAGTATATACATGATGCTGGAAGAATAAGGCTGAAGAGTATGTGATGACTTTTCTGGACTTCTTGAAATACTTGATTTGAGTAGAGTCTGCCTGCTTAGTCCCCCTAGCTGTACAGCCTGGGGGTGGGTCATCTCACCAACTGTCTCTGACATCCACGCTCATGGTGAATGAACAAACTGGGAGTTCTGACCAGTGGTAGAACCATTAGATTCAAGAGGAATGCTTTAGCCATCATCCTTAATCTGCAGTTCTTGGTGGGAGCATGGAGTGGCTTTCCATTCAACATCCTTCCCAGAAACTTGAGTGTTTGTGATGTTCAAAATAAAAAACTGAAAGGAGGCCTCTCTTGCGAGGCACTGACTGTGCTTTGAGATTGGATGTCAAGTGCCGAAGACTGTGAGAGAGGTTTGGGTCCAATAGAAAGCAGGAAACATCGGAAACTTCTCAAAGAGATCCTGCTCTATGTCCCATCCTGTGGTACTGAGAAAAGCAGTGGGCCATGAGCTGGGGCCCTTTTGCCAGGGGAAGCAGTACAAACACAGTTTCTCTTTGTTTGGCAGCAGAAGCGAGCTGCACACAAACATCTTGCTAATTATGCTGCTGTAGGAAATGGGAACTCAGCCAGGTGTACATAGAGCAAGGAAAAACCCCAAAATGAAGTGAGGTAATACTATCACCAACCTCACTGTGAGGAACCATAAGGGAGAAGGAGAGGGGCTAAGCAAGGTCATGAAAAATGATCGAATTCTGTATGAGTGCATATACACAAGTGTATGAGCACTCTGACAAAAGCTGGTGGTAGATTGTTGAGAGGCCAATGCAGCTAAGTTCCTGCTTTGTTACATAGATAAATTGCCAAAGGAAACATTATCCAAACAGTTCTACTTCAAAGGCAAAATGACAAGCTTTGGGGAACTTGCGGTACTTTCAATCTGGCCAATAACCAAGTGTAAAGTGTAAAATATACATGTTTAGGAAGTAGGACACATGCCGTTCAAGACAGGCCTTTCCCATGCTCTCAGACTAGTGCAGCTCCATTTGATGTGCAAATGCATGATGTGTGATCTGTCCTGGCAGTGTGCTGCCTGCCAGCAGCACAAACATTTCACAAGCACCCTTTTGGGTTACTCCAGCCTGCTGAGTGCACGGCCTCCTTGGCAACCTCTGCAGCTGGAGCTTTTCTTACAGTCTGTTGCTGTTGCGCTTGCACAATCCACGTTTATTTAGCAGGTCCCATCAAGAGACTTCAGGCAGATAAAGACACCTTGAAAGCATCCTGTAATTGCAGGATTTGGTGTTAGATACTAGGATTAAATGACAATACAAAGAAAGGTTACAGTAATGCACTGGGGAACGTATCAGCAATGCAGACTTCGTTGATCCTTAAGGCAAATTGTCCCAGCCTCCCTGAGCATTTGAGATTTCAGGGTATTACAGCTGATAGCAAAGACCCTCCATAATTTGTGTTTATAAATTTCAACCTGAAATCAGGTGGAAAAATATTCCCTGGAGTGCTTCCCAGCACTGCAGGCACAGCCAAAAATGCATGTGCTGTGCACAGTACAGGACAGCCTCTGTGATTTGATGAAACTCATCCTATAAACCTCTGAAAAGTAGCAGTGCAAACGCTCACCACAGAGAAGCAGTGGATTGTATGTGCAGGCTCTCTTTTCCGTGTGGCTTGAGTGGATTTAAATTTGTGATATCAGAAAAAAATAATTGTGGTCTTTATGGTGTAACTGAGCTCTAGAGTACCTGTGCTGGGAGTATGAGGCTGGTTTTCAGTGGGGCTTCAGGATGTAAACTCAGCTGTCAGAACTATTTCAGAATCAACCATTCTTATGCACCAGGGGCATGCATATGTGCTTTTTCTCTCTCTCTAACAATTAGCTAAGGGGATTGGGGACATTACACAACAGCTCTGGTGACTTACCCTGGTTGTAGCAAGAGGCAAGTCAGTCTTGTGCCTCTACTCACTGTCTTTGGTACAGATCCTCATTCCTGTATGTGTGTGCAGCCTCTAGGCCTAAGTCTTAGATAACCAGGTGCTGAGCACTACCCAGTGTAGCAGCTGTGGCTAGAGGCAGCTTAACCTGCTCTGCACCACTGAAATGACTGAACCTGCACTGCAGCCAGCTGTAATCATCTGTTACTTGTGTTAGCCTTGAATTCCAGCGTGTCAGTTCCAGTCCTCTGAGAAAAATTAGGAAAGTGCTTATTGAAACCAGCAGCATCCCAGCACTCCACATTGTGCTGTGTGGAAGAGGAAAGTGGGACCTCAAGCCTTAGTAGTAGCATATCCTAGCCACACTTTAATCATGGGAAATTATACCACTACTCTCATCCTCTAACTCTCACTGATCTGTCCTTATAAATGGCCCAACTTCGTGCTAAAGTCACTCAGTTTGCTTCAGAAGCCCCTAAGCTTTCTGGCAAGGCCACACATAGTTCCCTGATACCTGTGCACTTTCAGTTGACACAGAAGATACAGTGAAGATACAGAAAGAATTAATCGACTATGTGTTTAACGAGGGCAAGGAAGAAAGATGTGTTTTATGCAGCTGTAGTCTAATGTGCTGAGAGAAGTCTGTCTGAATGGGTTGGGAATGCTGATGGCATCTAATAGCCACAGAGGCTTTTCCTGCTTCCTGATAGATCCAGCACTGTGAATATCAGTCATTGTGGTATGAAGTTGTTACGAGAAAAATAACTTCCTGTGTTGATGGACTTAGCATGCAGTAAATGGAGATGTATGGATGCAAATGCAAGGTGGTAAATGTAGCTCTCCAGAGCTCTAGGTGTGACCACACAGTCAAAGCTAAACAGTACAGTTTATTGCTTGTCTTTGTCTTCCTCTCTAGATCAACTCTTGCCCTGAATTCAGTGTTATTATGGTTCTCTTTTTTCCAGGACAGAACTGAGAAATAAGAGGACACTGTGACACATATATGCATGGCAAGTTTTTTCATCCTTGCCTCCACGGAGAGAAAGAACATCCTCTGAAACAGGGCACCACAATAAATGTGTGAATGCTATCCAAGTAGTATCAATATCCACTGCTTTGTCTGAAGGCTGCAGAACTGAAATTCTTTTTGCCTTTCTTCACATCCTTTCATCAGAAGAAATGCATTATTTCTGAACTCTCCCTTTACTACACCTGCACACACTTTTATTGATATATTCCCTTTCCCTGGCTGGAGCTCCATGGAATACTTGTTTACTATGGACTAAACTTTCTTCCCTTCATTAGGTGACAACACTCCTGGTTTTCTGTGGGTTCCAGAACAACCTTCCTTCGTTCATTTTGCTTTCAGAAAAGCACTCCATTGCTTGTGCCTATGGAAAGGGCTGGTTGTCCACTCAGTTCCATGACACAGCTGTCCATGCCACTAGTTACATTGAAATGATACTCTGCTTAATATACACCTGATATCCCAGGCTTTCAAGAACAGTACTCCTTTTCGAGAATGCAATTTACCTCCTATTATTAAGTTCTATTGACTTTTATCCCATCTATTCTAGTCAAGTAACTTTATTGTCATTGCCTGTAGACTGTTGATTAAACCAGCAGTGTTAGTCTGTGACACTGAGGTCTAACCATTGCTTGCCACACAATGAAGTGCCTTGGCCATATTAACTGAGTAGTTACTTAACCTAAATAGGCACCATTTCAAAAGAGGAATGCAGTTCCTGGCAGTGAAAGTAACCCTGGAATAAAGGGATTGCTTGAGGGAGGGTTGGATAGTACCTGGCCATGTGAATTTTACTGGCAGTCAGATAACATTCAGTCTGTCCTCTTCCCATTTTAGCATTTTGAAATTAAAGACAAGTGGAATATCACTCCATAGAAGATCTGGAGATTTAATCTGATCTAATTTAATCATCTCTTTGCAGAATCTACTAGAGAAAGAAAAGGCATCATGATTTTTTCAGACATTATCCAAAAATCAAGCTGTGATGCAGCAGTTTGTAAGGATGCCCCACTGTTTTTGATGATTTCAGACCTGACCCAATAGCTAAACTTTATGACCATGAGGGTGAGGATGAACTTTGACTATGACCTAGATCTGCAATTCACAAGTGCTTTTCATACAGCTGCAATAATATTCTAGAAAATGTAATTGGCCTTTTACTTCATTCACTTTTGCAAATGAAAATAAAGCTACTGTGAGAGCAGATCTTTTGCTAAGAAAATATTTTTTTAAATATTTTTATAGCTCTGTCAACAATAAAGGAGTCTCACAGTCTAAAGTCTTTCTCTAAACCTTTTTAATGGAAAAAACTTCATAGAAAATATCCTTTTACTTTTTTAATAACATATAACTATATACATGATTAAAAACTGTAACAAAAAGCTGCAGGGACTGGAAAAATGTTTTGTTGGATCCATGCAGATGGTACATCTAAAAAAGGATTTCACAAATCCATGTACATCAAATGGAGCTGCAGTGACAGGATTGAAAAAAATGGCAACTCTATATTATTTACCTGAATGTATTGGGAATAAAGCACAGACATACAAAATACACAAAAAGAATACAAAAGAGTACATGGTGTAAATGCTGTTAGCACAGGAAGTTTCTTTTTTTAAGTAAATAGGAGAAAAGAAGTAAAATCTCCTTCTTCACATTTTATATTGCAGTTTTAAAAGATAACTAATCTCTTACTTGCTGTATTTTGTTTTTCTTCACTCTGACAAACACTACAGTAGAAGTATACGGCATTCGAATTTAACAACTCAGGAATACTTGGATTTATCTCCATGTCTGTGAATGTACTGTCTTTTCTGAATAAGAACATGTATAAGTATTGCTTTAAAAACACATATACAGTTTGACATGAGTTATGAAACATTGAGGACCACCACACTACAAAGTGCTGGACACTCTTGTCCTAATCCAGCAGTATGTTGAAGGACACCTACAACTTCAAATCTAAGAGGAATTCCTCAGAAAGTAAAGGAAGCTAAGAACGTGCAGAAATTATCTGCTGATCAGTTCTGGAGCTTTCAACAGTTCATAGCATAGACTCTGCAGCCAGGAAAACCTATACCTGAGGCCATAATTCTGTCCTTACACCCCAGATAATGTCGCTACATGGGGCAGATGATTTACTGTACTTTTAAAATGGATTTCCTTAATTCTAAGTTAAAACATAAAATGAAACCTGTTTAAAAAAAAAAAAAAGTCTGGGGAATCGATGAGCTCTGCAGCTGGAAAGAAGAAAGAGATAGTGTTTAGTGTGTCAGTTACAAGCTGGAAGAGATTCTGTGGGCAGCAGGTAACGATGTGACAGGCTTTAAACACCTCACTTCTAGAAGAACTTGCTCATGTTTTTGTTCTGGGCCAAAAAACCCCAAACATAAATGAAAAGTCAGGACCAGCCAGTAACACCACATGAGGTTCACAAGCACGGTGAGCATGGCAAGCCACCATTTAGTAAAAAAATAAAGTCAGGCTTAGTTCTTGACAGGTGGGCTTTGGCTGGGTTCTTCTTGCTGTAACCTAATGATTCCCACTGTAATCACAGGCAGTTTAATAGCAGACAAATAAATGAAGCCTGCATATGCACATACTTGTTTAAAAAAAGAGAAAAGGTGAAAGCAACGACAGTAACAACAACAACAACAATAACAAAACTAGACAAGCAGTGAAAGCTGAAATATTCTGTGAAGCCTCGGGATCTGTTCCTGTTCTCGTTAACACCCTCCCACCCTGTCTGGCCTTGCTCTTTTGGCAGGCAGGTAAAACCGTTCAAGTTCCTGTAAGTGAAGGAGGACTTTTTGCCTCTAGCACGACATAAAGTAATTATGAAAATAAGCTTTGAAATCCAAATCACCATGAGCCATGAAAGCCAAACCTCACTGATAAGTGTTTGGTTTTCATTGTCCATATAGTGGATTGATTCCCTCCCCAGCGTGACCTCTTTATGTGACCGTGCTAATTGGAAAGTTGCCAGTCTACCAGGTTTGGGGCCGTCACCGTTCAGAGTCTTTAATTTTTTATGAACATCAGTGGTACTTGTTTGTGTCGTTCATTGTTAGTGTTTTGGGTAAAACCTGGCTTATAGAGCCCTGGTCGAAACAATGTCAGTACAAGGCAGGTCTGTTTGAGAAGGCAGCCTGAAAGCAGTAAGACTTATTTTGTTTATTTAAAGAAGAGATAAATGTGTGTGTGCATGCATTTGCATTTAACAGTTTTATAGCTAGAACCGTTATTAAATGATGCCCAATAGCAATTTTATCTCTTGCTATGATTTGTTTTATAAAGATGTAATGATTCTCAGGAGAGTTCTATGAAAACATGCAGAGCTGGTTTGCATTATGTATGCAGTTATGTGCCCAGTATATACGTTGCAACTTAATTTCTTAAATATATATTGTGTAACACTTTTTATTCCTGAGTGCTGGTCTCCATAAGGAATAGAGAAGGTGGCATCATGTGCTCTTCTGCACAACACGGTCCTTCATCATTTTAGGAGTTCTTCTGAGGGATCTTTATTGTCACAGTTTTAACTTCAGAATATTCTCTCAATCCACATTCACCCCTGGAAAACAAATTGCAGCATCAGCTTATACCAGATACTGAGCAAAAACCTGTGAAGTGATTTCTTGATAAAGCTAAGATTTAACCTAAAATTCCAGTTCAGTTTAGGTCAAAATAACAATGGATGGCTCCAACATTTGATAAGGAGATACAGAACGTTAAACCCAGAAATACTCATTGTCTGTTGATGGAACTTTTGGAAGTGAATTGATGTCTGCTGTCTTTTCCAGACCGTGAAAACATCCAAACACCAAGACCTACCCCACTGGCCAGTGAAATTACTGCTTACATTTGCACTCAAGAAAGAGAAGGTCCACACTGAGTACAATGAAAAATGAACTACTCACAACCCTGCATAAAGATGAACTCGACTCGTAACCCACTGATCTTTTTTCCCTGGCAAAATACCCAGCAGTAGGAATCACCATTTGCACATGCTGTGGAAGACAGTTCTGTTTGCTCAGATTCCTTCTAGGCTTCTGCACAAAACCTCTTTTTGTCCTGGTACAGCACCTTACATAAGGTCATCCATAGGGGTAAAAGCCAGCTACTTCCTTAGTCCCAGTCATCTGACCCATGGCTCTGAGGGGCACATGCTCTGCTTGGGATAAATTCTACTTAAGAAATGTGTGTAGCTCCAGACACCTGTTGGACACATTTTTGCAAGCCAACAGCATGGCCAGTGATTTTATCTATGTCCCAACTGCCAGTTAGTTTCTTATCTTGATCTGCCAAACAAAATTAGAGACATTTATTGTCTGTTTATTCAGCTCAAGGCTTCGGGGATTTAAGCATTTTTTTTCTGGCCAGAAGTTTGGAAGTGGACAGTGGTGATGAATTCTAAGGCAAGTATTTTTCAAAAGTTAGAAGGCTGCACTTGCTGAATAGGAAGATGGGTTATGCCAGACATTCAGAGCAGAAGAGTCTGTGTATGTTCGCTTAAAGGAGTTGCTTGTCCCCACAGCCTAATACAGGGAGCAATAACATCCTATTCTACGGCCACTTTTGGTCCTCTTGGGTTGCAGTTCAGTATCAGGGTGAGAACAAGGATTGTGTCTGTGAAAAGGAGCCCATGGATCAGATCTGCAGGGTGGTATGCCTTGGTTGTGTAGGTATGAGGGCAGGGAAACAAACTGTTTTTCAAGAAGAAATATTACATACTCTCTTCCCTCCCCCAGTCCGAGAGAAAAAGAATTTCAAGTCCAAGCACTTCTCCTGCTTGCACTTGTTTTTTGGAATTAAACTGTGCACTGCTGTATCTTTGGAGCTTTGCAGACAATAATTCCTGTGACATTAAAGGCTAGTTCTGAAGTAGAATGGCACTTCTTCCCCTTGAAGACATGTGGACAGAAACCAGAATTTGCCATGTGTGGCTATCTGGGATGAGTCACCCAATTTTTAGCTACAGGAGTTAAATTTTACGTTGCCCAGGTAGTGATATGAAGCTTTAAAGTGGCATGAATGTAAAAAACCCATGTCTTTTAAACCCCTTCAAGAATATGAGAATATTGTAAGTAGTCTTAATGCAAACAGAAATCAGCTGCATTGTGGACATGAGTTCTGGTTGTCTACTGGGATGCACTTCTGTGGAAGTGTAAAATGAATATAATAGATTTCAACTTTCTGTGTTCGTTTTTTGCCCATGTGTGATGAAAACCTGTGAATTTAAATGCAGGACCAAAACAAGTCCCAGATAGTACAGGCAGCACAGTGGCACAGTTACGATCTGGCTGTAACACATTATTACATTAGCAATGACACACTTATGTATGAACAGTTTGCTTTTTTTTTTCTTTAACTGCCTGACTTAACATTATTTATCCTGTAAAATGTATCCCCTAAAAACAAGGATCTAAGAAACTGTGGCATTTTAATAAAAGGTATGCAGGTATTAATGCAGGGTGGGGGAGGTGAATTAGGAGGTGATATCTGATCAAAGAGGTTCTGAAAGAGTAGAATAATTACTCATAAGTGGGTTTTCAGGCATCTTTGTGAGATGGAGATTATTGCCATTCCAAACATTTGTTGTTTATGATGAATAATTTCAAAGCTGTAGATGGGAATCAAGTGTGCAGCTACCACAGATTTTTCCATGGGAGCTGGGGCACTGCCCGGTTTCCCCCCTTTCAAGAATTCTACGACACAAATACATGAATATTTTGCTTGCACAGTGAACCTCCCTGGAGTCAGTGGGGTCGCTCTTGGGTGTCAAGTTACTGAAGTGCTCTATGGAGCTTAGTAGTTTTAGAATATTTTCACAATGATAAGAGTTAGATGAGCTGACATATTTATGCCAGTGTGAGATCACCTCATAACTCATGAATGTGGAGAATAGTATGAATGTGTTATTCAAAGTACTCCCTAACGAGGGAAAATACTTCAGACTACATAGAGCTTATTTTATAGATCAAGTTGTATACTTCAACATATTTAAAGTTTTAAAGAGTTTGACCTTACTTTAGTTTTACTGCTGAGTTTGCTATTAGCCATAAGCTATTTTGAAAACTTAGGTGAGACGTATCTGGTACACATACATGCCTCCTGCACAGAAATTAATGGAATGCTTTGTATGTAACCAACCTGGGGCTGATGCAATTGCTAAACTTCCTTGTGATTGTAATGAGAATGAAAAACTGGTAAGACTTTAAATTAGGTACATGGGACAGTTTTTGAGCAGGGAGCTCCATTTCAAAATATTTGGCACTTAGTTCTAAATGGAATAAGAAAGGCTGAAAGCTTCATAATGGAAAGTGATTTTTTAATAGGGATGTAAACACATTTGTCTCCTTCTCTAGGCCTGATTTCATTTAACATTGTTTATAAATCTGCAAGCTGATAACTTTTTTATAAGATTCAGATGACCTATATTAATAAATACGGTAAAAACTGAAGAAAGAAAAGGAGAAAAAGCAAGAGAGGCAAAATATATGGCAAAACAACTCTGAAACAAGTACTACAAACCAATTAACAAGCACACAGCAGTACCAAAAGAGGGTCTTTCTGAAAAAGTAATGGTTAATATGGCTAACAAAAACTTTCAGAAAACACATTTTTCAAGTTCAGAAAAATACTCAGAAATTTTCAGTTCCTTTCAGGATAAGAAGAGAGTTCCAGGAAGTAGTTTGCAATATTGAAAAAAGGCAGAAAAGTGATCTCACCATGCAAATCAATTGCATTAAGTACTTGCAATGATTAAAAGTCCCCTTATATTATATTATTGTGCCCTGATTCTCAGATTTGAATATTTCCTGATCTTAATTTGCATGGAAGGATTAACTAATGTTTATTGAGTTGTAGAACTGAAAACAATTTAGAAAACAGCAGCGTAATACTTACATCTCTCTCCCATTGCCAGACATTTTGAATCCTCCAAAAGGACTTTGGGCATTTAAGGCATTGTAGCAATTTATCCTGTAACAGGAAGAGGCATTAAGTCCAGCTGTGCTGTCAGAGACCTTTGGATAACTCAGGGAGAGGCTGAAACTTGTGGAGCTAAGGACACTGTATTCCTCTTAGTAATAACAAACTTGTTTCATGTTGAAAAGAAATGAGGGATTTGTGCTGAAAAACCCCGTTCTGCTCCTTACTCATGACCAGAATGGGGTTTGACCTGAGAGGACTGGGGGGAGAGGACCCCACACTTGGACCCAGCTTCAGTAATGAACTGTTAATCTGCTGGCAAACCTCTGTGCCAGTTTATAACTAAGAGCTATTACATTTGAATTTGCCCTTTTTCTCCCTAATTTCTTGCAGATCTTTACTTTACCCAGGCTTGCCACACTAAATTACAGGCTAGTAAACTCTAGAGATGGCATTACATACTCCTAAGGACTAAAGAGGATGTGTCCCCTCAGTTCCCTAATGTAGAAAGTACACAGTTCTTTGTGCCTTGGGCAGAAACTTCACAGGATTCCTCTTCTATGCACAGAGGATCCTTTACCCTGTTTGTTTTCAGTCATGCCATTCAGCAATGGCAAGGTGCTTCCCGTTTCCAATAGCATTCCCCAGCACAGAGCAGTCCCAACACCCCCCTGCAGCTGTTCCATGTCTTGGCTAGTGATTCACCACTAGGACTGTCTACATAAATATTTTTAAAGAAAAGCTGCAAGACTGAGGTGAAATAACGACAGTGAGTCAAACTCTTTGTCTTCAAGAGCAGTGGTGTGATAACTTGTGCTTACCAGACTGTCCCAGCCTGCATTGCTGAAGAGACTGTCAGGGCCTTGTTTATGTCGTTTGTAAAGACAGCAGCTACCAGCCCAAAATCAGAATTGTTGGCTCTCTCTATAACTTCATCCATGGTTTTAAATCTCAGTATTTCTTGAACGGGCCCAAAAATCTGCAACAAAGATTAGTCATCAGTTGTTAAACTATCCCACTCAGAGGGATTTTATTCTGCTCTTTTATTCATCTTCTCTCTCCTGTTCCCACAGCAAGATTTAATAGTGATAATATCTGCCTGTAAAACTGCATGAATTTCCCAAAGCAGCTGCCTCTGTGGAACTCATCCATTCTAACCTTATCTCCTCTTTGAGGTCTGAGACCTTACGGCCAATGACAAAAATTGAGCTTCCTTACCCAACCGATGTCAGCTGCTGTGTGCGTACGCAGTTCTGAAAAGATTTTATTCGTTTTTTAAAATATAGTGGTAATTTTCACTCTGAAGCTTTTGTGTCGGGAATTAAACAAAAAGTAGTCCCGTTTAGGACATTCTAAAATGATTTTGTGCAAATACCTCCTCCTTGGCAATCCTCATGTCATCTGTTACGTTGGAAAACACTGTAGGTTCAATGAAGAAGCCCTTTCTTCCTAGTCCTTTACCCCCACATTCGAGTTTTGCTCCTTCTGTAATGCCACTTTGAATCAGTTCCAAGATCTTGTTGTATTGTTTTTTATCAATCTGAAAGAGAGAAGAATTGCAGACCATATACTTGACAGTCGAGCCAAAATAGGGTTTTTTTAGGCAAGTCATGTCCCAGTGAGTAGGCTCATGCTTATATTCACTACTCTTTGAGCTGGAGAGGCAAAGATCTACAAGTAGCTGCTGACTGTGACCTTGGGCTCAGTCTTCATAAGGGTGTGTTCCCTTATGTTTGTGGCTCAACCCGCATTCTTGCTAAACAATCTAGTTTATAAGCACAAAAAAAAGCAGATCATTAATTTTTGTCCCAAGCTAACTTCCTGAGAACGGTATAAGCCCAGCCGGTTATTAGTGGCAGGAATATTTTATGAAGACTTATTTCTGACTATGTTCATTATTTGCTTAGAATTCATGGGCCTACAAGCACAGTTATGGTTCTAGACAATTCTTGGAAGTCAGTGCCCACAGAGACTTTTGAGAGCTTCTCACAGTTTACAGCTGTATCTTGGGGGCTGAAGATTCAAATCTTGCTCTTAGAATTGGGAGACAAATCTTGATATTTAAGATGAGATTTTTAATTAACAAGAAGCACCTCAGAGCTGCACAGATTATCTAATTCTTTAGAATTTTAATCTTGAAAACATTGTGTCAGCTACCCTGGACTATGAGTGAGTGTGCACTGACTGACCTCTGTCTTAGTGGAATTTAAACACTTTCAGGCACCTCCTGGGCTGTAGAGCTGAAGCACAGCTCCTTTACCTGTGGACCTTGTTCTGTAGTCGGGTCGAAAGGGCTCCCCACAACTCTCCTCTTTGCCCGTTCTACGCTTCTTCTGACAAACTCTTCGTAGATTGATTCTTCCACATAAATCCGTGAGCCTGCAGTGCAGCATTGACCTTGATTGAAGAACACCCCTTGGTGAGCTTGTTCCACAGCGTAGTCCACTAAAAAAACCAAGACAGCACGTGTTGCACTGAAACACTGTCGACAAATCTGCTCTTGCACCAGTGTCATGTGTATTATACAGTGCCACAAACTTCAGAAGTAGGATTTGGTTAAAAAAAACCTGAATCAAAACATACTATAGTTTTATCAGGTCATAAATGAGGTTGATTCATTTTGTGTCATAATTCCTGTGAAAATACAGAGCTTTTAAACATGTCCAGGATTGATTTTTTCCTCATTTTTCCACCCTGGACACACCTATACTGGAGGGATGCTAAGGAGCATAACAACTGTTTCAGAAACACTAGACTTCAAGGGACTGCTTGTGACTTCAGACATCATCTAGGTAAAGGAGAGTCCACAGGTAACACATTCCACGTGCCATCTCGTGACACAAGCCACAAAATATTCCCATGGCAGATGATAAATCAAGACAGTGCTTTAGCAGTCTATAGGAGCAGGGTATGCAAGAGCAACTTCACCAGTGTTGCAATATGCCAGCAACATGTAATTTATCAGTTTAAACTCTTGAGACCCCAGGAAGTAGGATGTGCCTCATACAAAGCCTGTCTGACTGGGGTCAGTACAGGAGGTGAAAATTTGTCAGTGATCCCAAGCTGTCACTTGGTGAAATACTGCACGTGTGAGAACTACAGCAAACCAAGGACTTGGGAGAATTTGACTTTTGGCAAAAAAATGGCAAGACTTGTCCATCCCAAAAGCCAAATTCTTTTTCTGCAACACAGAACCATCTTCTTGGCCTATACAGATGATGGGGTAAGGCTTTAAAATTGTACGTCAGTTATAGGACCATCAGCCCTTGATTTCTACTCTGACTTCCTTGGAGGTACAACTAACACATTCTCTATCCAAGCAGGAGAGAGGATCCAGTCATATTTAGACATTCAGATCTACATTCTTCCTTTGGGTGTAATAGCTGATGAGACAAGAATAATGAATTCATCCCTAAACAGTGATACGCCACAGCACTGCAATACCTCTGTTACCAGCTGTAGCACTTTGGAACACTGTTTAAAGTATAATCTTCTATGGACTAAACAAAGCAACTGTGCTTTACTTTCTGCACGTTCTAGACAGCTCCATCTAACAGAAATATCTTAGTCTGCCCTCAGTGTGGTCTTCAGAAAAATTAAATGGGGTGTTCCCTGGACCACATTCAAATTTTCCCAGGCATCTCCGTGGAGATTGAAAGCACAAGTGGATAGATGGGATTAACTGATGTTTCTTCCTCTATTGTTAACAGTTTTTCACCATGAGGGGGTCTAACCATTCTTCCCTGGGTCTTTTTGTGCACTAAACTTTCAACAGCTTTATCATGCTTTCTGCTAACTTTTGGCACACAGTGTTCCTCAAGCAGAACAAACAGTTCCTTTAGAAGAGTGAGCAAATTGCTGTTCTTAAATAATCAGAGCTTTGAAGTCTAAATCTTAGGTCAAGTGCTGGAGGTTGTAATTTTGGGAAGACCAGAGAGCTTTAGAGAGTTTTCTACTGTGGACCCAACAGTCTTGAAGAAGACTGTGCTCTCTCCTTTGTGTCTGTTATTCCCCTGTTGCCTGTAGTTTCATCACAGAAAAACAACAGCTCCATGTGGCAGCCAGGAGCAGTTGTTCTTCCCCGGTGGAAGTTCAGAACACAGACCTGCCCCCAGCATGTATCACTCTACCAGAGATGTTCAGGTGATGCAGTGTGAGTTAGTGGCTTAGGGGCATTTGAAGTGTGGTGATATCTGTTGGGAGATGGAGAGGAGTAACTGGGCTAGAAGGCTGTAACAGCTGCATCTGGCTCCGGTTGACAGGAGCTTTTTTAGCTTACCAGGATGACTGTGGCTGAAATGTAGATCCTTGACTTGGTAAAACATTTCTATGTAGAAAAGCTGCTGGAAGTTGTCAAACTTTCCCCAGTCTTTCAGACACTGATAAGTTTTGAAAATGGGTCCAGGATTGTAACCAACTCGTGTAATTGATGTTGTTCAGAATCAGTCTTCTATTCACTTCCCCCTTTTAAATTAGAAGACCAAATCCCTGTGTGTCTATTTATTGGGGTTACAAAGCTCTCAGAGAAGGCATTGAGTACAGTGTGCCTGCACACAGCCTGAAACAAGAGCTCTGAGCAAGGTGTGAACCATCTCATTCATCTTAATGGAGTGTTAACTTCAAAACCTCCTGCTGACAATTTAGATATCACCATTTTTAACTATTTCTTTGCTGACCATTTAAGCAGAAACTTCCAGTTTGTGTTTATATCCTATCCTAAACAGCTGTCCTGTACCTTCTCAGGTGCCAGAAATCTCAGCTGCACAACATCATATGTCTGCCAAAACTTTCAGCTCCCTGCTGACAGTGGCAATGAGGATATTTCAATACACAGTTCTTCAATTGTGAAAATTAAAAAAGGGAATAATCTCCATTTATAGCAATTTAACAAAGGAATACTGCACAGACTGGATTAGCTACTCAAGTGTAATGAAAGTCCTCCCTTTTTATAAAGCCTGTGAAGCAACAAAAATCACAGAATTTCCAGATTTAAAGCACTAGATCACTTTGCTGCAGAGGTTAGTATGACAATTTGTATGGGACCATGACTGTGAATAACACCCTGTCTATATGCTTGGTTATAATGTTTTTTCTGCTTTCTTGTTGACTATGAATCTGTGGGTCCAAATGTTTTTTTATAAGAAATATCTTATAAAAAATACCTTTATAAAAAATACCTTAGGCTGCTTCTGTAAGATTGAAAAGTGCAATTAGATACAGCTGCATTAATTCACTTCACTTTGTATGAAGGATGTGCCCTAAAATAGAGGGAGGGGGGGAACCGTTACACAAACATGTTTTTAAGAAAAATATGGAAGTGCTGACTTACAATCAGCATCTGCAAAAATAATGTTTGGGCTTTTCCCACCCAGCTCCAGTGTAACTCTCTTCAAATTACTCCTTCCAGCTGCTTCTTGGATCAGCTTCCCAACCTGAAAGGAAATGGAGACACGTTTTACAGGGGACGTAGTCATACAGCTCACTTTAACAGCCAAGCCTGGCTATCGCCAGCACAGAGCTTTAACCAGTCCAGCAGGTTCTTGGGTCCAAACACATTCATCAGCAGTGGACAGCTTTGCATTTTCCCCCCCTAGAAACTGAGAGGGGATAAGGCACAGCACAAGTGGGGGTACCCTTCACCCATTTATATCTATGCTGAAATGGCTTGGGGCTTTCTTTTAGGGGGCTTTAGGAGGGCTAAGTGAAAAATTTGAAATTGTTGCAACTGGAGTTTCTTCCATCCAAACCACTGACAGGTTCGCTAGGTTTAATGTGTCGAGTTCTGATGAAATCATCAGCCTCCCCTGCAGGATTAACAGCACATAACAAAGTACCAAGTAGGGCAAGAAGTTACAAAAGCACCATCCCAGATCTGACCCGCAGCTGCACCACAGATAATCTTAATATGGGTTGAGGAGGTCAAAAGCACCTCCAAAATGTCTTTGTAGATTGTGGGGTCAGCCGGAGCAGAATGCAGCCCCGTGGCTGGAGCAGCCACAAACTGCAGATCTCGCCAGTGAACACGAGAGTAGATTAAATGGAGTAGCAATCTGACAGCTACATATTTGACGTGTTTCCACATCAGTACAGTTGGACAGGCAGCTCTGCTCCCTGGAAATTCTTCTCTCCCTGGATCAACAAATCCAAAACAGATTGGATTTTATACTGATGCAGTGTAACTGTGCTTATTTTGCAGCTAAGGAAGTAATCACAGGTAGATTTAGGCTCCTACATGTTAAAACACAGGATTAAAAGTACCTATGGAATATTGAGAAGCCTGAGAACCTTGATAGGTGCTTTCTTTTAACTGGGACATGTTTTAATGTCACACAGAAAGTTAGATGTGAAGTGAGATTGGAGTGAGTCCAGAGGTGGACTTTTTTCTCTTGTTTCTCTATCTGTTTTCTATTTCCAAGGTTATGTGAGTGAGATTTCCTGCAGCAAGGGGTTAATGGATGAGAAGCTGAACCTCTCAGAGATTTGAAGGCAGTCTGCTAGAGAAAGTTAAGTCAGCACTGGAGTAATCAGAAGGCAAATGAAACAGAAACCAGGGCCCCCAAAGAAAAAAAACAAAGCAAAACCCCCACAGGATAATGAAGGAGTTCTCAACCACTTCATGTACCTTTGTGATTAACTGTTTATCTGGTGATACCACAGTTGAGTGTGACTGAGGTTATTTTTTCTTTTTTTTTTTCTTTTTTTTTTTTTGATTTTAAAAAAAGCTATTTTTCTTTATCCAAGTTTTGATGGAATGGAGTGTTTGACATTATCATGAAATTCCTTGCATATCCCCTTAATTGGAGCTGATTTTATTGCTATGTTTGACTGACAGCCAGAAGTGAACCTGAAAAAGAAGGGCCCTTTTTGCCTTCCACCCCCACCTCATACATCCAGCACGTCATCTGGAAATTCCAGCCTCTCAAACTGTGCTGAAAACTTCCACTGCAAAGCAGAGTTCTGTGTTTATAGCCAGTGCCAGCCAATGCCATTCACACCCTCACTGCCTTGAACCTCCCCCTCTCAAAGAACAACAACCACCCGTTCCCTCTCAACAGTTCTCAGGGAAGCCAGAGCAACGTATGATGCCCTCATCTCTCTGCCTTCCATTCTACTTTAGTGTCAAAACAGTTTTGTACATGTCAGTGGAGATTTCCAAAGGATTCTGTGCAAATATGTCATAGGCAAATAGGCAAGTCCAAATACAATGTATTTGGGAAATACTAAAGTCCAAAGGGCTTGGAGACAATGGTGTTATTTTGGAAAAGTGTGGTCCAGAGTATTTTTAGTACAGACAAGTTGTTGTCAAGTTTCCAAGTACAAATTTAATAGAAAGCTTGACTGTGTCCTTCCCGCTAGAAATCAGTGTAAGCATTTTTGTTCACTGTGCTCCCATTGTGCCCTGTGCTCTTACACGTTGAGAGAAGTCTTAGGGAAGGCACCAGCGCCGTGGTTATTTAGTGACAAAGGCAGCCTTTTGTGACCGACCCTCTCTTTATGGAGAGAGACAGCATGAAAGGGATAAGTGATAGTGTTGCAATCTGCATGGCCTTTCCGTACACGCCTCCTGCGGTGTCTCTCAGCTCTATCCCCGAGCTCCCAATAGGCAGAACAGCCTTGCAAGGGAACGCTGGAGGAGAGGACTCCCCCACAGATAATGGAGCTGTGCGATTATTCAGCAGGAATGTTGGCAGAGAAAGCCCTGACTCCCCATCCTTGTTTTGAATAGGCTTCAAGATTGATATCAGGAGTATCCCTGGATAGCTTGTGAAGTACCATAACCTTGTAAGCTGCACGGAGGGTGAGGCAGATGTAATTTGGCTTGTTTCAAAGAAAACAATTTGTTATGCAGAACAACAACAACAACAAAGATTAAAGAAGCATTTTGAGGCACCCCTGTGCAAGAAAAGCTGCGTGAAGAATAGTCCCATAAGAGTCTGTTTCTGGATTGTGAAGGGTATGACGTTAGGCACTGAGAGTGTATCATGATCTAATACATTCAATTGTTGCTTGTTTATGCCTCCTGTATTTGGAAATTTAATGTCTCTTTCAAGAAGCAGCTTAAGCAGTCACATTTTAAATACTTTGTGCAGAAATGAAAAACAGTTTGTTGCCTTTCGTGTTCTCTTAATTTTCTGTTTTCTGCACACAGGTTTTGCCTGTTATGTTAAAGCATTAGAAGTCTCATGAGTCAAAAGCAAACCTCCAAGGTTCGTGGTACTTCCTCTACAGCTCTGTCATTCAGAATGTCTGAGTTCTCCTTTGCTCTGAACCTTCTTTTGATCACAGATACATGGCAAATCACTAGGGAACATTTGAACGTGGAGGAACAGCAGTCTAGCTGAACAGCAGGGGATTTTCTTGCACCCTACCACAGACCAGACAGTGAAGGTAACACAGTGAACTGTGTAGATTAAAAGATTCCATGGACAGCGCAAAATTTGACAAAGGAGACATACATCATCAGTTAGGACTTTCAAATAATACCTTCAATGCCTTTCTTGGGATATTGAGAGAATATCTGAAGAACAGTAATTGCTTTTAGTTACAAGAGATGGATTATGTTTTGGGGAGATGGAATGACCAGACAGAAATTTTCTATGTTTTCTGAAAGTACAGTCTCTCCAGCTCTTGAGGCACTTGATGTCAGTGTTTTGGCAAAACCTTCAAACCCATGCTGCCGCCTCATTTTTTATAAATTCCAGATTATATGCAAAATCTTTCTGATAAGGATTTTAGAACCTCATGGCATGTTCAGGGTGTGTCTCCAGCAAGGACAAGCAAATTTGAAATACCAGCCGCTTTATTTGACTGTGCAATGCCTTGTGTGAGGAGCAGCCCTGCAAAGAGCGTAGTGAATAGTACAGCACAAGTGAAAAGGCAATCCCAATCAGAAATCCCTGGACAGAATCCTAAACTATAAATGGCTCATTTGTTCTTTGGCTTTAATCCTGGCCCCATGAAAATCTGTGACTAAACTCTTGTAAACGTTGATAGGGCTGATAGGCTGTTTGTATTGATTTTAAGATGGTGAACCCTTTTGACATGCATCTTTCATAGGCAAAGAGGCACAACAGTTGCCCAAGGACAGCTCCCTAAATGCTACCAAAAACACAAAGAAAGGAAAAGGGTATCAACTCCTTCTCATTCAGGAAGCACAAGTAGTCCCAGTTAGGATAAAATTGATTCTGCAGAAGCAGGAATGAATGCTAATGTAGCCTTCCTAAATCGGGGCGTATGTGTAGCATCTTAAACTCACAGACTTCTCAGGATGGGTCAAGTCACCTTTAGGATTCGTGTTGCTAAGGTAGAAAATGCCAGGATGCAACTCTTCATGATGCCTAAAACCCACAAGAGATTGTGTGATCCAGGAGAGCTGACACAACTCACTGCTCGTGCAGTAGGTAGACATTCTGTCTACATCATGCATTGTGGCATTCATCTCACTTCAGAAATGAAAGGAGAATCCTGCTGAGTAAATTAGAATCAGTGGTAATACAGCTGTTAGCTACAAACATTTGTTTGGCATGAATCAATCTTGACTCTCCCTAGTTTGCTTTGATGGTCTCTCTAGTATCTTGTTGACTAATGATGAGATCATGGTTTGTTAATCTAAGTGCATAAAGAAAACATTCTGCCAAGCAAAATGCAGACTCTTTTGCTGGGCTTTATTGCAGTTGTTTATAGACCTTTTGTTTACACAGGCATCCAAACCAATTTGTTGGATATTTATTTGGGTTACTCTACAGAACTGCCTGAACTCAGACCTGAATCCTATCTTAAATCTGTCTGCATTTTAATGGGTCGTAGTTTGAACAAAGTGGAAACCAGCCACTTAGGATACATTTCTTGTTGGCCAGAGCTTCAAATGTTATGTGTGCTATCTGTAATTCTCATCTTGAGAGTGTTTAACAGCTGGAGGGAGTTGTAAGCCACTCTGATTTGGAGGTTACACATTTGGTTTTGAACAGAAGTTATTAGAACTCATTAAGCTTTTGCAACAATCAAAACACGATTTTTAATCCAGGCAGTGCTTTAAATGCACATTTAAAAAAATTTATAACTTCTTGGTCTCCATAATCATCCCTAATTTTAGACACAGAACATACTGCGTCCAACTACTCCCTGTGCACCAGGAACTTCTGTTCCCACACACAGTTCCAGTTCAGATGGAGCACACAGGTACAGACATGGGCAGACAGCTCAGAGCGGTCAAAATGACTGTAATTGCAAAACCTTAACTGAGCTCACAGATTTGAATGGAAATAAAGGCAAATCAAGAGTAAAGCAGCTTCTGATGGCTGCTTTTCTTTGCTATCTGAAGGCCTCTCACCTTTTCTGCATAACAGAAGTTCTTTCAGAGAATACCAAAGTAATGTGAAGAACTTCTCTGCATTTCTGATATGTGTAGAAATTGTTCCCTCATCAGCACTTTTTCTTGGAAATACATAGGGCCCACTGTTCATTTCACTGGGGAAGAGACTTGCATAATGTCTCCTGTAGTTCTGAGCTCTGCAGCCCAACAGCAGACACCAACATTTCCCCTCAATGTCTGGGTGAGTCAGACATCCTGAGTTTGGATCTGTTCTTAAACTCAGAAATTATAAACGACTGAGTCTATTTTAATTAAATCATTGCTACTAAGTTTCGTAAAGGAACTCAAATAGACAAGAATGCGGGGAACAGTGAAGAAGCTGAGGCAGAAAGGGGCAGTGTAAAAGGAAAAGGCACTTACAGTGCACAAGAGGGATAGTGTGGGAGATAGCTGAGCTTTACAGAACCTCTCCCATGGTCCTCATGAGTGAGAGTTTCACCCTACAGCTCAGGACCAGAAAACCAAGGAGAAATTCAGTAAGATGTAATGAGAGATGTAAATTGATTATGGGCTTTCAAGGGAAGGTAGGAAAGGGATAGGAGTGACTGTTGACATGGTCATGTTAGCTGAAAGAAAGTTTGGTTATGGCAGTTTAAGTTTCATCTGATTGTGGAAGATGAGAAAAAAATGTGCTTGTGAAGCCTGAGAGGAGATTGTCATAATTAAGGGGGATCATGGATTAGGCCTGGTTCACTAAAACCAACACAGTAAAAATAAACACTTTTGTTAAAATGCCTGTATCAAAGAGGCTGCTGAAGAGTGAGAACCAAAGCAAGCAGAGAAGCCAAGAAAGCTACTGGACTCCAAGTAGTCCAATAGTATTTTTAGGCCTGCGTTCATACTTAGTATGATTTTATTTCTTTCAGTATGACAGTTGGCAGAGTGAGGTCCAGAGCCTGCCAGGTGTTTGTAGAACCCTTCCTAGTGAGCTGTGGAGTTTTGAGAGGCATGGTCTGGGAGGCTGGGAGAGGAGGTGATCCATGGGAGAAGGCATGAAGAAGCAAGAAGCAGGCAGGCTAAGGGATGAAAGAGTTGGCAGACTACTCTTTTAGTGTGGGTAAACTAACCATAAAAGGAGGGAGTAGCAGGAAAAAGGGAGAGAAGTGAAATCAAACAGTAATAGAGCTCTTAATGATTTTTCACATAGTATTTGTGGGGGAGAGTGTGAAAATATATAGTAGTATTTTTGAAAAAATTTCAGAGCACTAGAGAATCTAAAAACCAGAGAAGAGAGTGCACACTGGACAGCTGATAAATTAGAAATCAGAAGCATAAGTTAGAAGTCATTTATGTGTTGCCATTGCATAGGCATGGGCTTGAAGCCTCCCAGCAGTCAGGAGTTTCAAGAGGTACTGGACTAATGTACGGGTGACAGGGCCATCGGTGCTATTAAATACAAGTGCCCACATGCACCTTCGGGCTCAGGAAGTCTGTAAGTTGTTGATTGCCAGAAGCTGTGAGGCTACAGCAAGGAAAGGATCACTCTACACATGCTCCCTTCTTCTGTGAGCATCTGTTACTGGTCATGTTGCAAGATAAGGTGCTGGGCTGGGTGGCTCTTTGGCATGGCTGTGTCAGACTTTATTGAGTTAAGGTCATGAACTTGGCCTTTTGGCTCATATTTCTATGGATTGTGTTCTACGCATTTTGGAAAACATCAGCATTAAATTTTTTGGTAGGAAGAGCAGACTGGTTTCCGCCTTTCAAGAATATTGCAGGAAATAGATAGTAATAGCCTGGTTTTGTGATTTTTACAGGCAAATGGGGAGTTTTCATTAGCCATCAGTACATACTTCAAAGGTAAAGAGCACATATAAAAGGATCTCATAGTGAAAACTTGAGAAAAACCTGTGCTTCGGAATCTGAACTTGAAGATCTTTGCGTTTGTACTGATGGCTTTTATCATTAACTTGCTCAAGTTGGAAATATTAACTGCCTTAACTAGCACCTGGATGGAATGGGGGAATGGAAGTTAATATTGTGGTGTTTATACACCTAATGGCTTTAGGAAATCCACATCACTGGAGTGCACAGTTGACATGTCTCAGACAAGCACCAGAGAGACAAAACATTTCCATTATTATTTCATTAGAAATTGCAATCTGTTTTGGAGAAGTCAGAGACTCTATGGTCCGGCTCATATCAGAGCATTGTGTTTAAAACGTTACAATGTTGACTTGCTGTTACAAAAATTCAGTGTTACAGGAAATCAGAAACAATATGGAATAGTTTACACTAACTCTGCATTAAAACGTTCCATCTGTTCTTGCTTTAGGTTCTTAGAGAGTTGCTTTTTCATCTCTGTAATGCTTTTCACTTCCTATTAGTAAGGCTTTTAAAGGTAGGCACCGAGTTAGTATAAAACCCACAGCTTTTGAGTTTAAACGCCTATTAAAACTAAAGCTGTCTGGAACTACAATAAAAATTTATTTTGGCTACAAGAGACAACTTTGAAACCTAACCCATCTGTATTTTTCCTCCTCCAAACAGTGCAACATCCTGTATAATAGAATATTTATCTTAAACAGAGACCACATATCTTTATGAAAACAATTGTTTCAACTTAATTTATGGGGGGTAATCAGCTCATATTAAAGTTTTCGATATTCCAGGATGCTAATGTTAATTGCTTACAGGAGATGTAATGACTAGAGTAATTCCACAGAATAATCTGAAATCTGATGTAGCCATGGACTTAAAATGTAACCTGTGTGTAGTGGAATCTAAAATTGTCATTAAAAATCATGTACAGGCCTATAGTAATTGCAAAACACTCGTCTACAAATTAAGCATATGACTGCAGCTACATTTTACTGGTAGTTTAGGCTTGTGTGTGACTTCCAAACTCAAATACAGTATAATTCCCCCAGAATAATTCATTTGAAATAATTGAGCTGGTCTTAGAAATCCCTGGGTCCACCAGGAAGATACCCACACACATCTAATAGGGCTGCTTGGTCAGTGAATTTATCCATGCAAATCAAAACCCAAATAGCCTCACTGTGAAGAGCACCATCCCTGGGATGCATAAAGCCTTCCACTGCCATGAGTGGGAGTCAAACATATCAAAGAGAGACTGGATCCCCGGGGTTTAGCTCCCTCCATACAATAGTTTGTCAGATTTTGCATTGAAAAGGGCTGGGTTTAGCACTCTCTAAATATAACCAACCCTGAAACTCCCACAGAGATTCCTTTCTGTCTGCCTTCAGACAATGAGATAAGGCCCCTTCTCCTGTGACTTCAGTCTGGAGTACCTCTGTCATCCCCACCCCAGCCCTGATAACAGCCAGCTTTGCACATATTTGAGAGCAAGACGTGATGTGAGTTTTGAGGGTTAGTCTTTCTGTAGATTGCAGCCTTCATCTTCAGAGTGAGCCTCCTCTGTAACATCTGCACCAGAGACTCATAGCAAGACATTTTGGCATCCAGGAGACAACTGTCTCCCCTCATCCTCTGGCCAGCTTCTTTCCATCATTTTGGGAAGAGACACCTTAGGCAATCCCTTTTTTTTCCCTGCATTCCTTCCTTTTTAGACCTCCTCCTCATCCTTAATATACTTGAATGCAGCATCACAGTTGAAATATCTTTGCCCAATTTGCCCCCTTCCTCTCCCCTTTTCCCCGAGTACAGCAAGAGACACAAATTGTGGCTGTTAAAGCAGCATTTATGTGTGCTGTGATATAAACGGGATGTTCTGCCTACTTGCATGTGATTCACATCCTCATAAGCCCACAGGAAATCCCAGCAATATTTTTCCAGGCATATCTCCTATGCTGAGGTGCCGAGCACAGCAGGGGCTGGAGGAAAGGAGCCATTTCTGCTTGGGAAGTACTGCAGTACGTAAGTTTAGATGGGAAGGACAGACCACCGTTGTTTAGATGTAGCTGTTTTACTCAGTGACAGTAAGAAATGCAGCACAAGGACTGACGTATTTACTCACATTTTACAGTAATATATGTGTGAGTCCTCTTACCTCAGTGGAACCAGTAAAAGCAATTTTATCAATGCCAACATGGGAGGCAATGGCTGCACCAACAATTGGACCAAATCCTGGCAAAATATTGACAACTCCTGGTGGAAAGCCAGCCTGTCAGAATAGGAATGAATGAATTAATGTAAGCACGACCTATGGAAACTAATAGAGCATGTTAAACCAGGCGTGTGCTGGTAGTTCCTTCCCTACAAGGAGAGACAGCGACATGATTCCTGTCAATTATTCTTACCTCCTTGATGAGGGCTCCCATATAGAGAGCGCTGAGTGGTGTTTGTTCTGCTGGTTTAATAACTACTGTATTTCCACAGCACAGAGCTGGAGCAATCTTCCATGCAAACATCAGCAGGGGGAAGTTCCACTGCAGGAAAAAAAAAAAGAAGTTGATAGATGGAAAAATATTGCTGTGGTGTTTTGTTTTCAAGATGTCAAGCTGCTACCTCACTTATTTCTCAGGCTGATCCTCAACATAAATCTTTCCCAGCACAAAGCAAGGATTTTTTTTAATTACTGCCATTAAGAAAGCAACAACAGTGACCTTTCAGTTCTTTCTCTCCTGTTCAAAGAAATAGAACCCCCACCTGCAATTTCCATAAAAAAATATTCTGTTATCTGTTCATCTTTTTTGGTCACAACTTTTTATTTCACTTACTTGTTTTGCAACTGGCACTTTCAGTTCCCCCATGACAAATAGATCTTGCTTCTAATACATTTGGAAGGAACTGTTCGTTCATGTTGAAGCATTTTTGGATGTAAGTTTCCTATCCCTGAGTACATCTTAAGATAAAAAATTTATACCCAAAATTGTATAATCCTTAATTGATGGAGTCACAATAAAAAGTCCATAAATGTCAATGCTCAGTCAAAACATTTCATTTTCTTGAAGACTTCTAACTGAGCAATTTATACGGAAGATGTTAAGAGAACAGTAAAAACCAAGTTGAGAAACTCTTTGATGGTACAAAATTTTGTATTGTCATTTTATTTCAACTTCATTTAACTGCAGCAGAAAATGTAGTGAATTATGTTATTTTGATGCACAAACACGTTGTGGATAAAAATAAAAGTAACAAACCTTTCACATCAAGGCCTGATCCTAACAGGTTAAGTGGAAACACTAGAGTAATAAAATAACTGTGTTTGCACAATCACTCTTATAAATGCATACAATAATCCCCTTTGGAAAGAGAATAGAAAATATCAGTCACAAAAAGTCAGCCACTGGCCAGAATGTGTTACTGCCTGATGCATATCAGCTGCCATTCTCACAGACATCTCTCTAGCCCCTGGCTAACTTGAAAAAATACACAACTGTCTTTCCTTCACCGAACACCCAATTTTTTACTCCCTCTGTTGTTTATAAACTTTGGAGACAAAGTGATGTTTTAATTCCATCTCCAGTATATAAACCTGGGAGGGGAGCTATAGGGCCAGCAGCGTGCTTACAGCCTGCACTGCTAATGGTATTCAAGGAGAGCTTGGAGGAGTTTTATAGGGCAATATACAGCCCTGTTTATGCTACAGCGCCGCCGAAGAGCATGTTTTGATGGAAGCTGGGATGTGAAAGAAGATGAGGAGTTTAGTGCTAGGCTTGCTGTTTAATTTTATTTTTGTAATATTGTATTTGCTGGTGCAATGGCCAGGGGCTGCACCCCGTGACTGGTAGCTGTGGAGGAAATACAGAAGAGATTAGCAGCAGTGTTAGAATAGATTTTGTGACAGCCATCTTAAAGTTCTGGAGGACAAAGCTGAGGGGAAATATAAACATTCCTGGTAGATGGCTGGGAACCCTGAACAAAGAGTTTTACACATCTGAACTAAACAAATCCTATTTTTGGCATGATCTCCAGCCTGTGGCCGAATTTCTTCAACAGATGTGTCAATTAAGCTCAGTGAGACAAGCCTAAGAGGTGTCCAGCAGCATTGGGGCTGTCGTTTAGCAAATCCTTATCCATATGCCTGGCTGAAGAATGGGGACAGAGCTGTGGAATCTTTCATTCATAAGGCCCAAGCTAGGAGAGTGTGTAGGTGTTTGCAGGACGGGTGTAGTCACAGACTGTCTGAATTTAAGCATGTGTCTCTGAGGGTTTCTACAGAGTGCCGAACACAATAGCCACCCCTTAACAAAGACATGAAATAGCAACAATATAAATAGGGAAAACGGGCTCAAAATTGTTAAAATAATCTTTTTTTGGCTGCTTCTTTTGTAATGGAATTGCTGCATGTTGCTGTTTAGTGGCTTTGTGGTTAACATAAACAAAATAAAAAATCAGCATCAACAAAAATTTCAGAGAATGTCCTGATTAGTCCCCCAGTGCTTTGTCAAGAATAAAAACTTCCACACAATATTTTATTAGCTATATGTGAGCCTCCCATTGAAATTTCTGCCAAAGCTGGTTAACTGGTTCTTCTGAAAAAGCTACCCTCTCGATGCAATTCCCAGGCACTGTTCAGCAAGATTTTATTAAGGGTGTATATTAGGGTGTAGGGGCAGTACTGGGTTTGACAAAATGATGTGTTTCTCTCTCACAACAAATAAACATTTCATGTCTTTTATTAGCTACACAATGTTAATTGTAATGATATGTCTCCTGGAGTTTCCTTTTCTCCTCCAGCCTTGTAAAAGAAATAGCAGGAAAGAATGGAATTAAAATACATCACATTCTCCCAGGAACTGAGGAGCCTGTTAAATCACAGTAAAAACTAAATAAATAGAAAGACTACCACAGCAAAGCATCAATTTTCCATAAGTTGTGTGAACATCCATAACCACTGACAGCATATTAACACTGTGTTTTGCTTTGCTTGTTTTAATCATGAGAATTCTATGACTTGAGAACTTAACTCCTAATAACAGAGCCTAAACCCTATTAGCATGTTCAAATAAGCATTTGCAGGGAGGCTGTTAAAGATATGTCAACAATATGAGCTCAGCTTTTTTCGTAATGGAAAACACACATAGCTGAGGACCGTGTTTTATGTGTCTTTAAAGAGAGCTGGTTCAAATGAAAATAAATAGAAAGCGCTAGTAGAGATACTCACAGGGATGATCTGTCCACACACTCCGATGGGTTCATGTCTTGTAAACGTAAAATAATCTCCATCTGAAGCAGATGAGCATGGTTACTCTCAAGTGCAGTTTGACTTGGCAGAACAAAAAAAAAATTAAAATAGAGGGGGGGAAAAACTCTAAAGATCAGCCTTTGATGGCAGTAAAAGAAATAAAGAAGCAATGGAAGTGTTTTTTCGTGAGCCAGCATGGGAAACCTAGGTTCAGGAGCAACCCAATTGTTCCTTCTGTAGAACAAAGGGAGCAGGCATCCCATCAGAAAGTAACCTGCTTTGTTCCTTGGGAAAGAGAACAAGCTGTACAGCACAAAAAATTGCAGTAGCATGGAAGCCACTAAATGGCCTCAACTCTCTAAGGGTGAGAGAAGTGAAGGAAGAGTCACAATTTCCTGAAAGGCGTGACTGGAACACAGCAATATAAAGGTGTATATACAACCAGATGTGGGATGATAGAGTAACATATATCTGGGTCATCTGCCACTGGGGCCACAGGCAGTTTGAAGGGTTGGAATGATACACCACAACCTGTAGATGTGGCATGAAGGGGGCAAGTTTGTGACTTGTGTCACTGCAGATAACACTAATGAGTATACAGGGGTCATCACACAGCCGTGCTTTTGCAGCTAACTTGTACAAGGCCTGTGTCAGAAATGGCGTGGAGCTCAGTCACCGGAAACTTGGAAAATACGAGCTTTTCTTGATGAACTTTTGACAGAAATAGGAATGTGGACTAAGGTTCTGTCAGCAAAGGTTCAGGAAAAGCATACTGCATGGTCACAAACAGCAGATGTGAATGGTATAAGGCTGAAGGGAATTACTTGATTAACTCTCTGATCTGGTAACTATTTTTAAGGTCCTCATGAACAAAAATGGCAAAAAAACTCCAGGGGTGAGAGGTATCACTAGTTAAAGTGAGTTCTACATGAGATTGGCAGTCCTTAACAACTGTTGAGCTCAGGGCAGCCTGAGTCAGGTTATGGAATAGACAGATTTGTGATCTGGGGTCAGACCCGTGGTCTGTGGGAGCCACTCACATGGCCCCTGCTCCGAGCATCCCATTCAGCACTCGGGATAAGTGTAAATGGGTTAAGTGACTGCCACTGGGGCTGATGGAAGTTCAGACTCTTCCACAAACCTCACGTGGTCTGGGAGCACATGCTGAGGTTACACAGGCTGAGATACCACGTAGGTTTCTTCCCAACTGACAAAGAGCCAGAAAACAACCTGCTCTGTGTGGGGACTGGTGAAGGTATCAGTTAAGGTACGGTCTAACCAGTAGCATTGTTAGTGTGCTTGGCCTTCATGTGTGCAAAGAAGATATACAGCACTTTTGTACCTAAACAGAGTCTTGTAGCTGTATAAACTAGCCCTGAATTTAGGTCATGTTTTTCAGTGAGGCTATGGCTGAGGCAAGGGCTATGCTAAAGGCACGAGCTGAATGTGCCCCTTGGCCTGCAGTGCTTGGTCATCTAGAAAAACTGGAATCTCTTAACTTGGAAAATCTTTTCAACTAAGTATGTGAGAATGATGAGGAGGTTGCATAGGCTTAATGGCAGGAGATGATTTACCAGGATAAGAAAGGGTCAGACAGCGGAAGGGAGTAAGAGGAGCAGGAGAGATTACAGGGCTTTTGCTCCCATTGTTCTGTCCAAGGCAGGGGTCTGTGCTTTTCCTCCCGGGGTGTGAAGTGTCAGGCAGCCACGGCCTTTGCCCCATGCAGTCCAGAGCTGGAGCCACCCTTGTTCAATATTGGGGAAGGACCTAACTTCACAATGGAGAGTGTGTTTTGGGAACCTGCTGCAATGTCCTCCACCATACATCTGGTAACAATAAACAGGTTAATCCATAAAGTTTCTTGGGTTTAAGAAAATGCTTCAACTTGATTAGAAATAACTTATTTTCAGGTCTGCTGATTTCTCTCCATCTACTTTACGGGATTTGCTCAGTAGAAACCTGAGCTAATGCATCAGCTGGGGCCCAGATACAGAATAATTATGAGAAAGGTAACAATAGTCTGCATCCAAGCCAAAGGACAAAGCAGAGGAAATAAGGGAGGGAGGGAAAGAGAGAAAAGAGATTCACATCGAGAAAAGGTAGAAAAAATAGTTATCAGTTGGTTTGCTCTGCATTGACCAAACATTGTTGTACCATTTTAATCTCTGGATCAACTTCCCAATGCAGATGAGAATATTTGTGTCACAGATTGAGACGATCAGTTTGGTTTTCCAGTTTATCTTTCACGGATACTAGCAGTGGTCCACAGACCACAGGAAGATTCATCAGCCCAGACAGAAGCGAAGTAGAAGTTGAAATACAGAGAAGTACACACAAGCAAAACTGCCTAAGAGCTCAAGAGGCATACAGAGGAGTCAGCTAAAAATACCAGCTGGTACTGGGTAGTACTGAGAGGTGGGTTCTCAGCCAGAAGGATGGTGGCAACACAACAGTAACACAGTTACGTTAGCACTGTCTGACTTTAGATTGTCACTGCATAATCATTGCCACTTGTCTGCGTGCTTCATAACACAAGTTATAGATAACCTGGACCTGCTTGCCAGCTCAGACAAATGGTGGTTAATCCTTCCCAACATGGGCAGAACGTTCTTTCCGCAGAGCAGTACCTCCCATGCAGAGCTGCTCTCCCTGCTGTCTTCCACTAGGCTCCAGACAGCTGCCCTTTTTGACACCTACTTCCAAAGTTCATCATCCACAGACTTACTGTCAAGGTAGGATTTTTGAGGTTGCTTTCTAACAATATCTTTGGGAACATATGTGACAGAAGTTATTCAGGAGCCTCGGATGTCTCTGGACAGGCCAAAGATGGATCTAAGACCCGCCTTGCCCACAGTGTAAAACAAGCCGTTCCCATGGTGAAATAACTCAAGAATTAAGTGAATCCCTTATTCTAAACAGTGAGCATAGAAAGCTCCCTTGTGCTTAGAAATTACATAGGAAACTTTTAAAATGTTTTAGAGTTTTAAGATTAGTTTATACAAGTCATGCTAATCACACTTATTCGAAGATGCTATGGCTGATGGTTGTTACTATTATCCTTTACTAGCTGGGCTCCAGAAGAACGTTGCCTGAGAGATATCTGACACTGATCCCACATACAATCTAAAATTTTGTGTTAAAAGGGTTTTTTAATATTCTCAGCTGATGTAAACTGACATTCTTCAGTCCTCACTAATATTAATAGAGCAAGATCAATTTGCAGCTGCTTAGCACCTGGCCTAAAGACTTTAATTTTTTAATCAGAAAGCAAGCCCCATTTATCCAGGGATCTCACTTCGGGACAGCAATATCTTCCACAGATGTGTTTGCTCAGATTTCCATCAGGAGTCTCCATCCTGGATATTTTATTTGCATAACAACCATAATACAGTCCCATGCCTCATGTAGCAGGACACAGCAAACAAGTGGGTGAGGAGAGCTGAGTTGGTTCTTTAAACTCTATCATATCATATATTGACTTAAAGATACATTTCTGTTTGCATTCAGTTTATTAGTTTAACAGTTTCTAGTCCAGCCTCATTCTGTTTTAATTTAAATCATCAAGGCTTTACGCATGGGAGCAAGCAAAGGGCAGTCTGAAGGTTTTGTAGCTCTGGGACCAAAAGGAATGTGACTGTAAAACGCACTGTTCTTCTTCTGCTTGTCTATCACTTGCCTATTTTTATTTTAGAGGAAAAGAAACCTCAACAGAAACAGATGAAAGACGGTGAGGTTTCTGATTTATTAGCACACTGAGCAGAAAAAGGAGATTTAATAGTGTTTTTATTTTGGTTTTGTTGTCTTGCTTGTTTACCTTTGATGAGCTGATGGTAAGTGAACTTACAGAGCAATGGCTTTGCTCTAAAATAGCTTTATGAGAATGACAAATTTATGGTGTGAAACTAGACGGATAAGGAGGAGTGTTAAAGTAAGAGGAAGAATTAATTGATATCCTGAAAATCTGTGAATGGACTTATGGTTCTACACTACTGATAACTGTGTTAGCAGAGAGTTTGCATCGAGGAAGGCATGCTGAAAATGTGCCTTCCTTTTGCCCAGCATAGCCCTCCTCACTGAAAAAAAAAAAAAAATCAGTTTTTATCCTGTACAGTGATTGAAAACAAGAATAAGAAGAGAATATTTATTCTCCTTAACCTGGTAATGGCTTTTCGTGACTGACCTAATTTCTGTGTACCTGCAGGGCTAAGGAGTGAGAAGGAGGCATTCAGTGACCAGGGAGTAAGAGATTAGGGGACAGGAAATTTGCTGAATATACGAATTTATGGTGTGGTCTGCACTTTTGTATGATTAAATGTGAAGTGCAAGCAGCAAAAACGGGATTTATGAATCTCAGCCTAAATGACTGTGGAAATCTTTGAATCCTTGCAGGAGACTCTACACCTGAAATAATAGTATTGTCATTTCTTTGGTGAAAATAAAGTAGCGCTGATAAACACACTGCAGTTTTAATGTGGTGAAATATCACAATGAGTAACACTGCACTAAGGGTTACATGATCTGATTTCCTTCTGAAAATTTTGGGGGCACATTTTCAATTTATCTGCTTGTCTGTCTCTGATAGTTTTGTGCTTTGCTGTACGAAGGCACATGAGTGCACTGCAGACATCGTGTTACACGGTGTAACACCAGGGACATAGGTGGGCAACATCAAAATCCATTTACCTGGGAGCATGCCTAACATGCTTTTGCAACGAACAGTGTGCACCATAAAGCCAAAAAGAATCCACAGAATGAATGTTCGTTTTCCTTAATATTTTTCCAAAAAATTATTTTATGCAGGTGAAAGATGAGTACATTTATCTTAATGACTGCACCTACAGAAAATCATTCTTTGCTGTTTTGCCATGTTGCATAGTTATAGCACTTGCTGCATCTAGTCCAGACTGCAAATGTTTGCATCAGAAAATGCAGCTTGTATTTGTTAAACAGCTGGGAGGGAGGGGCAGGAGGAAGAGACTCTTTAAATAAAAACAATGGTAAGGATTTTTTTCTTATCTATTTAGCAAAAAAGAAGAACATAATTTCCTAGAACTCATAAAGATTTATCTCCTACATACAATATAAAACATCCCACTGAATAATTTGAAGAAGCATATATAACAAAACATATTTGATATGTATGTAGTTCTCTACAGTAACATTACCACCTCTCTCAAAGTATAAATTAATTTAGATCCAATGTTAGTCCCAAGTAAAATTATTTGCATAAGCAGTAAGAAGACATATATAAACAAGATCTGTATGTAAACATACTGTTTCTTTAACAGGCAGCTCACACTATTTCCATGAGTTCCAAGGTATTTATCAGGCTTATACTGCATCCATTTTTGTATGTGTGTCAGTATTTAAATGTAGGTATTGAGCTGTCTCCTTCTCAGATGGTCACATGCAAAAGAAACCAAGCACTCTTGAGATGTGCACGTAGGGCAGAACAATAGTAGGGCATCTTTCAAACATCTGACTTTCAAACATCTGCTTCGGCAACATACTACACACTGTAAGACCAAAACGAGGTTCCCTTCTCCATTCCATGAAGCTGTAATCTATTAAACCATCTGGCCATGAGAAGGTTTAGGTGCTTTAATTCTCCTTACCTACGGGAATGGTCATTCCGTGGATTTTGTCTGCCCAACCGGCATAATACCTCAGGGTTTTTATGACTCCCTGGAGATCGACATAGAAAGCTTGCAAGAAGGGTTTACCACTGTTCAGGGATTCCATAGTCTGGAGGACAAGAAAAAGTTCAGAGATATAAGCACAGTAACATTTTTGGACTATTGTATTTAAGCATTCACCGTCTTAACAGCTCTTCAGTCATGACAAAGATTTTAATGAAGTCCAACAAGTTACACCTTGGCATAGTTTTACCCCAGAAGTTTCAGAACAAGTATCTGATCCCCTTCGTTACTTATTTTTGCAAATGTGAACAAAAAGCATTTTCCTTTAAAAAAAGTGGTTTCTTCTGGGGTATTCTGGAATGGCTATGATTTTCAGAACATGTGTGTGTTTATGTGTGTTTGTTTATCTGTCTGTCTCGTGGGTTTATGTGTGTATCCACATGCATGTACATGTGCCTTTGTGTATTTTGAACCTAATAGCCACTGTGTTTGGTCCAGATCTACAAATGCTGGTTTGCTTTAATCAGGAGCCAAGATAAAAACGCCTGTCAAACCAGGTTCTGTTATGTTAATGATAACAGCTGAGAAGGGGCTCCTTGTAACCCCTTATTAATGATCTGAATCCATAAAGAGAAGAATGGACATATCCCTCTTTATATAATTAATGTGAATATAAAAATTTCTCTATATGGCTGCCAAGACTCCTGCTGAGGTCTGAGATATCTATACTGTACAGCCAGTTTATTTATTGCCATCAAATAAACAAACTCTCCTCTAGGGAAGCTCATAAATTAACAAGCTAATGTCCTTATTTTTAAGTTAATATTCCTAGTTTTTAAAAGTATCTTATAAGCTATGCTCTTAGGGGTTCCTAAGATCATTTAGCAAAAAGAATCCAATAGAATATCCTAAGATGTTGAGGAGCTTAACTCATTCTCAATAGCTGTCTAATAGAAATCGTTAAGAATGGGCAAAGGACGCCCATGTGTAACACACCAACCATCAAATGAGTTTCTATAGAGAAGAATGGAGGCCTAATTCTGCACTGACTTATATCCCCAAGAGCAATTAATGGCATTGCCTGCAGTGCAATTCAGTAAAGAGCTTGGCTCCAGAAATAAAAATCAAATGGCAGGCAGAGTAAACTTGATTTGCTGTGCACTTCCTTTTCCCTGTGGCGATTTTACAGTATACGCCGGTGGTAAGATGATTTAAGTGTTGACAAAGCTGGAATTAAGATGTTCTCCGGCTTAGTTCAAAGCAGTTGACATGCGGAAAACAACATTAACAATGCCACTGTTTCGATGGCTTCATCCACCAGCAAAGTAGTGCCGTGCCCAGAACTCGTGTCCCCGGCTGAGTGTCAGCGAGCGCCTCACCTGCCACTTCAGGAGTTAGAAGTGCAGGCACAGACCTGCGTGCACACCCCTGCATCTGTGTGATGTCCAATTTAAAGCTCATTTGAGCCCGCTGGAAGGCTCCTGTTAACTTTTCTGTGCTTTGGAACAGGCCGTGAGCAGACAGCCAGACATCTCAGCCATGAGGCTGAGTGTGGCTTTCAAAGACAACTCATTTCAACACATTCATGAACCAATTTGCTCTCAGAATGTGAAACTGATAAATGATTTGACTGTTAATTTTTCATGTGCCACTTACAGCAAGAATTCCCCTGTCTCTCTCAACCAAGTCTGCCAGCTTATCCAAGAGATGGCCTCTCTCCGATGCATCCATTCTCCTCCAAACAGAACCCAGAGAAAAAGCGAGCCGAGCTGCCCTCACTGCTTTGTCCGTATCGACCTGTGAAGAAGGCATTAAAAAACTGAAGGCACAGAGGTAAATAACATACCCAGGCTTATGAAATTTGCTGTTGTACAACCTTTGTCATACGATGGGTTTTGGAACTATGATTAATAAACGAACTGTCCAACAGTTCTATCCGGGACTGCTTGCTTTGATCTCTTAATACATTTCTGTTATCTATTATTTGAACTATTTATACATTTCATTTATACATATACCCATTCATGGGATGCATTACCTTGTCAGCTTCCTGAATCTCACAGATCTGCTCTCCTGTTGCTGGATTATATACTGGGAATATTCTCCCACTTTCGGAATTCTGCCACTCATTATTGATGAAAATCTAGAAAAGGAAGAGAAGTCATCAGGCCTCCTGCATGAGCAAAATGTGATGTATATAACAACAAGCTCCTAGGAAAGGCTGCAGATTCTAATATAAAAGAACTGAAACTTATTTATGTCTTTGAAAATTACAGATTTTAAGCGTTCAGGCTGAGGTCAGCCCCAATGTCTTTCTGTATTTTGTAGCAGTGTCACTATAGAAGCAATATCAAACTTGGTTAAAATTCAAATTTGATTAAAAAACTGTAACAGATAAACTAAAAAAAGAACCACCTGTATCAGACAAAAAGCCTTGAAACTGCTGGAGACAAGACAGGGATTTGGAGTAATCATTCAGTTCAGTAAGTAAACATTTGGTCACTGATACAACCCAGTCAAGGCTGAATAATCTCAAACATCACAGTTCTTCAATACACAGTCAGTTAATTATGGCAACAGTGATGGCTTGCAGCACAGAACTAACTTGCTTATCTGCTTGGAACAATGGAAATTGTAAAATTCTCTCAGTGTTGATATCATCTAATTGTCACAGGCAAAACAAATTTGAATGGTAATGGTGCTGACAACAGCTGCCTTGAGAAAGGTAATGACAAATGAGTTTATTTAAAGTAGATTTTTACTGGTAGCTGTGTACATGTCAGTTGTTTCCTCCTGAATGACTTTCAAGAACAGGATACAATTATTTATTAGCAAATATGAAACAAGTCACTCCAGGAAAATGACTGAGTGAAAGTTTTTCCAGGTATTCAGACTCTTCCTGTCTTTTAAATCTTTCTAAGAACAAAGGTGTTCAAGAAGTCCAGGGATCATAGGGGTTTCTTGGAGTTCAAGTAGCAATGTACTTTCATTGTATTCCATGAAATACAACTTCAAATGTGTAAGGGCATGTTCTGGCCTCATTGGAATAAATGGGAATTTTATTCCTTACTTCACTGGAGGCAGGAGTTCACACCTAAAAAGAAGGAATGTTCACCACCTTTTTTTTTTTTTTGCATATGAGGCTGTGTTTATGGAGACAGGGACCCTTTGAAAGACTGAGGAATCTCAGTTCCAGTCAGAGATGCCCAGGTGGTAGAAACTTTTTACACACGAAGGCACAGATATGTCTGTAGAGTTTTCATTCACCAGACACGAGCTCGCTCAACCTATTCTCAAAGCCAAATGGAAGCCCTGTAGCTGTGTTCTTTTCAGCAGGGCTTATTAGCTCAGGCTCAGTGCCACACTAACTGCAGTGACACAGCTTCTGGTTCAGAGCTGCCTCATGGCCAGCTGTCTGAGGACATGTGTGGAGGGAACCTGTGTCTGCCTGGTGAAGACCCTGGAGATAGAGCAACTGTACATAGCAACAATTACATGAACTTTTGCTATTATGGATGCTTTTGCTATTATTGTGTTTCCTCATCTTCCCAGTGCCTCAAACTTCAGCCACTCTGCTGTGTGCCCTTCCACCCATTCCAGAGTCTGTTCTTTTTTCACTTTCCCCACTCTTTTGTTTAGGTTTTCAGAAGCTGCTGAACCCAGGACCTACCACACCACTACCACTGCTTTCTTTGCACGCTGTATTCGTTCTGAACCTGTTCATGTCCTTGGGCTTTAAGCTCCTCAGACCTGCTGGTGTCTTCCTGCTCAGTAATCACATTATTTGGCAAACCCAAGTACTGGTCCCTGTTAGGACATTTTGGAGCTAAACCAGCTAAAATAAGATAGTGAAAGAATCTCCAGTATTATCTCTAGTGATTAACACCATATGCCAAAATCCTCCAATGTATTATTGTCACATTTTAGATTGTAAGTGGAAAAAAAAAGAAACTGAGATCTGTGACCTGTGTGGCGGAAGGATTTTACTGCCATGCCTTTCATTGAGTTAACTCTGCACCCAGCGTGTGGGGGGGTGCTGAGGAGGAAGGGGAAGGGAGAAAAGCTCGCAGCTTCAGGAGCAGATGGCCAGAGGAGATGTAAGCATGTTTGTTTAAGGTGACAGTATGTACATAAACACATAGGCTTCTCGTGTGAGCTGTACTGAAAGAATAAAACAGTTCAGTTGAGTACAAGGACCCGAGAAGTCGTGGCAACCACAATTCAGTACTTCCCTTCCAGAAGTGGTCTGTACTTTTTTAAAAGGATTAAAAAACTCTAACTCCATTCTGCTGGGATTAACACCTATCATCAGGTTTGCTAGTGCATAGGACACATATTTGTTCTTAAGATACATTTCATCACAGGAATGAGAAATAGTGCTTTGGAATTACAAGAGTGTTGCAATTCAAATCGGCTGGAAGGAAAAAGTGTGTTATTTTACCGAATGCTCCATTTATCCTACAGATTTAGAAAAAGAACAGTAACAGTAAATATTTCAGATAGGACATGGGAAGGATCTATTTGGCATAAAGTTAGAGCTGAAGGCAAGAGAAATTGCTACTGTTAATGGTTAATGTTAGTTTCTTCCTGTTCCACTTTCTATAAACAAGGTATTGCCTATACAAGCTCATTACTGTAAACTGAGCACATTTAAATTGGCAGTAAAATCAGAGTATTTACTCTAGTGCACAAATAAAGTACCTAGTCCCATGTTTTGGAACAGTTTCAAGTCTTGAAATCCAGCAGCTGGCGTCTTTACAAGCAAAACCTTGCACTTAAACAATTCACTTTTGAAAGTTTTAGGTGTTCTGTGTCAGGTAGTACCATTCAGCAGATATTCCTACCACCAAGACGCAGATTCTTTTGCAATAAATTTGCATTCATAGGGGCTTTTATAACTCTTCCAGCACTACTGACTCCAATGGCTGTTGATTAAACGTATATATCCTGTACATTTAATCTGACTTTCATTATGGCCACTTCGTAAAAATGCCATGAAATGGAGAAGCGATGACACGTTGCAAGAACAAGGAATCCCTGCAAAGCCTCAAATAGGGTTTTTTTCTGCCTTATTTATAGTGACCATGGTGAAGGCTAACTCTAAATCAGGGAGAATATTTGACAGCAAATGTTCCTATCTATGGATTATATATAACCCATCCTAAACACCAGATAAAAAAGGGGTAGCCCTGGAAAAAGAAGGGCTTGCTTCCATGTAAATCATGCTACAAATTGGACAACACCCAGTGAGTTCATTGTTCAACCTCAATTGTGAAGGCTATTCACATTTACTATTCCCCTGGAATCAATGTTAATTAAGGCTGACTGGGGCTATAAATCAGCCTTTGGTTTTTACAACTTAATTCAGCATTAAGCATATATATGTAAATAAAAGGTAACTGATTAACCACTCGAGTTTTCCAGGAGTTACTGAGGTAATTTGTTTTTGTTTGAGTCCTAGTGTTACCTTTTGTGATATGCAGTAAGGAAAAGAAAAAGTGTATGGTGTGTCATGCATTTGCTATGCGGTATTGTGGTAGTTAAATAATCTGGCCTGTTGGGTGCTATCAATAGCACCGTGCCAAAATGAAAAGGGAAGAAGGGAGCATTCGAGAAATCTTGGAACACACAAACATTTTGTTTGCCATTTACTCTCAGTAAAGGCAGTAACTGCAGTAATGCTTTTTTTTTTTTTCAAAAGGCAAACTTTCCTGCTTTCCTGAGGTGTCCCTGTCAGTACGGTGATTTGGCCAAGAACAAAGCCAACTGGCAAAACACTCAAGGCCTCTTGTAAAGGAGCAGTTTGGCTGTGGTTGGTGCTCAGTGCTTTAAGGAGGAAACAAAGTATGTTTGTTCCCCTGTGATGCCTAAGGGAACATGCAGGTCAGGCAGCAGGTGAGGCACAGGTGGGGGAGGTTGTGTGTGTGTGAGGTGGGGGCATTTCAAACAGGCCCTACAGTGTAACAGGTGTGCTTGGAAGCTCCTGGTTGCCCCGTGAACATGCCCCTGTGGAGTGTCATCACTCTCACAAGAGCTCTTCATAAAGATCTCTTGGCAACTTCCATTCCTTTCCAAATGAAAGATGGAGAGGGCATGGGATTTTCCTAAAAAGAACAAACCCATCCCTCCTGGTACTGACAGTAACCTCTTGTTCACACACACATGTTCTCATAAGTCTTTTGATAGAACTTTGCAAGGTACTGGTCCCACCATGCCTTTGCTAGGTTCAAATTCTCCCTGGGGTCAGTTACACGCAGCCCCTGCTGACAGAGTTCCACAGGAAAGCAATCAGACCCAACCTACGGGCCACGTGACTGTTAAGAGCCTTTGAGATACCATATCATACCAAAAAATATACAAAGGAAAAGTAAAATTCAAAGTTACCATGTAAAAATTCCAAGTTACTTTGAGACTGCTGACATGTAGTTGGAAGGAAATCATATATTGCATTTTGCACAAGCCCTGCATTTCACAAGCATTAAGCGCTGAGTTCAATAGCATTTTGGATGCTCATCAGTTTTGAAATCAAGCCAAGAGTAAATGTTTTTAGCATAATGCAAAGCAAATTAAGCTTTGCAAACAAACAGCTACAATATCTCGCTTAAGTAGCCATCTGTCCCAGTTGGCTTACTAATAATTAGCAACTTAATGTTCATTTCAAACCATGCAGGTAATTGGAGTGATAAGTATTCAAAGAGGAAGGGACGTGTACAAACCAGCCTGGACATCCTAATCTGCAGTGCAGCAGTAGCAAAATTTAGACCAGGGAGAAAATGGACAGGATTTTGTTTTTTCATCACTGTTTACCACTGAGGAGGTACAAAATGACTATTTTTAAATATAATTAATTTAAATATGACACAGAACAAATATCTTCTTTGCAGCTCTTACTTGAAGGAGCTTTGATTTCATGGCACTACAGATTCCCTCTGCTGTTCAGCCAGGGGCTAGCCCTGGATTTGAGAAATGGAACTGATTTTTATATTCACTGGGGATTCCTGCATGTTCACTGCCCCCTCTCTCCTTCTTTTTTTTTTTTTCTTTTTTTTGGTATTGTCTTTCCTTAAAACATACAGAAAAAAAAGCAATTTGGGCTCTCTTAATTCATAAGAGTAATCAACACAGGTGGCAACAATGTAACTTTCCATTTCCTTTCTTGAAAATGTTCTCAAATGATGTGTGAGTGAAATGATGATCTGCATTCTTAATTCGATATTGCTTAGTGATGATGTCATCAGACATTTTCCTCAGGCTCCCCAGCTGTTTAACTAAGAACTTCAGCCAGTGGACAGACAGTGGCCCAGCATTCAGCTCTTTGGAGGTGGAATTATTTTCCCATGGATTTAATAAACAAGGTTTTTGTGCTGTTGCAGCTCCAGAAATGTTTTTTGGTACAGGAAGAGGATTTTAACATCCAAATAGTAATGGCTTCCCACAGGAGATTTGGTTCTGGATGAATGGAGGAAGGAATGGGGAATTTCCTAACTCAATTGATTTAGTAGCTGGTTATAGTTCTGTTACATCAAAGATGTTTTTTTCATATGTGGATTTTCCTTAGAGAGCCTTTGACGTTAAATCTGTGGGGATGGGGGAGGGGGCATCAGATGCCAAAGTGCTTTATAAGAGAATCACAGCTGTTCAGCCCTCAGCATCTTCTCAGAGCTGGAGGCATTAAGAAATACACAATGGCACTTTTTTTGGGGGGGGTGGGGGGGTGGGGGGACATACAACAATTTTAGAGGCATGCAAAAAATCCAGCAGCAGCATTTCCCTTGGTAAATACTACATAACATCCCAGATACCGGGCACCTGTGCCTCAGTCTGGTCAGGAAATTTCATATCCTTTCCCATCTCGGCAACTTCATTTCCTCTCCTTGGGAAACATTTCAAGGGCCCTAACGATTAGTACAATTGCAAGGGAATGAAGTAGATGGGATTGCCAATCAGAGGTGCAGCTTGTTTATTTTCACAAGCCTTGTTTTCCTTGACTTTTATGGCTGTCTTGATACAGCAAATCTCTCACGTTCTAGCCAGAGAGTGTTGTGAGGCACTCCTGGGAGTGACTGGAAACCAACAGCTGGCTACGGAATCAGCGAAAACCTGGTTTATAAGAAGGCACTAGGAAAGCAAAAGCCAACCCCAGCAGACTGACCAGCAGTGGACCAGTAGTGACGTTTTATTTCATTTAATTTTATTTTTAAGAGGATTGTTTGGATGACCAGCTCCTTGCTGGCAGTTCACAAACCATGAGTTGGCTTTGAGGCCAACATTCCCAAACATTCCCAGTGCAGAACCTGAGAGCAACCTGTGAATGAGTCTCTTTGGGCATGGCTGCATTGCTTTCAATGGATGCACCTACAGGAGCCAGGGCCGGCTGGCTGAGCACACCAGCTCGGGTGATCATTGTGTCTTTCATTCCTGTTACCACAGAGCAGCATCAGCCCTTAGAAGTTACCCAGGTTTGCGTTCTTGTTATGAGATGCCTTTCAACTGCAGAGAAACTGTAATTGCATGAAGAGTAACAGTGAACTGTACATGAGTAACAACTTTGCACCAAATTTAATTCTGGCAAGAAAGCTCCCCTGGGCATAGCTGGTTTTCAGCCACCAGAGGTCCGAACCCACCCACAGTAGAACAAAAGGAAAAATCCGACTGGTTTCAGTGGGAGCTGAATCAGGCCCCAGTTGAGGAAAAGGAATAAGTGGCAACAGCCTCCGGAGGGATGTTTGTACTAGGAGACAAAGCTGTTCCACGGGCACCTTGACACAGGCTCTAGAGCCTGTGAGGTCTGTAAGGCCAAACAAAACCAGAACGTGCAGATTTTTCTTTTTCCTCTTTACCTGCTGGGTTGTCCTAGCTCCTTCCCTCTCCTTACTCACACCCCCCACACTGTACAAAAAGAAAAATTTTGAAAAGGAACAAGAGCTCTATTTCTAAAGCTCTGTGTGTTTTGGGATGATCATTCTTTTTTTAAAGTCTCATTTGGACCTCAGAGCCTGAAGGGTGATGTCATGGTTTTTGGCTATGGGGTACCATAAAAGGGGCTTTCCTTCATAAATCCAAACTTGAAATTTCACTCAAGAACTCTAAAGTCCAAACTTCGGAGTGCACCTAGAGGGTTGGAGAATTTTAAACATTTACAAACATACTAAAGCAGAAGGATCAAAAAAGTCAAATTGGAAATCAAACGCACAAGAAGTGGATGAGGCTGCTCTGGTTTTGCTGCCAGTGCAGCAGTACGTCACACCCCAGTAGAATTATGTTTACACAACCTGAGTCCTGTGCCAAGGGTACACGGCTGATGGGAAGACCAGGCTAACTTTTCTGAATGTAACTTCCAAGTAGCAAGGCCTGAGTCAACCCTACTGAAATCAAAACCAGTCCTTGAGATCACTGGACGTTGGATTAGAAGCCAAGTATTTAAAACAGGTAAATAACATCAAGGTCTCAGTGACATTTCAGCCTGCATAAATGAAGTCAGACTTCAGCGTGCCAGACATAAACTAGAGGAGGATTCACATCCTCCAGCACCTAACGGTGGGATGCCAGAGGCTCAGTTTCTTCAGTCCCAGGAGGGTGGAGGAGAGGGTGAAGCCCTCCCTCGGGGCAGGATCCATCTCTGCCCTGTATCCAGGGGCTGCTGCCCTGGCCCTCTCACCTGGACATGTTGTTTAGGTGCTTAAAGGTAGACATGGCAAGACCCCTGCTGAGCCAGCTCACAGATGGAAGAGCTTTGGAGAATGGTACAGTAGGAAAGGGGTGTGATGGGAGGAGAAACTGGAGGAATCCAGGGTCTCTGAGCAGCAAATGGAATCAGAGAAAGGGCTTGAAGCCTCCTGTCAGTCTGCTGTGAAAGTGGAATGTAACATGATTTTTTCTCCCCTATGTCCCAAATCCCTCACACCAAATGTTTGACCTGCCTGTCTTCCTGTCTTAATTAGTCTTCTGTCTTTCTGGGAGTTGGGTCTGTCCTTCTGCAAATGGCAGCACATCAGACAGGGGAAACCTGTCATGTTTGTTTTCTAAGCTGTAGGGGGCACCCATTGAAAAAAACTCCCGGCTTATCTAAACGTTTTTGTTTGTATGATTTTGAATTAGGAAGTGTGAGTAATTAGTTAAGAAGATTAAATAAGTCTTAACAACATGCAGTAGCGTGCTTACTTTCCTCCTCCCCCCCAAGTATTTCCTGCACAAAACCCAAGCTGCCAAACTGTGATGATACCCTTTTCTATTTTAGTTTCTCACTGTGCCACATGCTGATACAGCATCCGTTATTTCAATTCAGCCTCATTAAAGGGATTATTTTGTGCCTGGTTGTTCAAGAAAATTAATCTAAAGAGAAGAAACTTCAGATTCATTGTCTGTTGAACTATACCCACCACAAACATTTTACTCCTTTTGGCTGCCTTATTAAACCTGTGGGAAGAAACTTTGCTTACAGCACATAAAGGCTTTCCTCTAAGTAATTTTTTGCCTTTTTTTCAGTTAATGAAGAATTTATCTGCTGTTAGTAGCACAATACAGGAGCAATAACATGGCTCAGGTAATATTTCATGTATTCCTAAGAAACTAAGCTCCCAAGCTTTACTTATCCTTTCACCCGTGGAGCTCTTTAATTGCTGGAGAAGAACATTTGCTCTCTTTCTGAACTGCATCAGAAAACATTGCTTGTGAAACCAGGATGAGTAAAAAAATTAAGTCTACATTTTCACTTATAACAAAGAAAAACCATTGCTGAATGATTAGGGTAAGGATGACAGGGTTTTTTTATGGAGTATGATCCTTGGTGTCACTGCACCTTAAAAAATGAAATAATGAAAGATTTCTAAAAATCCACAAAATCTAGAGTGGAGATTAGGGAGTAATTGTTTACAGAATCAATTACTGAGCTGTCACTGGGCTTTAATGAAGTTGTGGCTATTAAGAACTCGATCCTGCAAACCCTTCCACATGCACTCATTTGAAATGGTGGGAATGAGGAGGGGGTTGTACAAACAAGACTAGTAATAGTCTGTGTAGTTCTCGAATGTTTTGCATTGTCTGTGCATCACAGGTCTTGTGTGCTCGTTCTGTGTGACAGAAACCAGTGTGAGCTATTTTTCTGTACATGGGAAACATGCTCTGCCATTCGAAAGAATCTAGCAGTTCCTCACTTGTAGGTAACTGCCATTTAAAATGCTCATCACCAGGAGCAAGTTTTTACTTAGGAATTAGCTGTGCTGCATAAATAAATATTCCTACTAGGATTTCAGGCATTATAGGCAACACAGAAAAATACAATGGGCAATTTTATTTTGACTTAAAAGCCCTGCCTGAGAAAATTACCTTATAACTACACATGAGAAATTGCTGGAATGTCAGCTTCATTTGCAGTGGCCCCTTATGGCCTGATCACCCTCCCTGGCACGATAAATCACTGGCAAGATCCTTACCTTAACACGTTTGATCTCAGCTCAGCAAGACTTGGTTTTGATGTGAAGAACTCCAGATCTGTTAGGTCAGAGACAAATAGCAGAGCCACTGACCTGCAAAGTGCTAACTCTATATTAGACCCAAGTGAGCAGCCTTAAGCTCCTGAAAAGTCTGCTTTCGCTTCTACTTTGCATCCTGAGTATTGCTGAATGTTACCGTTAGCATGTTTTCTAAATTATGCCAGTGACATTTCCTTTTGTGTCGTTCTGCACATACAAAACCCACAAAAAAATCAAACAAATAAGCATGTGGTGTGAGAAGAATTATCTTGGGTAAACTGTTATAATTATCTGCACTTTAGGGCAACATGAAATAAAACTCAGTATTTATCAGTTCTTTACCTTATTTACATATATGGCTTGCACTGGCCCCTTTCTACCTAGACCATGCTTATTAATATCAAATAATGGTGTTCACCAGTATGCTCAGTAAGGTGGTTCAAAGTGCTTGTATGTGCATATCTATATATACAGAAATTCAAACTACTCCTAAAAAGAAAAAATCCAGCTTGTGACATTTACATTCAAAGTCTGAACTTTCACAAAGAACAGTTCTGTGGCCACTCAGTTTTGTAGACTTGGTTTGAAACTATTCCTTATTGTCCTGGTTAAAGAGTCACTTATCTCTACCACAGTAAGCAGGAGTGTTAGTCTACCAGAAAATTGGATGTTCTTAATGGGCTTTGGGGGAGAATAGCTTTGCATCATCAGCATTAAGTTAAATCACATTAAGTACCCACTTACAACATAGGGATTACCACTTATGACATCTTTGGTGAAAGCCTTTAAAACAAATTGTTGTGTTTGTTAGAAGAAGCTGTGAGATAACAATTCCCAGAAGTCTGATTTATAAACCCTTTTTGCTCTTTAAGAAGATGCAAAGGAACCCAACACCTCTCGTTCAATGCTGCAATGAAATCTCTCAGCCTGGAAATTCTTTTCAATAAAACCTCTTAGGAAATACTGATTTATTTACTTCAGAATGTTCTTCAGGGGACAAGAAACCTTTAGCTAGATTGTCTTTCCTCAGAGTTTCAGTTTTCTCCTCCAGTTCTTTCTGTTGAGAAGTCATTGCCTTTATATATACAAAACTGGAATAGGTCATTCTGCTTTTTATTATTCATAAGGCTGATTGGGGAGAACTGGGCTTAAACTGTCAAAGTATCCTACTGTGCTTGGATACCTGACAAATTTACACCCCAAAGTACACTGTGGTGCTAAGACTAAAATTGGATGTGAAGCGTTCTTGCAAGAGCTGATTACAGTCTCAAGCGAATAAAACACTTGAGGGTATAGCAAAATAATGCCAATGTTTCAGAGAGTTAAACATTTTTATATCTGACTGGTGAGCTATTCTGTATAGAGATGTAGGCCTGCATGAAAAATGAGCCCTTCTATTTACCTTTAAATAGAAACAGACTAATAACTTTGAGTATGTAAATTAAAAACATGACCCTCAACTTTTGCCAAACATGCAGCATTAAAAGCATGGACTATGGAAAACCCAAAATCTAACTATACAGAGATTTCCTTAAATGAGAAAAGTGCACTGAAAGTCTTGTCAATGAAAAGGTTTCCTTAAAAAATCCAAATATTCATATATGAAGGCCTGAGATTCCTTCTCTCCCCCCTTCCTTTAAAATTCATGTTTCTTTTCCACTTTCTAACCAACCTCCATTTTTCTCTGCTGGAACCCCTTGTAGTGATACCAGAATGTGGGCAAACCTCATTAGTGTTCCTGCTGTGTACAAGACAGGATTTATGCTCAGTGTAGTGAACACAATGACACATGATCACTAAATGGCTAAAATCACCATCAAGAATTTAATCTGAGAAATTTTTCACCCAAGCACTGCAAATACTATTGGTATGTAAAGGCACAGAACCCAGTATTAATTACAGCAAACTTGTCACCCCATGCCCACCCTTCAGCCAGGAGCACACCGGTGACAAGCTGTTTGTGAAGGTTAATGTCAAGCAACCTTTGGCAGTTATCTGGCATAAGGTATGTTGCCAATTCAATCCAGTTAAGTAATAACTAAATTCCCCTGGGACCCAGCTGAAGTTAAATGTTGCTGTTCCAGGTTCACTGCTTTTAGTCTCCCTAAAGACCGTTTAGGCAAACAGCTGGAAGAGCTGACTACAAAGGTTCCCAGTCACAGGGAACCACTCCAGGAAAGCAGGTAAAGGCTTCTAACCAGGAAATAAGTTGTCAAAGGATTTGTCCTGTTGCTCCCTCAAGGAAAGAAATGAACTGAGACAGAGAGCAAGAGCATGAACACATTTGTGTTTCCTGCAGAATCCGAACATTAAAAGCAATTGTCTTGGCTGGTGGGAGGAGGAGCCACCCGTCAGTGAGCATGTTCTGAACCAGGGCTCCTGGATGTCACCTAAATAGCAGGGCTTGCCTCTCCCTCCATGTTGCAGTGCCTTACTAAAACAAAACCTTAGAGAAATGAATAGAAACAATACCAGAACCAATTCCAGTACTGTCACTGCATGGCACCGATGGAACACTCCTCCTAACAGAGACGTACGGAGGGGAGAAACATTGCAAGCCCCAGCCTCATCTGAACTCCTTGTGCAGATGTTGGCGCTGCCTCCCTGACAATGCTCAAGGGAATAACAACAGAGACAACTTCTCATAAAGTGACACTGAAAAAGAGCTTAAAGAAAGGGGTCTTTTCATCTATTCTGTGTGTGTGTGTGTGTATAGGTGAGTACACAGGGAAGTGTGCAATTAATGGCTTATAGAAGTGCAGACATGCATCCACATGTAAACAGTGGCTCTGAAATCCATCTGTATTGCCATTTCCCAGAATACTATGTACAAAAATAGATGTTTGATCTTCTTGTAGTCTGGCTGGTTTAGCAAGAGATCCTGCCTCTGACACTGACCTACTGTCTGAGTTAGTCATGGTTACACTCCCACAAATTTAAACTCCCCCATCTGTGAAGGAGCCTTGTCACCAGTTTTACAGTGAGGCTGAATCAATTAATGCTTTCTGAAAGATTTGATGGAGCAGAATATTAACACTTGCAGTTGAGTAAGGCCAGCTAAAAATGTCTTTAGTAATGTAACAAATGGATTTTAAAGTCACTATCAAAGGGTTAGACCACCAAGACTTCCAGGTCACCATCAGCATGGCTAGCACGTTTTTTGGTAGCCTTATATCACAATTTCAAATGGACTAGTGAAAAGGCAGAGCTTGATTCTCACCTCTCAGGAAAACAGCATCCCATAAACATCACAAAAGAGAAGAGGCCGTTAAGTAGCTGTGGTAAAGAAAGTGTGATAAGGACAAAAAGAGGAAGACCAACAAAATGTCAAGCACTGATGGAAAAGGGGATGAAGGCTTAGCCAGATGTCCTGAAAAACATGTGTGCTTGTTTCTCAAGGTCCGTGCAGGCCATTCTGCTACAGGACTGCTGCAACCATACGTCACTACTGAAGAAATCGAGAAAATAAAGTAAACCCCTTGATTTGGAAAGGCAGGTGGTAATTTCTTGCATGTTTCTAACAACTCAAGAATAAATTTAAACTATTTCTGTTACAGCTGAAAAAACCCCCCATAAGCAAATGTGATATGCATATGTTAAGGTACACTGGTAAGCTTTGAAAATATTCCGTGGAATCAGGACAGTGCTTTTATATCTGGGTGCAAAGAACGTTTAAAATAGACTCCAAATATGTTTCAGACAACAAAATGAAGTGGTTCCTTAAAAAAAAAAAAAATCTATGTATCCACCTGTCAATTACATAAATGACTTCTCAAATCAATTTGACAGTATAAAGAGGTATTAAACCTAGTTTAAAATTAATTTCTATTTTAAGGACTTTTTACACTAGCAGAATGGTAAACAGAAGTGAGGTGCAGTGCCATGGGAAGCACTTTTGTGGTTGAGCTGAAAAGACTTTACAGGGTTTCTCAACTAACTAGATCACAATTTTCATCTAGGTCACATTATAGTCAGGAAATAAAAGCACCAGTGCCAATAAACCAGCACAAGAAACTTGAGTGTGAAAATGTGTGATCTGGACTGGATCACAGAGAGGGGGAAAATAAGCATTTTTTTGAGTATAAGGGGATGAGAATTATCAGAGGCATGGCACACTTGGTATGTTTAAGGTGTGTAGGGAGGACAAGTGAGGCTGCAGAGACGGGGGAGCAGCTCCCTGTGCAGTGCATTGCGTGGGTACTGCCTGGAGGAGAGACATAACACATAATGTAGACCCACAGATATAGAAGCAATGTAGATCATGAAGGATAATAGCGGGAGTGAAGTGGTGACTTCTGGATAAGAGCATCTGAAGTGACATTGAAGTGGCACTGAAGAGGAAAAAGAATATGAGGGCAGTAAGTTTTAGTTCAGTGAGAGCTGCTCTGAAATGGTGTGTAGAGAACAGAGTTTTCTGTATCTTAGTGTAAACAGCATTTGACATATACCTGTCAAGGGCTAAAAATTGCGTCTGAACCCCTGAGAAATGGTTGTCACGTAAATAATTCCAGCTTCGTTGCAGGAGAGAAACACATGAAGAAGCCCTACTCTCTGGGATACTAAACTTCAAGAAGCGTATTTTTTTTTAAAGAGGAAGTAACTTAGAAACTCCCTGCTTGAAGCTAGGAAATTAAAATCCATAGAATCAGCATGGAGGCTTAAGAATGTGAAAGAGTCAAAGACGATTTGCATTCCCAAGGCTAAAAACGGGAAGCGCAAGCAAGAAAATAAATGGGGTGGCTAAGAAGGACGATACGAGAGGAAAAGTAGGCCGAAAAAAAAGAACCAAAGTGCTGACTTTAAAAGACTGCAAAACACAAAATAAAAAAATAAAAATTGCTACCAAATATTTTGAATGAAATTACCAAAAAGGTAACACAAAGAAAACAGCCAAGAGGAGCCGAAGTTAAATAAATAAGCAGATGCAGGCTGTGGGAGAGTCAGTGGATTCTGAAAACAATCAGGCCACAAAAGGTATTAAAGGGAGACTGAAGGTGTTTCCAGAAGTGGCTGCTCATTTTGGGGGGAATCTTAATTTGGCTATGCGAAAGTAGACTATATTTCTGCCCAAAATTTAGAAAAGCAGAACCACTAGTTGGAACACTAGAAGATGACAGATAAAATACTTGTTCTATGGAATTATCTGTACTAAAATCTAACAGTAACAATAAATCAAAGATTGTTTAAAGACCACGTCCAGGGCAGGCTGCAATTGCGCTGCAAGAAGTTTCTGAAATAAAAAGGAATCCCAGATGCCAGTGCATCTCAGTTCTTCCACTTTTCAGAAGCTAAGGCATCAGGAATTGCACAAAAGGCAGTAGGAGTATACCGGGGCGGGGGGGAGTAGATGAGAATGATGATGATGATGATGATGTATTAAGTGGTGTTTTTCCCACTGAAGCACGAGAAAACAACACCACAGCATAGACCTGGAAGAATCTTTCGTTGGAGAGACCTATTTCAGCTGAAATGTACCCCTGAGGTTTTCACCATCTTTAGTCACTTGGGGCCATATTTAAGGCATGCTGACCTATTTACAAAAGGATAAGATCAGCTTTTAGAGGACAGTCTAAAGATACATGTATTTGCCCCCCCGAAAAAGGAATAGTTCTGCTTTGGAAAGAAATCAGTCTCACTTTAAAGTAAAGCCCTTATCTGTGTAAATACATGTGTTTGGAATTTCTGTATGGAAAGGCACTTTCTAATAGATTCTGAGTAAAAGCCGAGGGCTTTAGTATAGTCACTGCCACATGACCAGAGCATGGCAAGAGGACAGTATCCCCTGGCATCCTCTTCCCAGCCAAGTTCAGCAAAGAGGCTGCAGTCTGTTCTTCCATACAACACTTCTACGTCTTTGTCACTTTCCAAATGGATTTCCTTGTAACTCCCTTATTTTAAATTAGGGCATACTAGAAATCCACATGGAAATTAGCAAGTATATCCTTTCTGTAACCACAGCACCTGCTGTAAACCTCTCCACAGCTGTCCCACCAGCATCTCTTTAGAGTTTGAGTTCAATTCAAAGTCTTCATTACCTATGAATCCCTCGCAGATTAAGGTCTATATACTCTAGTGGTCAGTGAGGTCCTTGTGCTTTAACCTCCAGCTGAGCTCCAACTGAGATTGAGCTGACCTTAAATGTTTTTCTTTGGGTCACAGATTTTGATGTGGATCGTTCTCTGAAGTATTTTCCCACCTCAGTCCAACAAAGCTGGAACGTATTATGTTTCAAGTCATAGGTAAAAATATAGTTCACTAGACGCTCTGTAAAAGGCACAGACTTCAAGTAATCAAGCATTAGGTCCTTTTTTTAATTTTGTCATTTGGGAGACTATTTCAGCATTGCTATTCCACCAACACTTTGATGTGGCTTCACATATCATAGTTTCAGTAATGAAGTGCTCCTAAAGCTTAGTTAACTGAGTAACTTAAAATTGATGTGCTGCATTCTTGTCAGAAAGGTAGATTTCTATTAACAGAAAATGTTGAGCAGTAGAAATAGGTTTTTGGACAAATTCTTAAACAGGGAAATTGTGTTTCAGAGAAAAAAGGTATATGCAGTCTGAACAGGAATTCACTGAATAAGCACAACAATAATGAATGATTGGGCCTTTGGATGGCAATCATTTTTAAGACTTCATCTCTCTCTGTATAATACTTAGTAGTAAATCTTCCCACAGCTATTCATGCACTTACTATGCTTGAGTAGGGATGCCAGTGCTTGTCTGAGTCAGTCCTCACTAGAGGACTGCATAGAACTGCAACTTTCTGAAGATTTTTTTACACATCTGTGCTTATATTATATTTACATGGCTTCCTTATAACCTTGTCTCTGTTTAAGTGCATTTTTTATCTGTCATTTCTTTCAGCTGTACTAAAGCTGATATATTGGTTACTTGTTTCAGAGAAGGAGTTCTACTCTTAAAAACTCCCAAACAGATAAACAGATAAACAGATAATCGCCTAAAAAGCTGTGGGGTTTTTTTACAACTGGGGAGAACGAAACTATTAAAAAAAAAAATAAACAGAAAAAAGTCACAGTTCAGCCTTGGGAAAAATAGCCGCAAAACTGTAAAAGAAGAAATGTGACTTTATGCAGGACCTGACTAAGAATTTATGATATGGACCACTGAACTCATCTTTTGTCATTTATCTCTGTAAATGTGTGAGATTTCTTGGAAGATAGTTAGTCAAATTAGGAGCCGAGATGAATCAGTGGATATAATTTATTTAGACTTTAAAAAGGCTTTTGATGATAAAGTCCTTAGCAAGAGGCTATTAAGGAAAGTTAGTAACCATATGGTGAAAGATAAAGTCCTGCCATGGATTAAAAAGTGGTTAAGAGATAAGATAAAAAGACTGGAAATAAACGGATAATTCTCCCTGGAAGGAGGTTAATAGCAAGGTGCCCCTTCATTACTGTGACTAGCAATCGATATCTTGGTTCACCTGCTTTTGCAGATCATTAATAGTAAGGCATAGAATTTGGAGATAAAAATGTTCAGGCTAATCAGTGTGCTGCAGAAAATATTTCTATGGCTGGAGTTAAACGACATTTGGGCAATTCAAGGGAGATGAAATTTGCCACAGGTAGCAAATGCAAAGGCAAGGCTCTTGAAAGGAAGGGTCCAGACTTCTGGATGCAGATCTGTTCCCAATGACTTGCAATGGCCGTGGACAAGAGGCAACTGTTCATGTGCACTGTAAAGAAGGGATGACAACTGGATTCGGCGGTTCCATGGTGTGGTGCTCCCAGGAACAAGGCAGTTTATGGCAGCAAATAACTTCAAACAGGCAGAGCCCATTAAGATCTGTCGGGAACAATTTTGCGTGGACAGGATGATGGACAAGCTGCATCAAAAATCGCTGGACTGGGATTTATCATAAAATGTGGCTATACAAGACAGAAATTTAATGTGGAAACGCGTCAGAATTGGTGAACTTCTGTGGGAAATGTTTCTGAAGGACCAAATGAAATATGAAAGAGGGATTTTTTTTTTCAGTCAGAATGAACTCTCAGAAGAGAGAGAGAGTGTGAGGATGTGTGTGTCCCAATGCAATCCTCCATACAGCCAATGCCTAGACAGCCACAGATTTTGCATCAAATCCTTTCTCTGTCTGACATCATGAGTATTCTTGGAGAAAAGACACGAATCCTTCTTTTCCTTCTTCAGTGTCCTGCCCACTGGGATATCGATGTCTCTGAGACCTCATACAAACTTAGGAGTGCATTATCCAACAGGAAAGAATATAAGACTCTATCCAAGGATAGCCAAAGGTGGCAAAATTTGGACCTATACACCATCAGAAATTAGGAATCCATATTCAACTTTCTGCTCTGTTTGCTTCACAGCAGGGGTACGAATTTGTCTGCTTTTCAACTTGGGCAAGTGCTCTAATTATTATTGACCTTCTGGTTTTGTTGTGCAAATAAATATATGGATCTTTTGTATTTGAATACTTGCAATTTTAAACATTTTTTTCAAAGAGGAGAAAAGCAGTAATTGCATAGCTCTTGTCTTTCAGTGTATCATCTGACCTTACAGACTGGACAGAGACAGCGATATATTATTGCACAGTCTGATGCATTAAACCAGTTTGTGTTTTCCCTAAAGATCCAGCCTTTCCCTAAAGATTCAGCACAGTAAGAGGTCACTGCTACCATAGTTACCCTCTCTAATGCAGCATTCTGCAGGAGTTCTCCAGTTGTGACCAGTTTCAGCCTGGTGGTTTCTCTGTTTTTAATGCTTTTGAATTACATGGCTGTACTGGAGTAAGGAAAGGCAGGGATGGGACACATGTAGGGCTACAGTTATTTCTTGTTCCCTCATGCAATACTTGGGTAAGTTGGGTTTATGTAGAAGACCTTAAAGGTTTGGGACTAAAGAAATCCTATATTCTGGCTGCTAAAATTGGAAAGAAGTGCATAAACAGTTTGCACTTGCTGTATGAGTCGATGGATTGTAGTCCTAAACACAAAGTGTGAATACACTAGAAGAGAATTCAAACTGTAGATTTAAACAACAATAAATCTGAGTACGGTTTATACACTAAAACATCATATATGATAATACAGAGAGACATATCTAGTGTCAGCATCACAGGCTGAAGTGTTCCACAAAGGGGGAAGTAGCGGTTCTATTTGTGTACTCTTCATGCAAACATCTCTAATTTTCTGTGCCCCATCTTTTGTAACAGGACTGTGCTCACCTACCTGACCCAAAGGGCAAGCTGGTTTTTTCAGGCATCACTCCCCAAATCTGACTTCAAAAGGCACGAAAGGAGCTCATTCGGGGAAAGACAGGTGGGAAAGTGCATGTATTCATCACTTACCTGAATTTTGCCAAAGCTTTTCTGCAGTTCAAAAAATGACAAAGGTTCTGCGTATTATTCTAAATAAAATAGATTTCCTGCCTCCTTTCTTAATGTCATTCTAGATGTTTATCTCGAAAACACGCACTGGAAATTTTGATGAAAAGGGTGATGCCAAGAAAGCACAATGGTAATGACAATACTGACCCTTAGTAATAAAACACTTCAAACCCAGGTGCTTATCATACGGGAATTTGAAATGTATTTGTTGGCTTTTGTCTACCCAGGAGCGGTTTGCCTACACTTTATACAAACTCCTGTATACAGCTTTCTTTTGCACTGCTGGGTAGTTTATCTGGGGTGCATGTGTGGAAACTGGATGGATTTTAGCCTATGGTTTAAGGGTAGAGGTAAACCCTTTTACACTGGACAAAGAAAATGTGATTGTCAGCTAATTCATAGGCTGTTCATACTGAAATGTTTCACGTACCTCTTCACTGCCACTGCACTGCAACTTCATCCCTTTAGAGCACCTCTTTATCAAAAGCTCTCAAACCCACAATTCTTCAGCTTTTCCTTATGCAAAAGTTGTTCAGCTCTTTCTCAGACTTAAATCAGTTGGCAAGTAAGAAACTTAAAACATCCATCTGGATTAGTGTCCCCAACATGATGCAAACTGAGAACATTTGTTCACCCTGATGTAGTGACAGAGTCGGGATAGAACAGAGCCCTGGGGTCCTCGTTTTATATTAAACTGTCTTTTAAAAAGTCAACATGACTGGCTAAAACCTCAGTGAAAATATGTTGTAAAGCAGTGTGATTATGCCGTAACAAAGGAAGGATGGCTACACCCTTAGATGGCTACACCCTGTAGAAACACCTTTAGCCCCTCTAGCAAATGGAGACGCCCTGAGGGAAATGCTGCAAAGGGCTCAATCCACTGGGCTGATTCCATATCTACCATCAGATACTCAGGCGGCATCTCAGGAGGGACAACGGAGTTTTGTAAAAGCTTAAAAAAGGGAAGCATCAATATGATACTATGCTGAGAACCCTGTGATCACCCTCAGAAGCTGTCAGGTTCTTAGGGCTGGGCTTCCTGCACAAAACACGCCCGTAATGTGTCCTTACCGGACGTCATGCCACAGCTTATCTCACACATCTGATATTTCTGGAGCAGCCCATTCTGGGACAGTTTCTGGCATAAAGTTCACTTTTGTAGAAGCGTGACTTGCTGCCAGGGGGAGGGTTGGATCCTCTTCCTACCTACCTGCCCCCTTACATATGGAGCATAGCACTGCCAACACGCTCCTGACAAGTCTGAGGAGGGCTCGCTGTGCCACAGGGCTGTAGAGCAACCTAACTCCATGCAACACTACAAGATGTCCTAATTCTGCACATGCAATCCCTCCCCAGATGTCAATGTTAAGAAGTAAAGAGTTAAAGAGTCATCACAGTGAAAAGAGAGATAATCTTGCATGTAGCAGTTCTAGTACTTGCCAGGCATGCAGAAAAACTTAACCCTGTGTGCTTGGACACTCACCTGCGTGCCTGGTTCACATCCTGCTCACCAGGTCTTATCAAGCACATCTACAACACTTTATTTTTCACAGATCGTGCCAAGGTATTAAAAAAAAAAGGCAAAAATATTTTTAATGACTGTTTTTTCAAAGCAGCATTGGCTGACTTCCAGCACTGAAGCCACAATAGCTACTGCTCCACATCTTACATAAAAACAAGGCATCGTGTATTTTCATCACTAAACATATTTTATCTGACCAATCCAACCTACATTGCCCCTGTGCTCCAATCAGGTGTACTGATTGGAAGGACTTAATATACAGTTTTCTGGTTCCTTCAATAAACCTACCAGAGAAATATATCACAAGTTTCAATAATTGTGCCAAATAATCGAATAAGTGAAAAATCACTCAGATAGTATTTGTTTTATCTGTGTTCTTGGAAGGAGCTTTCATAGCAACCCTAAGGGTAATGCAGTTTTTCAGAGATTAATGAATAATAATTTTTTTCCCATTACATATCTTTACATACACATCTTAAACAAATCTCATTTAGGGAATCCTGAAATTTTGACATATTCTGTCCTAACAAAACTGTCTATTTACCAACTTTAGAATTCCAGAAATAGAATTTAATTGGCAAAATATATTTTAATTTTTTTTTCACTTAGTTTAAATGTTCACAGGTACCCCTATTTTTCATAAAGAATTAACTCCCAAATGGTTAAGATTCATAGACAGCTGTAATAAAGAGTTCAAGACTTCTGTGTCCTGGTTGTGTATTTAAAATTCCCAGCTAACTAGCAGGAGAGAGGCTGCTAGGAATGCTTACAGATGTCTGATTTTACAAGGTTTGAGTTTGTTGTTTTCTTTTCTTTTTTTCTTGCCAAAGTGCTTTAGTCTAATATTATTTGTTGTTTATGGAAGTTGTTTGTCATTTAGGACATGAAGTGACCACTCCCTCAAAAGAAAGAATCAAGTTACAATCCATTATTTCATTTTTGATTGTTTTTCTTTGTAATAGGTGGGAAAGTGGATCCTGGATAAAAGTCCTGCCTAAGTCAAGACTCAAAGCTGAAGACTCCAATTATCTATAAATCACTTGAATTTCCTGCAGAGAAAGAGAAAAAGGAGGAAAGAGCGAGACAGACAGAAAAACAGAGACAGAGGATGTGCCAAGTGAAACATTTGATACCTGCCCTAAACCAAATTTTTCTCAAAAGCAACCAGGAGTTACCTGATACCTCAAAACCAAGCTTAGAAGAAACATGTTGCCATTGTTTTTGGCTTAATATTGAAATGCAATAGTTGTCTTTTAATTGTTCCATGAGTATAAAATGTGTAACATTGTGCATCCGAGATGATGGCACTATGTATTCTGATTTATTAAAGGTCACCATTCAGCTTACATTCTTACAGATAGGAAGCTGTGACTGCTGATGGCTGCTGTATTTTTTACAGATTTTTAGAACCAATTCTCCAGTTTCAGAACAGAGAAGGGTAAGTAAATTTATTATGCAAACAGACTGAGATATCACTCCCAAGTGTTTCCCATCGAACACTCCTGAAACACAGTTTGCACTGAAACCAACAATGAACAAAATTCATGCCAAATACTATTTGCACAGTGTGATTGCTCCCGAAGTGCAACACTACACAACATTCAGTAACTGCATTCCTTATTTATTTAAACTATTTTAAAAGAAATTGTGTGCCAGAAACCATATGCATCTTTTAATTTGCATATTGCAGTTTGCATTAAAATGTAATGAAATCTAAAATAGCTGACTTTCCTCAGAAACATGCTTCTAGAACATGGAATTGCTGTAACAAATTAGAGGACAAATTAGTTTTGGCACCCCCTAAAAAAAAGGAGAAAAGATGAAAAGCTTTTAAACTGATGATATGAAGGAAAAAATTACACCACATCAGCCAAAATGAGTCTCCTATCAGCTTTAAAGCTCCTGAAGTTGTATTTCCAGTAGATAAAAATGTTATCACCTTTTTCCAGTGCTGATGTGCTTATTTTCCTATTAAGTTACTTGGTAATTAGAAACAAAGTCTGACACATTGTAATCTGTTTATACAATACATCTGAAACTTCTCCAACAGAAATGAAATCATTCTTTAAAGATACTAAAGATGCAAAGATTAAAAACATATAAACGAATTTAAAAACTCAAATTGCATTTACAAACAAATGACTGTTCTTAAAGCCCATTTTAATTGAGAAAGCCAATTTAGTCTAATAATACACCACAGAAAACCAGCAGATTTTTCTACATTGACCCTAACTCTCTCTTCATGAAAATTACTCTTAGAGGTTAGTAGGAAAAAAATATTCCCTCTTTGCAATATTGTTCAAGAGTGTATTCAAGTATCACGGAAGTTGGTAGAGACCTGTTCCAGTGCTGTAACAACCTGGTAGTGTTAAGAGTCCTCCAGGAATTGTAAAAGAGTCCCTTGGGGACATAGGGTAATTCAAGAAAGAAAATATTTTTATTTGCTGATTGAGATACACAGATATGTGTATGTATATAATGTCCTCTGAAGTACATCAAAAGCAACTAAAGTATATTCGAGAAGTACTGATTTTACTGAAAGTAAAACCCAACAGCTCTGTAGAAAACACTGCATTTAAAGAGAAGTGGCAAAGCCAGTCCCAGCAGATCTAATTTGCTTTTCTATTATCCTGCGGTTTTTCAGATGATTACAGGGCTAAAAATCTGTTTCCTTTATTACAGATTCAAGGCAGTCTTAGCAGTTTTTTTTTATCCCTACACTCAAGTTGGGTAGGACAGAATGAAACTGATTTTAAGCAAAATTCCTCCTTTGGAGGGAAACCCATGAATTTCTCTGCCAGAACAAACGAACACAACTTACCTTGGTGTATTTGATTTCAAGGTTGAGAGTGGGAGAAGGCAGCAGATGCAGAGATGCCATCAGAGCTGCAGGGTCTGCCTTCACCTCCCCTGGCATCTCAATTTTACTGGAAGTCATAGTCTTGGGGGGTTTTATAATACCACCGAGCCCCCCGCTCTGACCTGATGTTGTGTTGTGTTTTGGGTTGTTCCCCCCCCCCTCCAAAGACCAGCACTGAAGATGTTGCTCTCCTCCTCTGTATATAGGCAGGTGTCAAGCCGGGTCTCTTCTTATTGGACATGGGGGCAGAGGCAGGGGGGCAGGTCCATCCTACCTAGGGCGATAGCGGCGCAGCCCCGCTCACTCGCGGCGCAGCCTCCGCCGGGCCCCCCCGGGCCCGCGCCCCGTCCCGGGCATTCCCGTCCCCCCGCAGCAGGACGGAGCTCCCGGGCGCAGGTCCTGCCTCCCGCCCGAGGAGCGGCGCTGGGGAACGGGACGCGGGAACAGGGGGCACCGCAACTCTCGTGCTCCCCTTCGCCTCCCCCGAACCGGGTGGGGACCGGCGGAGAGGCGGCGCGGCCGGGAGAGGCCGGTGCGGGATCCGGCCCCGCCCGGGGCATCCCGCGGGGAGCGCGGGGAGCGCAGCCCGGCTCGGCACAGCTTGGGGCATCCCGCGGGGGACACAGCCCGGCTCGGCACAGCCCGCGGAGTCCCGGCCCCGGCGGGGGGAGGCCGACCTGCACTGGGGGAGCCCTGTGCGGGCCGGGGGCCGGTGACCCGCCAGGGGCAGCGGCGGTTTTTATACATTGTCATTTCTCCTTCTCTCAAAGTCAGTGGAGGAGTAGTATTATGTGTTTGTTTTTTCACCTCTTCATAAAACTCAGTGTGTTCTACCGCCTTCGGTGTGGGGGCCCAAGTCTGCAAAGCACTTACACACGTACAGAAAAATCCTCAGAGCAACTCCCGAAAGCAGCTGATTAAAATCAGACTGATTTAAGAGGCAAAGAATATACCAATCTGCCTGATTTTAATCAGCCTGTTTCAGGAGATTGCTCTGACACTCGATCCCAGTGCTACATGAATTTGCTACTGCNTCCCGCCGCGCTCCCGGTGCCGGACGCGGGATCGGCCCCGACTGGCGCCATCCCCGGCCGCCTGCTGCCCCCTGCCGGCCGCGCCGCGCGCCGCATCCCGCCTTATCCCGGGAAAGCGCCGAGCGCCTGTCCTGGTCCTCCTCGCCCCATCCCGCCCTCACCCCCTCCTCCCCTCGGCTGTAACCTGCAATCCTGCCTTTCCCCCTTCCAGCACAACTGTCCTCTAGTGCTGGGGGCACTGGCCCTGCAGCCCCTCCCGAGCTGGGAGCACTGCAGATGCTGAAGCGATGGGCAGCCTGGGTGGAAGCCCAGAGGCCTGGGACTCATGCACCTCTGTTTCCAAATTCCTCTCTAGAAGGAAAGCGACCAGGGGGAGCAGGTGCATATGACCAGGGCAAGCCCTGCTGCCCAGCTGCGGCTTTCTCTTTCCTTGAAGGTTTTTTGCAAAAGAAGAGGCTTAAAGGGTAGAAAAATTTCTTGAAGCAAGAGCTACCTAATACCAGCTGTTACCTTTTGGGGGGCCCTCTTAGTGGGAGGCCATGTCATGGAAGAGGTTGACCATGCCATACAGTGGGTTACTGGGAAGTCAGCAGCCAAATGGAGCCAAATCCACCACTGACCATCTCAAATCCATCCAGGAGACAGCGAACAGTGCCCGTGCAATGCACATCTGGCCTGACTTGCTACATGAAGTAGCAGATGGCTTGAGCCTGTAACCTTGACAGAGCTGACAGGCATCAGAAATTCATGGTCAGAGCCCTACACTCGCTCTGGTCAAACCTTCTAGGCAGAAAACATAGGAAGCCCAGGCCATTTTTGTTACTTTAGGCAAAATCAATAAAGTTGTGCTTACTGATGCAAACACTCCCAACATTTTGAACCCGATCAGATGTCATGTTTTGAAGTTATCACATTGCAGATAGATAAACAGAGAAGGGACACCAAAGCTACAGCTGCCTAAAGTTGGCAAAACAAAGCAACAAGAAATATACCACATGACCTTTTCATCGACCTAGTCAAGAATAAACAGTGGGGTCTGACCGTGTTTTGATTTTGTCACAATATCTGTTTGTTGATTCCCTTTATATTCCTTGCTCCATCTTTGAGAAGTTCACAATTGAAAAGATTGCCCCAGCGTTCTCTTAGTTTTGTACAGGAGCATAGGACAAAGGTTGCTTCTGCACAGACAGGCAGCACAAGATACAGAGTTATTTCAGTGTTAATAGGCATATTTCTGTAAATTTCCATCTCAGTAATGAAGGAGACTGCAGATTTTGCTTTCTCTCATTTTCAGTCTTTTTTTTTTTTTTGACCTGACAGAGGAAATGAATCCATAATACTGTGCTGTAATGTGACATGCAGAGCTGTCAAACTGTGACACTTGGGATGAGTGAGACATTTAAACGTCAGAAATTCAATTTTTAATGGCACACTGGCAACACAGACCTAACACTTCATCACAAGGATGACACCTTCTAAAAGCCACTTTAAAATAAATCAGAGCGAGGCTGTGCTCCTTTGAAAAAGGAATACATTTAAACAAGTTTCAGGAATGAGGAAACTATATAACAGTTTCATTATTAAATCAATAACATTGAGAAGGTTTTGGTGAGAAGAGATTCCAGTGTATGTGGAGATGCAGTTCAAACTCACCTAGTCTGGAGCTGCTAAAATGACCTTCATCAACTACTTGTGCAAACCGCACTCCTCTTACCTCTAAAAGCAATTCAGTTTGCAAAAGCCCTCGGAGACAACCACCTTTAGATTGTTACCTACAGCTTGTTGGCATTCCCAGGTGGAGAATGGGACGGCACTTACCATGGCACAGACTCCTGGTCTACAGCCACCCCCACAGAGGTCCCCAAAAGAACATGGCAGACGTGTCCTGTCGCTCTTCCCGACAGCAATTCCTCTTCCACCACCTGGGGAGACAAGGAGGTGGCCTTAGTGCCCAGACCACAAGTGGGCTCTCACCCAGTACAGCAGGAGCTCTGCTGAACAGAATTAGGAGTGAAGGTTGTGAGGCTGTTGTGGGCATACTGATGGATCCAGCATGGTGAGCTGCTCCCGTGGTTCAGCACTACACTGGTTACTTTATGAGAGCAAATTGAGTCATGGCTTCAAATTGAGCAAGTGAATGTTTGATATTTAACATCTAATACAATTTATTGTGGAAAGGATTACTACCCTTATTGCCTTGGACATTAGGACAATAATTCAGTAATATTGATGAATACAGAAGGAAACTAATTTGTGGAAGAAAAAAAAATTGAGTCCAACAATTGCCAGGATGATAAAGAACAGAAACAATACTCCAGGTTCAGCCCAAGTTCTGTGGTCTCTAAACACCTCCATGCAGCAGAGAAACCACTTCTTGCAGTCCTGTAGTTTCTGGACTTTTTTCTTGGTGTACTTGCAGTACTAAATCAACTGGCAATTAAGTCAGACTAGCTTATTTTCTCTCACATGAATGGGTTTTAATTAAACTTCTACTTAGACAGCAAATCAGGAAACAAATATGTTCTGTTTCAGATTGCAATGCCAAAGTCTTCACACTTTGTGAAGAAATGGCTGTCAAAAAATATGGAGAACAACCAAGTGACTCTTTCTTGCTTCAGTGTTCGAATTTAGGCTAGCCAACAACAAAATCATTCCTGATGGGTTTTATTTTTATATTTAAAGCAATCTGAACATATAATTTGAAGATATACCTTTGTTTCATTTAGAAGCCTCAATTTCTCCACCCACCCCGAGCAGCTGGTATTATGTATGAACAAGGATATAGACCTGGCTTATACAAACACCATCTGGTGGAAACAGGACCTGTGGTAGCAAGAGAGGGTGCAAAAAGCAGAGCTGCAATGTTGAACACAATACAGATGTAATTAGGGCATTTCTGGGTTTCTCAGTCAGAGTACCAGTATTTTTCTGCCTCTACCCTACTGTGTCCCTTCTGTCTAAAGGAAGTCAGAAAACTAGAGTGGGTGAAACTATCTGTATCTCAAATACCTCCTTTGGGCAGAGTAGCTGAGTCAAAACTCATGTGGATACACCACTGAGACGGGCAGTGGATACAGCTACTCCAACAACACTTCAGCCAAGAACCCTTCATTCTTGCTGCTTCTAATCCATGAGTATTTCTTACGCTCCTTAGTGAGCTCTAGTCTCTAAGCACTGTCACACACATGAAGCAACAGAATCACATCATTCTATCACATCCATTCCATCTATTCACATCACTTCCAACGATTCCCTTCAAGATCAACTGCAAAATCTGCCCCAAAACTATTTCAATACGACCAATAAGTTCTTTTATGTTTATTTTTCTCTCAGCTGTCCCACTACCATTTAGCAAGGATAACCCTGGCTCCTCATATAAATTCAGTATTGATTGAGAGAGCCTACTCCTCTGTACCCTTTGCCTCCTGCTCCAGTAAATGTCTCTTCCTATTTCTTGTGTGCTTTAGAAATCACTTTTGGAAATAAAACAAGGATCGGAAAGAAACTTCCACTAAGTTATTTTTCAGCTCAGACTTCCACTTAGGAAATCTGAACTTCATTTTCTGACATATACAGTAAAAGCTTCAGCCTCAGGTGTCCTATTTTAATTGCCTGCTATTTTCATTACTGACCATGATGGCAGCAAATGCTCTTCAGGAGATACTTGTATTTTAATTTATCTGCAAACATAAATCACACATTACAGCACTTTTTCCCTCTAGGTTAATTGAATCAATTCTCTAAATGTCTTCATGCCTGACCATTGAAAGAGGCTCAGTGTTTGAAACCTCTTTAAGAATTATGGCCCTTGGTCTGTGTGCAGGATGGTATCAGTCCTTGCTCCAGACAAAGGTATTCTATACATATAAGGTATTGTTTAACACACGAGCGATATTATCTGTGAAGCAACACCCACAGTACTGTGGTGATCCTGTAAAATATTATTTCAGAATTTTTTCAAATATCCCAGGGAATTCATTTTTAACAATATAAATCTTATATCTAGACCGATTATTGAATTATTAATATTTTAAGTTCTAAAGAAACCAAATAAAATCTACTTTTACTTGCCTTATTTCTACATTAATTTTAATGTAAAAAACCCCAAACTTAAATGCTGATGTCAAGAATGACCATTTTGTTACTGAAAATCCAGAAATGACTAATGAAGAAAACTTGATCTAACAATTTTTTTTACTAGAAATGAGTCAAATGGATAGCTTTTAGTAAAATGAGACAAACAGATCAGTTTTTACATGTCATATTGTCCATTTTATACCCAGTAGAACTGTCAATTGGTGGTAAATTAACAGTGGGTAAATTTACAAAATTTGCGAAAGAAAGAAGCCTAAAGGGCAGAAAAATTTATTCAAGCAATAGCCACCTGATACAGTTGGTAAATTTACCAATTGTTGGTAAATTTATGGTAAATTTAGTTCAAAACCGAGACTCAAATTCAAGGATTTAAACAAGCTACAAATAATTCAATGAGAGTGATAGTGTAGAAAATGCTTGAAAAGACTCAGTGTTTGACTCACTTTATAACTGGGTCAGTTTCAAAAAATGAGTAGTATAGTTTAAGGCACCAGCTGAAATGTCACTGTCCCTCACCAGAGTGCTGTGCCAGTCACGGAGTGACCTCAGGACAGCGTTGGGAGGAACATGTGCTGATAACTGTGAGGTTATAGGGAATGTCCTCTTGGTTGTAGACTTCATTCTGATTTTAAATATACAAAAACCCTTCCTATTTTGAATTTCCTGTTTGAATTTATTATTTGTAAAACACATCAAGTCTCAAATGGTTTGACCTTCTGCTAATGTATATCACCTAATGAATGGATGCAATTAACTAATTCATATTGGAATATTGCACTTTCCAGATCGCATTCATCATCACTAAACGTGTGATCTAGTTTGCAAGTTTAAATTTTTTATTATTACCCTTTAAACTGAAGAAATAAGTCTTATATTTAATTACCTGAACTTACATATTCAATTAATAGCTTCATTACCTCAATGAACATAGATATCACAAAGAAGTAATGGGAGATTGCTGCTGGATCTGCTCTTAAGTACCCTTATAAAGGGCCAGCTATGAACCTCAGAACACTTCTTTTTTATTAAAAAGTCTTGATTGTGGAATGTCAAAGGAACTGGGCCTGGCAACCTAACATTCTCATACAGGAGCCTGAGATAAATTTATCGTCTGTATTGTTAATATTTAATACCTAAAAGGAATCCCAGAAGCAAAACCTATGTTTCTGGAAAGACAGAGGATTTAAACGTTCAAATGTGAGTAATTCTGAATGAAAGGGAATGAAAAGAATGGAAACCAGGCAGGTTGGCACCTCACCTACTAAAGGGCAAGGGATGAGTGAAGCGTGGAGGCAAAACAAACACTTGTGGGGGAGAAGGGACAAAGCACCAGGAACTGAAGCTCCTTCATGATATAACTGTCCAACAGATTGTGGCTGTATGGCACCCTTGGAGGGCCACTAGAGTGGGAGACGGGTGAAGGCAGGTGGGCTGGGGAGTCAAACACAGGAAACACTGTCACTTCCCCATGGAAATTAGGTTTCAGAGCCATGAATCCACTGTCCTAGTCAGTTCCATCTATTTGCCAAACATGCGACTTTGCTTTGTGTGCCAGTAGAGTCAAATCTGTCATTACCATTGGCTTTCATGTTACATTTCTTTTATCAGTTAGGTAGGCTCAGATCTCCTGTTCCTCACAATCCTACAGGTAGCCTTGATAAGTCTCGGGGCATCTATTGCTATAGGGAATCTGTGCCCTGTAGAAAGATGAAAGGTTTTGATAATGTATCCCATTCAGGTTAAGAAAACACAGGGTTTAGAACCCTGCAAAGCCCACTGGATATACTTTGAGGTTTTCTTCATGCTGCATACATATATTTGCCAAGATATCTTTTGTTTTTAATAGCAAAGCTATTTGAGAAAAGGGAATATGCAGAGAAAAAGAGCAGGGAATTGGCTGCAACAAAGTATTTGTCTGTACTAAATTGTTCTACACATTAAAAGCAAAATTCAGAAACTCTCAGGGCTTATTTTATACGCAGACATGTCTGTACAACAAATTTTAAAATTTACTATCATCAGTTATATAACTAATATACAATAGTTTTGTGTAGTGACATCAGTTATGCACTGAGGCCTAATGGTGCCCCCAGCCAGACAAGAACATAACAAAGTCTTGGAATTGTGCTTTAGAGAAAGCCCAATCTAATTCTCCATGAAATAACAGAATCACAGAATATGCAGAGTTGGAAGGGACCCACAAGGATCATCGAGTCCAAATCCTGGCCCTGCACAGGACCACCCCCAAGAGTCACACCGTGTGCCTGAGGGTATTGTCCAAACACCTCTTGAGCTCTGGCAGCCTTGGTGCTGTGCCCACTGCCCTGGGGAGCCTGTTCAGTGCCCAACCACCCTCTGGGTGAAAAATCTTTTTCTTTATCCAACCTAAACCGCCCTGACAGAACTTCAGGTCGTTCTCTCAGGTCCTGTCACGGGTCACCACTGAGAAGAGAAGAGTGCCTGCCTCCCCTCTCCCTCTCCAGGATGAACAGACTCAGTTCCCTCAGCCACTCCTCACATGGCTTCCCCTCAAGGCCCTTCACCATCTTCGTGGCCCTCCTCTGGACGCTCTGTAATGGTTTTATATCTTTCCTATAGTGTGGTCCCCAAAACTGCCCCAATATTCCAGGTGAAGCCCCAGCTCAGAGCAGAGCAGGACAATCCCCTCCCTCGCCTGGCTGGCGATGCTTTGCCTGATGCCCCCCAGGACAGGGTTGGCTCTCCTGGCTGCCAGGGCACTGCTGACTCATATCCAACTTGCCATCAACCAGGACACTCAGGTCCCTCTCCCGGCACTGCTTTCCAGCATCTCATTCCCACTCCATCCACACAATTGGGTTTGCCCCATCCCAGGTGCAGAATCCGGCACTTTCCCTTGTTGAACTTCGTGTGGTTGGTGATTGCCCAGCCCTCTAATTTGTTGAGGTGTCTCTGCAGGGCCTCCCTGCCTTCCAGGGACTCAACAGCTCCTCCCAGTTTTGGGTGACCTGCTCAGTGTCCCTTCCAGTCATGCGTCCAAGTCATTTATGAAGATGTTTTAGAGCACAGGGCCCAAGATGGAGCCCTGTGGAAACCCCCCTAGTGACAGGTCACCAGTCTGATGTGACCCCAGTCACTGTCACCCTCTGTGTTTGACCCATGAGCCGACTGCTCACTCACCCCATGATGTGTTTATCCAGCTGTGGGCTGGACATTTTGTCCATAAGGATCCTGTGAGAGACAGTACGGAAAGCTTTACTGAAATCCAGGAAGATTACATCAACTGGCTTCCCTTGATCAGCTGAGGTGGGTTACCTTGTCAAAGAAGGAAAATCAGGTTTGGTAAGAAGGACTTTCCTCTCCTGAAGCCGTGCTGGCTGTGACCAATGACTGCATTGTCATTCAGGTGTTTTTCAATACCTTCCAGAATAATCTTCTCCGTAACTTTACCAGGCACTGAAATGAGAGTGACAGGCCTGTAGTTTCAGGGGTCCTCCTCCTTGCCCTTCTTGAAAATTGGGACAACATTTACCAGCTCCCAGTCAGCTTTCAGCAGCAGCAGACTTCAACAAGCTTTCAATCAGGCCTTAAAGATTACGAGCAAAAAGCTTAAAAAACACATATGTGGTGTGGTTTTGATCTCATATTCATGATCCAGACTGAAATGTTTTATCTGGACACTGAGATCACAGAAACAGAGAAGAAAGAACAAATTCTCAAAGGGTCCCCTCATGTGCCCTGCCCCTCCTCCAAGGTGGGCTTAGCTAAACCAGAGCTGCACACTGCAAGTATTTCCCTTATTCAGCACTTTTTCACAAGAGGCTACAGCAGAGACATAGGGGTGATCAGAAAACACAGGAACTAAAGAAATAGGGAGGTTGTGTATGCAAAAAAGCTTAGAATGCTAAATTACAGTGTCTTCATATCTTCCTCACCTGGATTTTTTTTGCTTTGCGTTCCCCAGCAGCAAATCCATCCATAAAACAGAGAACATCCTTTAAGGACCATGCAGCAGTTTCTATATGAAAACTGAAATATAAATTAGGCAGAAGTATTTGACCAGGGACATGAATTATAGTAGAGGTACACATTCAGAGTTTGTCTAATTCAACTAAAATCAGCAGACTTTAAAATAATTTGGCCCATATTAATACAATACAAAAAATATATGGTGTATTTATAGCCTTGGTCTCTCCAGCTGTGTTGGTTTAGGTTTTATTACATCAGTAATAACAATTTATGTGATACTCTGAATAATGTGCTATTAAAAATTCAGTACAGTATATACTGCTACCCATGGGATTTAAACTGTGGGAGCTATGTGTATTATTCTCTGCTTTGCTATTTCTGTAGGAGGGAAGATTACTATAAAAATGGTTAGGTTATATACACCATGTGAATTCCTGCTCTGCTTGAATCCAGGTGAAGAGAAGAAATAGTTCAGTCCAGACTGCCTTGAGGGTAAGGACCCCAAGAGCCTTAGTCTTGCAATCTAAGGTTACACCGATCACACATTCAAGAATGAACAATAATATCAATGTGCTTTTTGAAGTCTTTAAAGAATGTCAATAGATTTGTGAGGCACGACTTCCCTTAACAGCATCCATTTGATGCCTCTCCAGAGCATCAGCTATATCTGTGTTGTCTATTGATTTTACTTTTTACAGCAGTTCATCTAATTTTCCTGGCACAGAAGTCATATTGACAGTTTTGTAGTTCCCATGGTCACCTTTGGAGGACTCTCTTGAAAGATCAGTGGATCACTGGTACACTTCCTATGTTCTGTTCTGCTGGCATGAGGATCAAGTGAGCAAGAAACAACCCACTGGCGCTAGCACTTGAGAAGCTGAACATTTTAATCCCTTGGTGGAAGTACTGTGCAGCTCCAGCAATTAGTTACTCTTTAACTAGAAATTTCTCTTGAGGTGTTTCCTACTGGCAATTTATTTTAGGACAGCTCCCCACACTGAGCCCACCATGTTTGGTTCTTTAGCAAGGCAAATAACTCTTTCAGCTGTGGAGTTAGTAACCCTGAATGCTGCTTCTACCTTTCACCCTCTGTAGCTTTACTTACTCTCTTGCAGGACTCCTCTGGTAATGGAATTTGAAAACATTTATACTGTTACTTCCACATTCTTGGCAAAACCTTAATATCTTTTTGGTGAGCTCTGTTGTGGTTCTACATTTAATATGTATGCTCCTACCTTATGTATAGCTTCCATTTCTGGAGGAGGTCTGCATTTTTTTCCCTCAGATACCACAGTTGTCAATATTTATGGGTGGCACTGCCAGGATCCTTGTCATTATAACAGTAGGAAACAGTAATCACAGAGTATTTTCTTTCCATTGTCCACCCAGGTGATCCACTGCATGTGACTAAAAGGCAGTAAAACAGAGGATTAATCAAATGGGTTAGTAATTAAGGTCAAAGCTTTCCTGGTGTTTAACTTTACATTTTACTTGTCTTTCTTGTAGTGCTACATACATATTTGTTAGGTTTGGGAAATGTCTTTAGAATCTCTTTCTCAATTCAATACAAGGAGAAACTCAGTTCAAGTGTTCTCTGCTGCCCCCTTTTCTCTTTGAAAAGTGTGGCAGCTACTTTAAATTGCCAACTGTCAAAAGCTGGAAGGATTTCCCAAGGGAACCATCATCCCCTGTGTACTCTGTTCTTCAATACTTTCTCAGAGCATCTTACTTGAATCTTGTTGTGGAGCCTTAGTCTAACTTAGCATCACAGTTCTTAATAATGGGGTTAAATAGTATGATTTCTATAAAATATTGAAGACAATCTGAAAAAAAGCAAATGCAAAATAACTGTATTTGTTCCAGTTCTCCACCCTGTAAAGGGAGAAAATTGTTATAAGGAAGGCAACATGATCTGGACAAATGAGTAGGAATTTCTGTATCTGGCATTCTGTATCTGCCCTATAATTAGTTGAAAAATAGCATTAATTTCTTAACCCCTGTTATGAGACTAAACTCAGAGCTATCCACATACTTCTTTGTGAGTGAGACTTGCATCTGCTTAAGAGAAAAAATTGCTATAGACAAATAACTAAAACTTGCTTTCATAACGTATTTATTTATTTATCATTTTCCTGGAAGAGAGGAAGTGGTTTATCTTATTCCTGCTGTAATGAATGGCCTCCCTAGCATCCTCAGCTCTACTGTGTACATAATTCTGACTTCTCTCGGAGACATAACAAACATATACTTTAGCATGCTGTGATAATTAAGGTCTGGAATAATATCTTTTCTCAGTGGTGCAGGGTAAAGGTTTTCCAGCTGCCATACACAGGCTATTTTCAGGGGCTTCTCAGAGGCAGCTCCCAGCTGCCTGTGCCAGAGGCAGGTCCTGTAGAGCAGGACCTGCAGCTCACCTGGCTCAGGCAGCACCAGCATAGATAGAGTCACCTCATGATTCACCAGCTACGTGGTGCTCCACAGGCCAGTGTTTGCTGAAACAGCTAAAGACAAAGGGGTGTTTGGATGCACAGGTTGAGAAAGGTAAGTAAAAGGACACAGAAAATCAGTTAAGGATTAAGACTGGGTCTTGGGGGTGAGCTGAGTGGTTAAGAGATGAAACTGGTGTTGTAAGGTGATTACTGGTGAGGGAACATGCATCAGGTCCTAGTTGGAGGAAGGGAAGAGCACTGGTGGGATAACAGAAGTGGCTCATTTGCCCAAACTGTAAAGCTCTGCCCTGTTTAGGAGAGACACAAACCAAGCCAGTGAGCATCTACAACACATGCCAAAATCATCCACCAGAACTGGGCTGAGGTTTTGGTGTCAAGTCAAATGACAGAAAATACTTGTAAATCAACCAGGCAGTGTCAAGTCAGTACCACATCTGATAAAACTGTTCAAAATGCTTAAGAGAAAAAAGTGTAATATCTTTCTCTAGAAGCCTCAATTCTTTGAGATATTCAGCAACTTCATGTCTTAAGACCATGGCAAGTATTATTATTATGATTCATATTGTAACACCTATGCACTTTCAAGCTAAACAAATTGGAGATGTATAGTCCCTCACTTGCCTTTACTGCATTATAGGGAGCCACTGGACCGAAGCAAATTTCATTAAATGTTCCTAATTTATTCTGCGTCGTTGCTCTTATGTAAACAGGGGAGTTCACCAGAGAGCAAGACATTTAGTCCAAAAAGAGTATTGTGAGTGAATATGCAAATTCAACACACTACACCAAGGTAAGATTCCTCATTAGCCACTGAAATCTCTCAGAGGTGACAAGATAGGAGCTTTTGTGTACAGGGTACAGCACAGCATTCTCCCAAGTATTCACTCTCTTTTATAACCTCCCCTTGAAACCTTGGACAGCCAATAGTAGCATGGTTTAAATCCCAATCTAGGTCAGAGAGAAATTTGCAACTCTATTTTGGTTTCTTACTTGTGGTTTATCTTTTTGCCTTTCTTTTTGATCAGGATGATAAAAATAACATTTTATTAATTTTTACCAGGATTTTAAAAAAAAGTAACATAGCAGGAAAGGTAATGATTAATCCATTCTGTAAGAAAAGAGTTCTGATTGTGAACTCACGGGTATTATCTAATGAGTATAAATAGAAGTGTACTCAGAGGAGGCACAGAATGGCAAACCCATGATGAATTGTTAGGGCATGTTGAGTTGGTTCTGTCAATGCCTGCAGTCAGATGATTTCACTGGCTGTGCAAGATGAAATCTCATATTTCAATGTTTAAGTAAAAGTGTCAAAGTTCAGCTGGAGCAGGGACGAATACAAATTTTGTGTGTGTTTGTAACTAGGGCACCAGAACAACAGAGGAAGCCAAAATGAGCCGGAAAAGCAAAAGGAGTTTAAAGGAGAAATTTTCCTTGAAGAACAGCTTGGTTAAAGAAGCCCTCTCAGAGTTCCTGGGAACTTTTATATTGATAGTAAGTGTCAGCTGCTTTCCTTTCTTCCTACTAATCTAATGTTGGACAGTGCTTGTGAGGGGACATGTTCTCTTTTACCCTGTGCTGTACCAGCAGTGTGGTGGCTCCTGACAATTCACAGCCCCGAATGAATTGCTCCTGTTGCCGGTAAGTTTGTAATTCCTTTCTTCACCCGGTGTAATTATCACTGGCTATAAAAACCAGATAGTTTTATGTATTACAATTGTCTGATCAGCATTAGATTTCATAGGGCTGCAGAATTTCAGTGAATTAGCACGTTCTGAAAAACTCAGATATGCACAATGGATGTTGCTAATACTCTTCAGTTTGTTAAAAACTCAGCAGTTTTTAACTTTCACTCCTATTCACTAATTCTATCTGCTTTAACAAACATACTGTGTTGCACATTAAGAAAATTTTAGCTGAGTTGTTTTCCTGTGCAATGTAGAAATTTAGCCATGCGATTGATAGTGAATTTATTAGGAGTTGCATTGCCAAACCTTTGGAGATTTTTTAAGTCAACTATTTTTTTGTTTGTTTTTAACTGTACTACATAAATTATATTGTTGCTTGGTCACGTACCACTGCTACAATTTAGGTAAATACCAAAACTCCCTATTTTCATAACCCCAGATATTTTTTTTACTTCATGTCTTTCTCAATTTTTCTGTGCATTTTGGACTGGGACATAGAGCTCTACGCTGTGATTCACCAGGGCAGAGAGCAGGCTCAGCAGCAGAGCTAGAAGTCAAGCAGCGAGAGTATTTATGCCAAACTCTTTCTTTCTCCTTTTAGTCTGAACAAAGCAGTCTTGCTTATTGCTAAATACTTCATCACAGTGAAAAGGACAAAAAAATAAGAAGCAGCCATAGTACTGACATAGTATGTTTCATAAATACAACTGTATTAGCTAAATTTCAAGTAAGTCATCTAAAAAATTCCAGTACCTCATAAAATAATGGTTTTTACTACACTTCAGCCAACTGAAATGTGCAGGCACTAAAATAATATTATTCTCAAATTTAATACCATCCATAAGACATTATTACAGTAAGGAGCACATTTAGAAGCAAGGAGCACAGGGCACTTTACAAACATTAATGAATTAAGTGTCACAACACCCTGGTAAAGGAGGGGAAATGTCATTATCTTCATTTTGTATATTAGCAAACCTGATTACAGCAGCCTGCACAGGAAGCCTGCGGCAGAACTCTGAATATAACCCACATCACCTGATTTCCAGTACTCTGACCTCGCCACAAGATCATCCTCCTCTTTCCATTAATGAAATTAAGCAAGTGAAGAAAACGTATTAAAGTGCAGATTAGACCGCAAATGCTATTATTTAATGTCCTGCTGGACAAGACTAGGAGGAAATGCAAACCCAGATCCCATTTTCTAGTATATTCACCATATGAATGTAGTAGAAAATGAAGCTACAAAATTGTTGTTGATAATCTCAGTTTCTCATTTCTATCTTACCCTTTCTAGTTTTAACCTTGGTTTAAAGCAGAGAAGAGCCTCACATAGATTAAACTGCAGCTTTCTTTGTGCTTGGATACCTCAATTTGTGCTTAGACTGCACAAGTGAGCAGCAGTACAAAGTGTTTATTGTGAAGAAACTGACTTTTTTTTCTGTTATTTATTGCTTTTGCTTTTAAGCTCTGTCAGTTTAAGTCATCTAGTACTTTCACTTTAAGTACAGATAAATATTAAACACTTAACTTAAATTGGAGCTGATGAAAGGAGCACCCTGGTAAGACAGAGGACAGAAATCCTTAAAAACCACACAAAATGTGTGCAAAAGAAGTGATGATAATAGGATGGTGGATGTGTCTTAATCCCGTTACAAAGAAGTGAAAGTGAGATGAGAGTTCACAGCCTACAGGACAGTTGTTTCAGATCTTTGCTGAAAGCCATTTTGTTTCACTGTGATGGGTTTTACAGCCTGTGGGGACCACCTGTGCCAGGGAGTAAGGCTGAGACAGCCTTTCTGTTACCCACAGGCTCTGTCTGGCAGTCAGTGCTAACTGACAGTACCTAAATCTGTGACCAACCCAGCAACGCTGGGAGTTAGCTGGGGGAAATTCCATTCCTCCAGATCCCTTATTTCTACTTTTTCTGGAGAATAACATCACAGGCCACATACTAATATGATCTTAAACTAACCCTCTTGGGTAACTCTCAGCCTTGCAACATTATTTTCCAAACAGGAAATCTAGAAAGTGAAATCACTCATCAGGTGAAAACCAAGCCTTCACCTCGGGGTGCGAAGGGTGTGGCCTGAGGTGTTGTACAGGTTTCAGACAACAAGCCTTGAGAGAGCCACTGGGCACAGAGCTGGATGACCAGTCTCCAGGTCATCTCTACCTCACACGCTGCCCTTGGCCTTGCAGCATGGTCCCAGAGCACGTAGACGGAATTCCTTTCAGGTGAAAATAAAGTGGAAGGTGAACTCCAGAATCACACCAACCGTGCTGACCATTAGTGGATGCTCAGTCCAATGGATCAGACTGGACATGCTCCTGATAAGTAATGCCTCCCGAGAGGTTCACAGTCAGGTTCTCAGGCGCTTGCAGTGCACAACTTGATAACACAGACATAGCCCGTGTGAGCCCCTCTCTCGGCTCATCAAAGCGCCTGATTCCAACCTCAGAGTTCAGCAAGGAATACTGAACTTGAGGATCCTGGAAGTCTCCTGAGGAGAGAGAATACCCTTCCATTTGTACCATGGTGGCTGAGAGCCACATTTCCCATTCTCAGACAGCCTCAGCCTTCTGTATCTGAGACTGCCCTGAGGTCTCCCTTGAGGAAGAGCTCTCTGGAGAGCTTTTTGCTCTCCATCATGTCCCACGTTCAGTACATTTCCTCTTGGTGCTCCTGTGAGTTCCTCTGTGGGACAACATCGAAAGAGCCAAGAAGCCATGCTGCATCAGATAGATGGTTTATGTGACTTTTCAGTGAGTCTGTCTGGAACTCACCTATCCAACTGCCTTCTCTGCTTTTAATCACGCTTCTCTCCATATTTCCCCTTTGGATCTTGACTGCATTGCTCTCAAACAAAATGGGATTTACTCTGACATATACCATTAAGTATATCTGAATTGAAACAGTTCCAGAAAGAGATGCCAAATGGGCCATGTGGCTTCCTTTAACAGCTACTGCTCACCTAACAGAGTTTGTATTTAATTTTCACTCTCAAGAGCATCTTACTGAACATTGTTTCCCAGAAAGGAGCTGCAGAGGAGCCAGAATCTCCTGATTCCGGAGGAGCATACACTTCCTTGCTGAGCCAGAACACAGGCTTCCATTTAGCATATAAAGACAAGTGGGCAGTATATATATTCCTAATATATATATTCCTGTACATACATATATTCCTATAAGCCTGGTCTCCAGCTGGAGGTGGTGAGCCTCTTGCAACTCCCATTGAAGCAAATGTTTGTGTGTGCATAGAGGATGCAGGGGACAAGCAAGAACTGAACTCATAAAACCCCACACTGAAAATAGTCCAGCTCATGAGAAGGAAGGCTATTTATCTTTTGATCATCAAATTATTTTAGTCTTGTTTTCATATTCTGTCCACTTCATTATGTAAGTTATCACTCCTGCTTTGTTGCGGAGTTGAGTCTTGCCTGAAAAATCTTTAAGATTGACACTGCATGGATTTGCTCAGTCCAGAAGATTAAAATTTAAATAGCTTTTCTGTATCTTTCATTTTGTGGCCCTATTTTGGCACATTAATTACAGTACTGTATGGTAACATGTATCCCTTATTCTAAACGTGTGTTAGAATTCTCATTACATGATGCAATTACATGAAGGCAAACATAGCTTTTGATCCTTTACCCCTTAAGTAAGTGTTTAGCATTTAATGCAAAATCACTTAGAAATTTTAAACAAAGGTAAACTCCATGTTCTAAATTTTTGTGAAAGGGAGGCACTTTCTTTGTATAGTATAAACAAGATTTGCTCTGCGTACTTTCAAGATATAAAATTAAATATTAGTAGCTTCTAACAGCTGCTTTCTTTTCCACGAGCAATGAATTTCCTGGAGAACAGCTATTGTTAGCTCTTAGACAGTGAGCTTAAGTTTGTCAAAGCTAGACAAAAAAGGTTATTAAAACGTATTTATAATTGACATTTTGATATGCCACTCAGCTTTTTAAATATTACATAATGATGCCGTGGGCCTTAGCAATGTTTGCGCTTTGAAAAGCAGCTCTTATGTCAGAGATCCATACATTAGGGTCTCTAGCAGCAATATTATAGTCCAACCAATAAATGTCACTCATGAATCTAATGTCATAGTTGCATATATTCTGATGGCACCGAATTTTGCTAATGGTCCCGGTGAAGACGTGCAAACTCTTCCTCTGCTTGCAACTGTATTAAATCAGCATTGCAAACAGAAGACAAAGTGGTAAGGAAGACCCGTAGCTGTGCTGAGGTTAAGGAGGTTCTTGCACACAGGTATTATTTCTATAGTTTTACTATTATCAAAATCAATTAATGTTTTTTCTAGACAACATTCCTGCTTCTGAAGCCATTCTTTAATTCAGCTGAACAGTCAGCAGTGTAAAAAGCTGAAAGGAAGGTTACCTCATTGTTCTCTTACCCCAAAATGTTTGTTACAGCAACTAATTCTGAAAAGTCACAGGAAATCTTTTTTTTCAATCCCAACTTAAGTTTTCCAGTGCATGACATTTCAAACTTTCAGGTGACTCAGATGTTGTGTTGCACAAAAGCTTTGAAAGAAAATTACCTTCATTTCTGCAACGTCAGCCCCAACATGTAACTCAACTCTCATTGTTTAACCAAGGGTTTACAGTAATATGAACTCAATTTTCCAAGAACTTTTTCTGTAGATACACTTTTTCCCAGAAAGTCTACATCTGTAGGACTGAAGTGGAGGCCATCTCCCTGAGTCTCACAGAATATTTGCATCTTTCCAATGTTCAACTCTGAGTGCAAAACTCGAATTTGCATTTTACAGACACAAATTTACAGGGTGGTTTTTTTTGAAAGTTTCACCAAATAAAAAAGAAAAAAGGTAATAAAAGTAATAACTTTTTAAAAGTGACATAAACAGTTGGAGAACTGAATAAAAGATAGTAAATGTAGTTTGTGCCATGCAGTGGGTTTATATCTTTGTGATCTCAACAGTTCAATAAACCACTCTAGGTGACAGTGAGTTCTAGTGAGCTCTCTGGTGCATGGTCTGGTTTAAAGGCAAACATGACTCAGTTTCTCTAACGCAGTCCTCAAGGGTTTCTTTACTATTAAAAGCATTCAGTTTGCTTTTTTTTTTTCTTTTTAAGAGAAAATAGCTTAGGCTTTAATTCCTCATAACTCTGCACCTCCAACCAGGAGGGCACAGCAAAGATCAGCCACTCTGTTCCTGCACCCAAAGGAAAGAGTAAAAGAAAATGTACATTCACCCTTAAACTCCAAGGAGAGCACAGAAGACCTCCTGTCTCAGAATCTGCAATGCCCACTCTTGCACTCCTGAATGATTCCCTGAGTGCTGATATGGAGGTTAAACACATTTTAAGAGTTAGAAAGAGTTTAAGCTTTCCAGTTGACGTAGGAAGCAAAGCAAAGAAACATAGCTCAGCTCAAGAATAAAGACGTAACATGGGAGGGACGCAGCACCAGAATAGGTTCTTTTTCTCCTCAAGAAGCTATGAGGTAAGATTGTCTTCCCTTTCCTTTCTAGCCCTGATGCAAGGAGCAACATTTCACTCCTTAAAGTTTGTGTCTGAATATCACATTTCAGTTCCTTTCTCTCCTGAATTTCTAAAAATTATTAAGAAAATAAAAATAATCTTCACTGAAGAAACTGATTCAAGCCAGTTGCCCTCTATAATTCAGGAAAGAGAAGCATTTAGCATTTCAGGATGAAGAGTGCAAAATTAGTCATAATAAAATAGGAGAAAATGCAGACCTTTGCAGTCTCTCCAGGTGATTTCAAACTTTTATTTGACTCCTATTCCATATGCAAAAGCAGTAATAAAAATTTAAAAGCATCAGGTTATATAACACAGCATAGTCTGTCCCTCAATATTTTTACTGTATTTTTTTCCCACAAAGCAATTTGAACCTGGTCTTTATATGTTTTAAAGGCTTTATATACACAATTCATCCAAAGACTTATTAAATTTACGTTCGTGTCTCCAAGTAGTAATGCTTTCTGTCACTAGAAAATGGTTTCAAAATGTCAATAATTTTAAGGCTTATCTCTGTATTATTTAATTAACTAAATGATAAGGGTGGCTTTTTTTCCACCCCTTATTTATTGGATAGCAAGTCTGCAAAAAAATAAAGGGAAATCCATCTGAACCCCAGAGGATATTGGTTGTGTCCCAGGAGATCATCAGGAGAACAGACAGAGTGATTTTTTATTACTCTAAGCTTGATTAAATTGTAATGTACAGAAATCCTCCCCACTCCCACCAAAACATTTCATTAATGATAAAGTAAGAGCCATGTGCTTTTAAAGTATTTAAGAATTACTTTGACAGATAAGTTGTATTTTTATCTCACCTCTAAAAGCTTAAGTATTGTCTGATTTAACAAAAGATAGAAAATATTAAACATTAAACTAGACGAAGATTGTTCTTGCCTGAAACAACAGGAGTTTCCTGCAACTTGAATTCTTGCAGAGCTAATACCCTGACTTTTAGAAGCTCTAACATGTCTCTGCTTTTGTTGCTGTTAGAATTACTGTCCCTATTGAAAGAATGCTCAGGAGCCACACCTAAATTAAGACACTACATAACACAGAAACATAGCAAAAACATGACTCCGTGTAGAATGAGTTTTTAATGTGTTATAAAACACCTTATTATGAAATGCAGTAGATAAATTCTCAAGCAGGCTTGTTTTGTAACTGAAGGGGGTGGGAATGAAAGTATTCTAAAATTTAGGAGTGTATTCTAAAATACCCTCCAAATTCAAGACCTTTAGGAGGGCACCATCAATTTAGCACTCAGTGCCTCTTAAACTGAAAGGTTTATTTACTACTTTTATAACTAACTAATTCTATATAGAAATATTAATGTTGGGCAGGGGGAACTGCACAAGGCTACAGCACTCCACATCCAACCCTGTAATGTTTTCACGGGCAATTTTGGTCTAAGAGATCCCTGCCAACAGGGAAGTGCAAATACAACCACTTTTCCTGATCCCTAGAGGATTCTCGGACTCTTCCAGCCTGTATCGCTGCTTTTAAGGGCCTAAATATGCAGTGCTAGGTCTGGCTGCTTGAAGAAATCATGGAGATTTCCTTAAGGAGCGAAACACCAGGGCTTCCTCTCATGTCCTGAGGTATTCCAAAATATCACTCTGTTCCTGCGGATTTGGAATGGGCAGCTTTAGGATAGCAGGACACTCACTGCAAGGACAGCCTGAGCCTGACACTGCACTGCCCAAGAGTCTGTGCCCTCCACAGCTCTGTGCAGGAACAAATGCACACGTGGCAGAATCCAGAGCAGCACTGCAGGCCTGTCCAGTCTGGAAAACAGGAGAGGACAAGTCCTGGGCTAGCAGGAAATGCCTGTCTGAGGAACAGTGGGAGAACAGGAGTGGAAGCGTGGCGTGAGAAAAGGGCAGGGTCGCTGCCCCACCTGGGCAAAGGCAGCCTTACAGAAAATTGTCCATTGGTGGAGGGATCCTTGGAGATTCTTCATAACTAGCTGTGGTTGGAAAACTGACTAAACTAGAAAGCTCTGAACTACTTTTCTAGCATTTCCTGAATGAAAATGTACAGCTTATAATTAAAAAACTAATTTTTTTTTTTGCAACTGCTGACTCTGTATTCCTTGTAGCAGGTTTACTCATGCACAGCATCATCAGCTGTGCAGCCACTGAGGCCACAGCCTACTGTGGTACCCTAGTGTAGGTATGTGACTCACCACAGCTTGGTGCTGGTGATGTAAAAGGTGTGACAATGTCCACGTCATTGTCTCTTCCCTGCTGAAAAGCAGGAGACTTGGCTGCTTCTTTAATGTGACAGTCGGAGTGCCTGGCCATGAAAGCACAGACCTCTAGGGCTTCTGACAAGAAGGAGCCTTTTTTGTATAAGCATTTTGCTTTAAAATGCCTAAAGCTTTCTGTGAAGAAAAATGGATTCCCTAAAATTCTGGATTCACACATTACAGGAAATCCTATTTTCACTGAAAAATGCTATTACAAGCATCTGCAAAAATCCTGTAAACAGTATAGATCCTTACTCTGATGAGTGGGATACAGAAAGTCCTGCAAGCTTCCAAGCAGTGATAGGACCTTATGCTCATTGGAGGCCAATTGTTTGCTTTGCTAACATTAGCTTTGTTATCTAAAAGAAAGACAAGGATCTAATGTCTGTGAAGCAAGGTTTTTTGGCAGAGAAGGTGCAGACAGCTCTTCCACACTCAAACATGTTCTTTATGACAATCATCTAATTAATTTGTGAGCATAAAAAGTCAGTGCTGAAGCTACTCCAATGAATTTAAGCAGATCAAGCTATAGACAACTGCTAAGAGGAAAACCTGGTAACATAAGACAGACAAGATAAGATAAAGAGATCTGGCTATATTCTACCATAAATTAAACTCCCATTAACTTCGTGTGGTTCAATCAATGAGTTTTGTTGGTGCAAATGGTGGCTGAGCTTGTCCTAAAACCCTAGAATATTTAGTTACAACTTGATGATCTAGTTGGCCTTAACTCAGTCAAGTGAAGACTCACAGGGTGTTAAATTTCTGCCCATGTAATTACATGATTAGGTGATAGTTTCCAGTTGTGCCAACTTAGCTACACTAAGCGTGAGACTTTTTCCTCTCCTTCTTAGAAGGTCAGCAAATGGAGAAATTATGACTTTGGCATGGTTCAGATTTGCAGGTTCAGTTCCCAGTTTTCCCACCCCTGAATGGACACACACTGACGGTGCCTGCAGGGGTTCATTCATTGTACAGGCACAGGCAGTCATGTCCCAAGGTGCACTGAGTGCAGCTGTGTCCCAGCTGGCCTGTCTGCCTCCTCCTGAGGCTGGTTAGTGCAGAAAGGGAGCACCTGTAGTTGTGTGCTTCCCTGTGACATGCAGAGCAGAACCTACTATGCAAGAACATTACACAGCTGCTTCTGTATGATCCTCCTCAGCTGTGGTCATCAGGGAAGGGAGGGCACAGCCTCTCTCTGTTATTTCCTTCCCTTTTCTTGGGAATTTGTAGCTGGTATACGCAGATGTTGTTACTGTCCCTTGTGTTTTTTCTATAACCATCTCCTCTTCTCCTGTTCTCTTCTTTCATCATCTTTGACCAGACCAGAAAGGGGTAATATTTTCAAAAGAATGGCCTTTTCTTTGCATCTGCAAAACTTTGTCTACATTTCAGCACACAAGTGCACAGTTGCAGATCTACCTGGTTTCCCGAACACAACCTGCTCTCCAGTGTACACAGGGGCCCAGGGCAGCCTCCTGAACTTGCTCCACGTCTGAGCCATGTCTTTCGTGAAATCTTGCTTGGGGCAATTCTGGATGACTCCCTTTGAGAAGTCTGATTCCACCTCCTCTAGACTCATGCCCTCATTTCAAACTTAATGGATTTCAGCATAACTATTCTTTCCATATTAAACACATAAATGCATTATGAATGGAATTGTCTCATATGAAGTTTTAAAAAACCCTTGTAATCTCAGCTGTGAACAACTCCAGCGTATTTTATCCTGGTTTGCTACCTGTGTGTGCATCTGTGCTTACCCTTTGCATTGCTGGGTATAGGATGGGGCAATGAGAGCATTCCTAACATGTGTCACCCGCTGCAGAGTCTGACTGCAGCCTGCAATGTGTCTTGGAGCTTTCAATTATACAGTCCAATAAACTGCAGCTATCTAACACCACCCTACCCTTACGTAACCCCAGAGCTGTAACACTTTGGCACCAGACAATGTTTTGTTTGCTTACATGATTATGACCTTAAGGCAAGAACTGCACCTGGGTGTATGACACAGTCTCGGGGCACTTATAACAGAAACGCCGTCTGCGTTACAAAGCTGCCTAAGAGCTTGAGAGCTTTTCTGTCACATTTTGGTGTTAGCTAAAACCCCTTGGGGAAACAATGGAAACAAAAGTATGATTTTGCCTGTTTAAATTGCATCCATTCTAGTAGGACTTGCTTGTTAAAACCCAATCACCAAATCTTTTTGGTACAGTCTATTTCTAAGGCAGGAGAGATTTTCCCATTATTTTGCAGGTTCTGAACGCGACTGCCTTGCAAGTGAAAATAAGCAATTAAGTTTGCTCAAGATAAATCTAGTCACATCCCAGAATTGGTAAGAGTCACATCACTTACAGCTGCAGAGAAGAAAAAGTTTTCAGGCTATAGACATCATTTGATAGCCTCCATACAAATTCCATCCTTGTTCAGCAAAGCACTTAGGCATATATTTTAAAAGTAGATTTTAAAAGACACAGAAATGGATCAGCTAGTCTATCTCAAACTAAAGGCCTTTTGTATCTTTAAATATCTTTCCTATCAACTTTAATAGGACCTAAACATGTGCTGGAAGCTAAGCAAAGGCTTTAGAACTGAACAAACATCCTTTTAAGTAAATATTTAAATGTGTTGCTGAACCTCATTCTGAGGGGAACCAACATAAAATGGAAGCTAGTTTGAATTCACTTTGAATTCTCTAATGTGAATTATTCAGATATCCCCACTTCAGCTGCAGAGCCAGTGAAATATTTTGATAGAGCAATATGTGATATAAAGTCAGCATAACAATAACATACACTGTAATCATCAGAAAGTTGCCCCATTCTAGAGTTTCAGCCATAAACATTAAAAGCTTTTTGAACTATCTTTCGTAACTTTCATAGTAACTTTTTCATTGTTTATAACAACAATCTATAACTGAAAACTTACCACACAGAATTAATTCCCTCTTTACTTTCAGATGTAGAGTTTTGTTGTAGAGGCTGTGAGATCTTGTTTATGCTCCAGGTTCTGATCTGTATCCCATCATTGTACTTGAAAACTGTTTTCTGTGGGGAGAAAGTCCTCATTAGCACACATTCTTCCTCGTGAAAGAGCGGGGGAAAACAAAAAGCAAATGTGCACTGCAGCAAAGACAACAGTGGCACACATGCCACTAATCTCAAATTCTAGCACTGCTTCAATATTCAACAGTGATTTCAGGTATACCAGGACAGCAGCAGGAGCTGCAAACTAACCAATAACATTTGGCAGACACACTGGTGATTTTACATTTCTCTTTCAAAACACAGGCACTGGGGTGTGGGTGTGTGGGACAGGCTGTCCTCAGCAGAGGAGTCCATGGCGGGCCCATGACAGTGTCCATTGGATTTGCAATGGCAGTGACCATAGCAGTGTATGTGACTGGGGGTGTTTCTGGTAAGTGACTTGTTTTCTCATATAGCAGTTATTGCTACGGTTTTAAGGCTCCCTTGTTAAAGTACTTCCATTCCATGGTAGAAAGAATGCAACAGTAAGCACCATTACAGCAGAGTCACGTCAGCATTTTGCTTGTAAATCCTTTATATTGTTGTTTCCTTCTATTCTTCGTGTTTGACAAAATCTTCCCCCAGATTCTGGTCTGAACTACAGTGTGAAAGCCTTGGCAGACCTCTGGCTTTTACAGAAAGTATTCTGTGCAAACGAGAAATATGCTTGGTGTTGCTTTGAAAATTCTGTCAGTAGAGATGGTCCTGGACAGCACAGGCACCGCATCCAAAGAATTAACCATGAAAAGCAATCCAGCAGTCACCAGATAAAACAGTGGCCAGCTACCTAGAAGGTAGAATGGCCCACTAATGGGTGTAATGAGCTGAGTTCACCTTGCAGAGTGCAATTTGTCTCTTCATGTCCGATGACAGGCAATAGCAAGTCTGCTATTGCAGAAACAGCAAAAAGAGTCAGTACTAGAGACACATTCACTGATACACTGTCAATGTACTATCACTGAGCCGTTGTTTCTGCTCTTCCTCAACATGCATCTGTCAGGAATCTCTCTTTTGCCTGTAGCTGGGCTAACAGTGTTGGCACATGCCATAAGGGATGCTGCTTCCTCTCCTATTTCCATCATTGAGTTTGGCCAAACTAATATCAGAAATATTAGCATAACTGCTCTTAACATTTGAATTCTCCCTTCAAGATAGGAAACGATGGGCTGTAACAACAAACAGTGTTGTGCATTATAATACACAATATTTCATGTTCTATGCAGAGTTTATATTGACCTCCTAAAGAGATCAAACTTGTGCTCCAGTTCTCATAGAGGCATTTCTTACCCTTCAGAAAGAGGGTAAAGTTAGTAAGGACAAATTTCTGTAGGTATAACGTGGCCATTATAAACAGCTGCTGCAGCAGAAATTACTGGGACCATTTCTCTTCCCTTTTACAAATACTTTTATGGAGGCATGAGGAGGTTTTCCAAGTTCCCATTAGAAAGTGCTCAAGGTTCTACAAAACAGGCAGTCTTATAACTGTCATTGAAACAGAGCAGAACTGTGCCTTAATACTACACAAAGTTAATTCAGCAGCACAATCTTGCTATCTGAACAACTTTAAACTACAGCTCTTGGTTTACATGTAGGCAGGTAAACTCTTCTGATGCAGTAGCATGGAAAACAAACCTGTGAAGACCTGTCCTACATTTGCATCTTTAAGGGATATTCATCTCCATTATTATGTAGACAATTACAGTTCAATCCCAGCAGGGCAGAGCAGTTGCAGATGTTGCAGTATTGTGCTTCCTGTGTTTCTCCCATGACAAAGGATTCTGCACGCAATGCATTTTCTCTGTGAAGGAATAGGAACAGATATTTCAACAGGCTGTGATTATCCAGCGTATGATCACCATGTGAACACTTCAGAATACCAGTTGCTAACATAGAATTTGTTAGCAATTTCTGTGGCTCTTTAGCCATGAAGTCTCATGTTTAAGTACTGCTAAAATATTTTGCATCAGTTCTTTACAAAATCCTAAATTCGTGGTAACAAAAAGTACAGTCTGCATGCTTGGTAAATTTTAGCTTTTTTACTTAAGAAAATCCCCCTTTTTACTTTTTCTCCATCTAATTTTCCTCAATATCTAGATAATTTCCCACTATTTTTTCCAAGGTAACATTTGAAAGTCAGGACTGTGATCACTGCAACTATAAAACAATGGGGGACACACTGTCCAAAGTGGACTTTTTTTTTTTTTTTTTAGTCAGGACACTAGCAGTGGTACAAAAACCAAGAATCTTTTAACTCCCTTGTGTCAGACTTTTCCTCTCCAGATTTCATGTTAATCAGCCATTGCTAATATTATTACGACTTGTCCTGGCCATCATAATCACCCTGTATTATATTCAGGTGGGGAACAATATCAGGTGTTGAAAGAAACAAAAATTATTCATTCCAGCCTGAGCAAGGAACAAAAGACAAGACAACAATTAATCAAAATTCACATGAAGGGCTGTTAAACAAGGTGCCATCTATACATCTATTTTCTCTGTGCCGAAGAATTTGAAACACAGTGAGGAATTCAGAATTAATTCAAGACTGGTGCTACTAGGTCAGAGTTTTGGAAATGGTACAAAGAAGGTTTTATCCAACTTGTTATCTGTGTTTGTCAGTTCATTATGTATCAAAGGTGCCTGGATTTCATAAGATAACGACTCACTGACCTGAAGTGCAAACAAACACAGAAACTGTACATAGAGGCCCTTTCTCCATCACTAACCTTTGACAGATAAAGGACATGCTCTTTCAGGTTTTTTACCAAAGACAAGGGCCATTTTTTCTGGTATCCATCCAGGCTGAAATGAGACTTTACCTGGAAAATAAGCAATGGATGCTATGTCCTTGCAGTATTTTTACTGTGGAGTACTTTTCCATCTGTTTATTTATTTGCCAATTTGTATTTCTTAAGGAGCAACTACATATTTGTAAACAATGAAGTTTTCCAAAAGCACCCAACACCTTTTTCCGATGTTGATAAAAAGTTTTGAGGGAAGTGAATCTCATGTGACATAATAAATATATTTTAAAAACTGAAATTATAACAAGGAATTCCATTGTGACTTAAATCTTTTTCCATGTATGAGTTCAGGTGTAGCTACTCCTGGATAAAATGGAAGTTCCGCAGGAAATCGAACTCCATTTAAACACAGCTACTTTATCAATTTCCTTATTGTGGACCTTCCTGGAGAGCACAAGGACTTGATGAAAGCCTGTGATGAAGAGCTATGCACTGCTGTCCCCAGATCCCATGTAGACACAGCTCCCCAACAGCCAGCATGAAGCTGGACAGCCCTAACATTATTTTATTTTGTTTTCATGAAAACCGAGTTCCTAAGTAACCCCAGGTTGAAGACAGGGTCAGAAACGTGACTTAAATACCGGGTACTCCAGATGTACCTCAAGATACTTGATCAGGTCAGTGATAGTCCTTAATCGTAATACATTCTTGTGAAACGGAATTAATGTTCTGTTGCACCAATCCTACCCTAAAAATACAAAGCCAAAGGCCTCGAGGAGAGAGAATATGTTCAGAATGAGGGACCCTCCCCTCACAACTGATAGGGCAGATTTAGGCTTTTTCTAGAAAAGTAGATCTACAGATTACAGACTGCAGGACAGCAGTTTGATGAACACCACAGTCCACGAACATCAAGAACAAAGGTGGAGCTTGGTGGCTTTAGCCCTCTCTCCTCTAATTTCATCCAGCTTGTTTCAGTTTAACTACAGTCAACATTTAAGTGCAGAATAACATCTAGAAAAGCATGTACTAGTCTTGTGTTCAAAGACGCCCACATTTTTACAAATCCTTCACCTATTCTCATGTATCTGACTCATCCACGTGACTTACTTTGTGATTTATTTTTCAGGTGGTCACATAAACCCAGCTGTTTCATTAGCCATGTGCGTGACTGGAAGATTAAAATGGACCAAATTACCAATTTACATATTAGCACAACTCCTGGGAGCATTTGTTGGAGCAGCAGCTGTCTTTGGGATTTATTATGGTGAGTACACCTTAGACATGTTCACAGGACAAACTAGAGGTCAGGCAGTCTCTGAGGCCCCAATTTCTCAATGAATGTCAAGCAGGAACAGGACTCTTGTTCAGACAGGGCTAATGGCAGGACTGAAGCTAAAATCATAAAGAAGACAGGGAGAAGCATAAAGAGTTTGAAGAGAAAAACAATGGCTTGAACATTCCAAGTATCCTACAGATTTGCTGAAACACTAATACTCCAGGAAATGTTCTGATATTTAGAAAAATTATTAATGGGAAATCAGATACTCTGAGATCATGTATTTCTCAGTAAGGATTTTAAATTACTTAATAGCCAGGATATAGGGCTATCCATCTTCCAAGCAAATTAGAAACATTAAAGACCTGCTACAAGCGCCTGTAGGCAAATATCACCAACATCGTTCATTGAGGGTACAGGATATGAGATCAAGTCCCTCCTGACCAAACTTCAGACCACCCTAGAGAGGTAACTCTCCAAGGCAGTGAACTCCAGGTAGAGTGATAAAGAGGTCACATATTAGAAAGGGAAAAAGAAAAAAGATTAGCCCTATCCTTGAGGTACCTATTTTCCCCACAGTGTGCCACAAAAGGAAAAAACTTAGTAACAGGCTGACTGACTGGATGAATTCATTCAATCAGATCAGTTATTCAATCCCCTACTCTAAAACTTTGCTTCTACTGGCCCAGCCCATCTCCCCCAAAGTTTCTCTCCTATGGGCCTAAAGTCTGCTGGTGGTGCTGGGTCAAGGTGCAATAGAGGGAACATAAAAATGGAAATGCCCATTATTTGTCAGCTCAGGGCTCAGTACCCACAGTAATCCTGAGGAGAAAAATCTTTAGGAAACATTATAATTGTTTTGGATTTGATGGCTTTTTGTTGTTGTTGTTTTTAAGGTTAGTGTTAGCATTTGGAAACTGTGGGATTCCATAACAGGATTTCCATCTCAATGTGAGTTGTGCTCAAGTCTGACAGCAGAATTATGGCTGTGGCCAGGACGCAGGAGTGTGTTGATATGCACATGGGGTTGGAGGTGGAACCACTGTTCTGCTAAAAGGGCAGCCAATAGGGTAGGGAGCCAAAATAGGAAACATAGGGCTGGGGTTAGGGTTGGAGACATCTTCCTGATGTTCAGGAGTGCAGGATTTTCTCATATCCCTATGTCTGTTCAAGTGCTTGTGCCCTCCTCTTATTATTATTAAATCTCAAACCTCTTCTGTACTTTTTCCTTCCTGCAACTTGCAGCATTGTCCTGTACTCATTGAGGTCCAGTGAAAACTCAACAGTTGAAAAACAGACGGAGGAGCTCATCCTTTTATTTTTTCCTAATATTTAAGTCCAAAAAAATAATCCAATACTACAAGTATAGTAAGTAGTAATCAAAATCTTGATTAAAGTAAGCAACCAAATATTCTCTGCATCCATGTTGTGCCTTAAGCAAAGCTAGAAAAAACACAGGAGCAAGGAGAATTAGATTTGTCTGTTGGCTTCAGGAGATGGGGAGCTGTTTGTTTGCTTGCAAGTATCATCTCATCACTGGATCCACTAATAAAATAATGGATTAGAGTTTGTTTTCCGTGTCTGTCTACGGAGATTTTAGTGCTTCATCTCAGTGTCCTCTTATTTCTAAATATTTATTTCTAAAATTGCCAAACTGTCAGATGGAATAACAGTAATTCCTGGTGGCTGGGTATCCACATCTGCACAGCTAGAACACTAGGCACTTCTTGGGGTATCTTACCAAAGGCAGCAACTCTTACAGAATGATGCAACTGTATTCAGAATCAGAAAATGCTCCTTGGCACTGAGTTTGGAGCAGTGGGCAGGGGAAAAACAGCCCCACACTGAAAGCTGTGATTTATAAAATGAATACTTCAAGGCACAGGAGGAAAGATGAGACAGGAAGGTAGGATGAGTACATCACCCCAAATCCATTAACTGTGCTCCCAGAAAAAGAGATCACAGAATGGTTTGGGTTGGAAGGGACCTTAAAAATCAGTTTAAGCTGAAAATGAGAAGTGCACAGACCACATACATTCTAGTCCTAGAAAACCCAGAGTCTATGGAGAAGTGCAGGCAGTTACTGGCTGTTTTCTACAGATGCCTTTATGGATTACAGTGATGGGAAACTTGAAGTCACAGGACCTAATGCAACAGCACATATCTTTGCAACATACCCAGCTCCATACCTGTCCCTCCTAAATGGATTTGCAGATCAGGTAAGTGCGCTTGCTGTCTTAATTCTGCAAATTACACGTACTAAAATCTGTAAAACCAAGCAGTAAAAAAATACATAGATCTAAGGAGCATTCTGAATCTTCCTGGTTTAGTTATACGTCCCCATGTAAAATACAATGAGAATGCAATGCTGTTTGTGGGGGGTTACCTTTTAGTGATATTCTACAAGCAAGATAATTTCAGGTTGTTCTTTTTGCATCATCTTAATTGTTGTTTTCATCATCTTAATTGTTGCACTCTACCTCTCTTCAATGCAATATGTGTAACAGGTTTACCTCAGCATAAATCAGTGTTTCTCCATTAACCTCAGCAGAGTCATGTCCATTACATCAAAATCCGGCCCATTTTGTGGACCTATTATTCCCTAAGTAAAGCTTAAGCAAACAGTTTAACACACCCTGAACAAGTGAGGTTTCTGCTTCTACAAGCCTCCTCTTCAACCTTCTCTTTGCAGATAGATTTGTAGTATTTGCTATTTTTCCTCTAGTCCTACTTACGCAACAGTGAAAAAACGAAGTTTCGTATCCTTTAATCTACTTCTAAACAATTTACCCATCTTCTTCAGGCATGCATGAAATAAATACCGCATAAGTAAGGTATGAAAAGCTAGGCATTGCCTGAGCACAGGATTCCTTACGTAAAAGATTGTGCAATCTGGCTTCAAAAAAATCCAAATAGTATTTTGAAGTTTTGTAAGGAAGACAGTTCTGATCTTTGGATCAGTCAACAGATTTTTCCCTGAGATGTTTTTACCCCTGAGTGTTTTAATAACTTTAAATAAACTTTAAAAAAGATGTAATAAAAATAATTTTTAGAACACCCAAACTTAAACTTCTTTAAATCAGTATAGAAATTGAATGTTTTGACATCTCTGAAGCTTCTGTTTTCCCATCAATTTAATTATTAGCAAAATCAACATTTACAAAGCAGTTGATTTAATCAGAGCTGCACTTCCATTGGAGCAATTCTAAGAAAATTTCCTTCATCAGCTCAATTAGCATATGCAATACAGAGTTCATGTTACAGTTATATGTGCAACATTAATTCGGGTAATTCCTAATTTTTAGCTGATCAGTTTTGACTTTGTAGATATCACTTTTTCTTCTGATGTTATGCAATACCTGGACAGAAATGTGCATATTTAATCTAATTTATCAGCATAACTACAGGCATGTAAAACACTTCTATATCAACGTAACTGATTGCGTTGGCACAGCAAAACTACAAAAAATTGAGTGAAAAGAACTGTTAAATTGATAGGAAAAAAATGTGGAAACAAAGCATCAGACAATCCACAGGAGATGCTTTTTTAATCCTCTGTTCTCTCCACACCAGGTTGTTGCAGATTACTTTTTTCAAATGTCCTCAGCACATTTCTTGTCTTTGTTTTTCAGCAGAGATCAGAACTTCTCATTGCTGTGAAGTAGCGAGGCAATGATTTCCAAATTTTTCTACTCTGTATAGTGGGATAAATCTAAATACCAGCTCTAAGCCACCCCAATCCACAGAACTACCATAGACCCTCTTTTCACTATTGGAAAGAATCTGCACATATTTGCTTAATATTCTTTTCTTTGCCTTGGCCAGGTGATGTCAACAGCTGTTCTTCTTCTGGCTATATTTGCTATTTTTGACACCAGAAATAACAGCGTCCCGAAGGGCCTGGAGCCAATTGCAGTAGGACTTCTTATAATTGCTCTTACTTGCTCCCTGGGGATGAACAGTGGCTGTGCCATGAACCCGGCCAGGGATCTGGGCCCAAGGCTCTTCACAGCGGTTGCAGGGTGGGGGATGGAAGTATTCACGTAAGTATGCCTGGATATGAGGTAAAATGCTCTTGGCTAAAATTGTTTCTAGGAAAGTAAGATCCTGCTTCAACATGGTACCAAGCCATACTTCATATACATACAGGTAATTCTTGGCATACCAGAAGCAGCTATTCATGCACTTTAAGGCAGATATCCTCTAGGAACTGGGCTTTAAAAAGGATTTCCTGCTCCTAGGGCAAATCAAACATGCATTATCTCTAATATCAATCATTGTTTCAAGCAGAACCTTCCCAAAATATTAGAGATTCTTACAGGTCACTGAAAATATGAGTTCTTTCTTCTTATGTTCTGCAGCTTTCAGAAAACAAACAAACAAAAAAAAGAAATCAGAAGAGAGGTAGGTGCAAATATTTATTGGGTGCTGTAAAAAACACAGAGGTATTAGACTGATTTAGCCCATTACTACTACTGAGTTATTGCAGAAATACCCACCAATCTAAAAGCCTGACTTCCTGCCTGGGAATGAAGGAATGAATGAAAGAAAGTTCCCTTCATGTTCCCACATTTCAGAGCGTGCTCTCAAATCACCATGCATGGGTGCACACACACACACACACACACACACACACACACGCGCTTTTGGCTGGCCAAATGCACAGCTAACCAGTTTCACAGCAAATCCACAGCTTACACATATCCAGTGCAAGAAGCACTCTGGCGTATCTAAGTAAGAGTAATCTGTCATCACAAAGTAGATCTTTTGGTTTATTTTTGATTTGTTTGTTTCTCTAGTTATTTATGAGTAGGAATCCCTAGAAATACTGTCGGCCACTAGAGAGCTCTGGTTAATAGAGATTTTACTTTAGCTACTTAACCAAGCACAAATAACCTGTGTTTATTATGATCTCTATCTACACAAATCATGTGCCTACTTGAAGAGAGTGCTAGCAAAGGTTTTCTCATACAAAAAAAAAAGCCAGGTCTGGCATAGATGAAACAGCCACACAGTCACACCTTGAGCCAGAGCCAAGGCTGTGATGTAACACAGATCTGGTAAGCCACTGGCAGGAGGTCACATCACTAGCCCAGTTACTTCCAAACCTTACCCCAGCGGCACCATTAGACCACACTTTTTTTTTAAAAAAGGGCACACAGAGTGACATCCCACACTTAGGATTCTCCCCTCTCATATCTTTGTAATTACAAGTCATTGTTGACTGTGGTGTTAACCATGGTGTCATATGCTATAATCTGCAACATGTTATGAAGTTGGTTGTTACATTACTGCCTGTTGCTCTGTTGGAGTTACCTGTGTGTGAGCAACTTAAGCAATGCAGCAACAGTTGACAGCTAAACCTTGGATGTCTCCATTTAACTGGAATTCACAACCTTGAGACAGGTGCTTAAGCTCCCTGGAAAAGGCATGCCCAGGATCTGGGACCTAAGCATGAAACCTCCACAGTGACATGAGGGGAGAGCTGCACAAACTGTGCATTAGGAAATACTGAGGAGACATTGCACATTCATTGGAGTGAGGAAGCATCTCACAAGATACCTGAGTCACTCTCTGCTCAGGTCAATGAGTGTTCAAGTGTTGTGTACAACGCGGCCAGGGACCACTAGAAAAGCCTCACTTCGGAACAGATCAGATACACATGAGTGAGACTTTCTACACTGTTCTCAAGCAAATGCTCTAAACATCAAGACAGTTAGTTCATCCCCTCTACCCTTTTTTGTGCTTGCAGGTCCAGTAAATTCCGGTTTTATCATGTATTCAGGCAATGAACTGCAAATAGGCTGGAGGGCAGCTCTTCTGTTGGACCATGGAGTTGTCCAGAGGATAGGAAGGCAGTTGAGCAGAGGTTTTCTAAATGTTGCTGTTACTACATTTTGTGCAAAGGTACCTGAAGGAGAAGCTTCCCTAAAAATCAAGCCAGAGGACACAAGCTGCGGTGTGGTTTCCCTAGCCCATAACAATGGGTTTGTTTTGGTTAAAGGCTCCCATGAGAAGCTGTTCTGTTCCACTGCAGCTGGAAAGGCGGTGTCAGTGCAGCACCCTAGAGAGCACCATTTTGTACACAATAAATGCAGTCAGCATTGCGCCTGCTCTTGCAAATTTCTGGTCAACCTGTTGGGAGGAGGTGTCACAGATGTCAACTGTCCCCATCACTGGGGACAACTGCTGACTTTAGAGATCTCAGTGTTTCTAATGATTAGTCCTAAAACCATGGCGACAACCCGTCTTTCTTAAGCACACGCTTAATATTCTGATAAGCTTAAGAAAAGTTTTGAGGAGCAAAGTTTTGTCAGTAGCGAGAAAAAAGCCAGATCTTCAAGTGCAATTACCAGGCTGGATTTTGACAAGCAAAACAGAGCATGAAGCAGCAACGAGAGAGAGAGAGAGAAGGGGCTGTACAGAGCAGTATTTCGTGTCAGCATTTGAAACTATCACCGCGATATTCCACCCCGGTTAGTTTTGGGTTCTCCTGCCCCGTGCCTGCGGCGGGGTCTGGCCGCGACGAGCGGCGGCGGCGCGGGCTCAGCGCGGTAACGCTGACACCTCGTGGTCGCCAGCACCGAGGACGAGTCTCCCGGGCTAAACCGAACGGCACTTCGGAAAAGGTGCAGTCAGGAGATGCATTTCTTGTCTGCACAGGGGCTCGGGGGGCAAAGCGGCCTCCGAAATGTTGAGCACTCTTCCTGGAGTGCAGCACTGCAGCCCGGATTACCCCGGTGTTCCCTGTCCTGCAGCAGCTGGCCAGTGAGAAGTGTATCTGCAACTCTAAAATGGGCCAAAGTTCCCTGTCCATGTACGTTATACACCGTATTTCCTGGAAATGCTCACAATTAATCAAAGTGCCGCTGGACAGGTCCGTGTGCTGCCTCCTGCTCTCACAGCTGGCACCTCCCACCCCACCCAGCACCAAGAACGCTCGGTGATCACTGAGGCAGAGCTGGGTGTTTTCCTGCCAGCTTGGCAGCGAAGCTGTGCACTGGGGTAAAGCCAGGGTATAAGGGCACAAAGGGTCCTTCAGTGAAGCTATCTGGGCTTGTCACAGAGAGTTCTTGCTCCTGTGCTGATGACAAGACTGTCATGGAAACTCCTAAGTTGGCTGTGCCCCGATCTTGATTCAGTTTTGGCAGCACCTATAAAGGTTTTCACCCAGGACCTTAGCAGAGGGTGTCTAAAGCACAGCTGACAGCAGCTGCTGTGAACAGAGGCCACAATTTGGAGAAGGTCATGTGGGAGCTGATGAGGCACATGCCAGTTCGTGGAACAAGCCAAGAGAGAAACCTGCCAAGAAACACCTTTTTTCCATGTCCATGTACACACACTTCACACAGAAGAATACATGCAAGTACTTGATGTAGATTTTGATGTGCTGATTAAGTCAATAAAGCCTTAGTCCATGCTTGTTCCAGAAATTCAAGGGCTTAACAGACATTCATGATTCAACAACAAACAGATTTATAAAGTCAATAGAACAATATCAGGAGTTATTTTTTATCCTCAGGGCAAAATATAAATAATTCCAAAGGTAAAACATACACATCCAAGCCATTTCTGAACAAGGAATAATAGTATCATCAATAGGGCACTGATATTTGCCCAGTTCTATTCTTGCATTGTGACTTAACCACAAGTTCACTTCTGCATAAATCTATACAACTGAGTGGTGAATAATTACCCTTATAGCTTAAAAATTGCCCTGCAGCTTCCTGTAAAGTTCTTCTCACAGATCAATCTGTCCCTTTATATTTCTGGGGGTAAAAAAAAATCTCTATTTTCAATATGAATAAAATTGAGGTAGCTGGATTTTCACTGGAGACTCACATATTCGATTAATACAGCATGTTATCAGTACAGTTTGGAGAGTCTGTGCTCTGAACCCAGTACTCTGTTATTTACTGTCTGAATGTTGACCTCCAGAAAAGGGAAAGCAATTCTACCAGCCCTATTTTAGAGCATAAGAAGTTGTTATGTATAGTTTGATACAGTTCAATGGTGGACTACTTACCTTAAAAGTCTTCATAATTCTACATATTTAAAATTAAATCCTAGTAATTGTGCAAAGTGAATGTAAACATTTCAGTGGAGCCAACTTGCCAGATTTTCTTCGTGAATACAGTAAGATTTTTAGGCGTTTAAAACTTCTAAATGCCTGTTTGCCTCTTACTGAAAGACATCACATTTTAAACACAGAGATAAGATACTACATTATGAATTTTGAATCTGGACCACTCCGGTCAAAGATAATCCACTTCATAGTCTCTGTGTTTTATTAGAGTCCTTAAGGCAAATATAATCAAAAGCAAGTATGATCTATTACACATATCAAGAGGAACACCATATATACTATTATTGGTGTGAACCTGCAACTTGCCATATAGATGAGATAACCCATTTTTGTAACATACATTTGCCTTGATTACTCCTGACAACCTATTTACAAGCATCTGGTGACAGCACCAGTCAAGACTGCTGGGCAATAAATATGTCCCTGTTCATTTCATTGTAAGTCAATGAAGCCCACTTTCCACAACATAGAAATTATCCTCTGTCCCCAAACAGACATGCAGTAAAAATACCTTATTTTCTAAGGTGCAACCAGACCAACATGCCTGGTGCTTGTTACTTAACATTCCAATCACAGCCTGGGCAGGGCAAACAGGAGAAGAGCAAAAAACCCCATCCATTTACAGAAACGTGAGACAAAATAGAAAGTTCTATGCTGCGGTGAGTGTCACGCCACTGTATCTGGTCTTTGACAAATACACAGTAAGGTGTTCACGAGAGTAGCAAATAACAGGAGTTCATGTTCTTTTTTGTCTTACAGGGCTGGTAATAATTGGTGGTGGGTCCCTATAGTTGCACCTCTGCTGGGAGGTGTAGTTGGAGCAGTGACCTACATTATTTTTATTGAAATGCATCACTCAGGTCCTCAGTCGGGAGGAGAAAATGAAGTGTGTGACAAATATGAACTGACTAATATGGAGTAAGAACTGAAGAATTTTCTCTGTCATTTTGTTGTGTAGTTTTCGTGCAAATGATTGTTTGGACCACTTTATAAAACCTGTATGCTTCAATTAGAAATTCGCCTTTCAAAGCACAATTTCAACATAGAACTCAAACCTGAACCCTTTCCATGAAACATTGGGCTGATCTCATTCAAAACTGGGAGCTTGGGTACGAGAAGGGTAAATTGTTGTTCTTTTCATATGGCTTTCAGATCAAGTTATCCCCTAGATGCACTCATAGTGAAATGATTCACTGACCTGTTAACTCAACATATATGATTCTAATTATGTTGCCTAATTAACTGAAAATAGATAACGTATTGATACAGAACTGCATGCATTGCTGGTTAATTGATTTGGTGCTGAACTAGTGTGCAAGGGCATTGCTCACTTCTTAAGAATGGCTTACCTGAACATTAAAAACAATACCCAAGTTGCCTAAATGTCAATTGAAACAGTTTTGGATAACTTAGTAAATTTTCATGGAGCCATTGTTGAACAGCAAGGAATCAACTCAGCAGTGATGAGGTTTAGTAACTCAGAGTGTGATCACAAAAGGTAAAAACTGTGTGTTACAAGATAAACACCAGAGAGACAAAGCTGTAACCTCTTCATAGCAGTCATGTTCAGTTATTTTTAGACTATTTACTTGACCTTTATGCTACCCAATATTAAAAGCCTAGCATAGAATATTAATCTGAACCTCTTCCGCTGTGCTTTCTGGATTAAATTCATTCCTGTGGAGATGGCCCAGCAACAGAGGCTTACTCTGTGCAGAGGTCAGCACAAGGCCCATGTCTGTATAAGCTTTACAGAGTCCTGCTGCTGATGATTTACACAGGGGGATTTCATCTGCATTGTGGGAGTAATTTTTAATTTGGTAGAAGTAATTAAAAATAGAAACTGGTCTCAGACCTAGTCCTAGATCTGAATTCCCCAAGGAAGGCCAGATCCATATTAGAGATCTGAAGTGTTCTCTCTTGCTAAGTAGAAGTGGTTGGACATACTCCACTTCCTAAATATCCAGCCTTGAAAATGAAATTATTTCTGCTTAATTCTTGTGAATTGAATGTATTCAGCTAAATCAAAGTTCATTTCTAATATGTATACATCTATACCTGGTTGGTGGTGGTGATCATGAATAAACAGACATCCTATTCAGCAATTCTCCGTAGCTATTTTCATGGCAAAACTTCAGGGTACTAGTTCAATGCACTCATTTCCAGGGTGCTCTTCCCTTTGGATTCCTACAACCCTGCTCCCTAAAATTCTATGCTGCATTCCTGATTTCACTTCTGAAGTGAGGAACCCTTTGTGTTGCCACCAACAGCCTGTGCACTTTGGTGAGGTTTAGAAATCTTGTGGTCAGAACCTGCCTCAGCATTTGGGCAGATCAGGCCTGTGTCACTGCATGTCTCTGCCCAACTCCCTGGGGCACCACACCAAATTCATGGCAGCCAAGGGACAGAAACTGCAGGTCAAGCAAAGCTTTGCTTGATGCAGCTCAGGGTCAGATATTGCAGTATACTTGAGGGAGTATAATTCTAATTTCAGTGATGTTTTTAAGAAAACTTACATAACAGTAATGAACTCAGGTTACGCAGAGACATATCGAGCCTGTGCAAAATGCTCATTCGATTCAGAGTTTCCCTGCTGTGGATTAAACTCTGCTGTAGCTGTACACGTCCACCTTTGACTGTATCATTGAATCACTGGCTGAAGAGTCTCAGTAACAAGAGAGGGTTTACAGAAACAATCCTCAATCTGAGCAGAGAAGAATCAAGAGTACAATGTGAAAATTAGACCTAACTGTAGACCTTTTACTGGCAGCACAGACAAACTACACCATCTGTCCTGTATATTGGTAAATTGCACTACATAAAACAAGATGGGGTGTAAAAGCAATTGCAGATTGATCCCTCTTTTGCCCTCCCACCTCCAGTGAGAGCTGTCTCTCACCCTTTGGTGATACCTGGGGCAGGACACACCACGGTGGTTGCCAACCATCTAAGTCTGGAGAGCTCTTCTGGAGGTAGAAACAGTCTGAAGGTTGCCCCCAGCTCTGAAAGGTGCTTGCTCTTCCACTGATGCCAACATCGAGCATGAAATATCTGTACAGAAAATAAGAATAGGCAGCTAATTAACCAGAAGCAACCAATTTTTTTCTGGAATGGTAAGGACAGGTTATGACTTATTGTGTTAGAATTTTGTACAGTCGGTAGGCTCCATATCCCTCATGACAGTTCTTCCTTTAGTACATCATGGAAAACATGGATAAAAGCAAAATACAGGTCAGGAATGTGAAAAGGAGGGTTTATTTATACAACCTACCGAATGACCAGCCCACACTTGCTGTGTGCCTCTGCCTTGGCCAAGATACATAAAGTTGTACACTTTCTCAAAATCCTTTTGATCACAACAGGTAAAATCAACATGCCTGCAAATCAAAATGAAATCTTCTTTCTCCTGCTTGTGCCATTCCTATGCACAGAATTTCTTTATAAGTGATACTTAGGGTATCAACTTCAACTAACAACTTCATTTGTCTGAAGTTATTAACATGCAACTCATAAGCAGTGACACACTCATGTGATAGCATAACAATATCTTAAATGTGCTCTCAACAAGTTTTTGTTGAATCTATGTCTGCTTCAAGAGTTTATTATTAAACTTCAGTTAATAATTCAATATTTTTATAAATTCTTTGAGAACACCTCATGCTAATTCCACAATTCTTACTGACTTCACAAAAGCCAGAATTTAATTTAGGAACAAGGTGTTGTAGACCTGTCTCAGATGTGACATAATTTAAATTACTAAGTATAAGAATGAATTCCTGCTTTTGGGACACCTCCCCACCTCCCCCCTTAGTCTTAACTACAGAACCATGTCCAGTATTTCCATAATGTAATGGGAACAATAATAATCACCTCATTCCATAAACTAACTTTGATATTATCTGTTTTGTAAAGAAACCCAAAAAAGTATTTTGACTTTGCATGAATGATGCAATTTTCTAATATCAACTGATATTCAGTGGTCACATATGTTAAATTAATATAGTACAGTTGGCAACAAGAAAAAGCTTTTCTAGCTGAAAGACATTTTGGTTAATGAATTCATAGTAATCAGCCTCAATGGTTTTATTGTTGAAAGAAATTAATTTCAGAGCATTGCTCAACTTTCATTCTGGGTTTGTTCTTTTTTGGGGTAATGTGTTTATTCCTTACAGCTAAATTTAGTAGTGCAGTAATTTGGAGAGTGATGCTGCAAATAGTACCAGGCTAAAGGTTGGCTACTGCTTGTTGTTTCATGGAATCCAGTAGAATCATTCACAACAGGTGGCAATACAGGCAAGGATAAATGATCAGAGAATGGAGCTCAGAGGATAGTGGAAACTGTACTTTCTTGGAGCTTTGTCTGTGGATCTGGGTGAATGCATTTTGGTTCAAAATAAATACAGCCTATCCCTAATAAATGCATTCCGGCGGTTTTGTTTTTATTAAAAAAAAAAAAAAAAATCTTCCCTCTGGCACCCGAGGACATATTAAGAAATAAATAGCTGCTTGTTATGACTTACAATGTTTTATAGCCTTGTGCTGGAAGAACAGGCTGACTAACAAGCTGTGTTCCCAGAGTGCAGCCCCTGTGGCAGATTCCATGGGTCAGAGGCAGTGCCAAAGCAGGGGAATGCTCACCTGGGAGTGATGGTCACTGCCAGGCCAGGAGGCACCCTCCCACCCAACGAGGCCTCCTGTCCCCAGACCTTCCTCCTGCCTGTCTGCAGCCTGCCCAGGGACACTTCCCACCCCAGCTTTCCCACTGCTCTAACCATAGGCAGAACCTAGTGGGATACTTTGTTTAAGCCCCTCTTCAGACACTGTTTTTAGGCATGCATATATCACTTCAGATGTGGCCTACAGGGCTTACAAACACCCCCAGTTAATTTATCCATCTTCTACTCTACAGATTTGTAACAGGGACACGCTTTGCTTGCTTGGTTTAAAAAGTACATGAAAACCTGTTCTGTGGGAGTGAGGGAAAGATTAGGTGCTTCAAATTTACTCAGGGAGCCACTAAACAATAAACAAAAAAAAAACAATTTGAAGTGGCAGTAGGCATTTTATCCTCCTTCCACCCTGATGGAGTCTTGCCTTCCTATCACTCTTTCTGATGGACTTTCTCTTCTCCTTTCCGTCTCCTGCCAACACTGTGCGCTGTGCTCTGTCTCTATACAGCACAATACATCTCCAGAGATTTAAATACAGCATGCTTTTCTCAGTTACTGATGAATCTTAGAGAGTTCTCATGAGAGCAGATTCAAGTCTCACCTCACAAGCTTGTTTTTTTGGCAGTCGCTTGAGTATTTTTTCCCCACTGTTCCCACCAAACAACCTTGTTCTGGAAAATACAACAATTAACTATAACTTCCAGTAACAGCTGCTCTTTTTCTGCTTAGTACAATTGTTATTGCATAACAGATTACTTCTTTCAAACATGTACAATTTTAAAAGCCTTTTTTTTTTTTCAAACCACTATTAAAAATAGCACAAGATTATCCAGAAAAAAAATATTCTGTGCTCATCAGTTGGTAGTTCGCATTTTTATTTTCTAGTTTGCACTTGCAACTTGTTAAACAAGCACTTTTATTTATTGTACTCTGAGTGTTAGTGTCTTTCTGCTCATTTGCACAGTCTAATGGTTTTCTCAGAGGAGAAAGTAGCAGGTAAGTATTTTTAACCATTGGTGTTTCTTCGTAAAAAAGAGAAATCCATGTAATGTGAAGCCAGACATGAACATTTTATATAATTTTTCTCTCTGTGCCAACCCCAACTTCCTTTGAAAGTTGTTACTAAGATAAGGAATAGGAATACTACAGCACCTTAAATCAGCAATGATCAAGCTTTTTGGCCAGATGACCCAGTTAGCTCCTTTTTCATGACAAAGGACAGACTAACATGGTCCCTCTCTGACCTGCCTAGGGGCTGAGCAGTCTGCTTTAAATTCTTCATCAGACTTTCCTTTCATACTCCAAACATTGCTCCAAACATCCAGCAATCAAGAGTAAGGATGCTGCTACTTGCTACATTGACAAATAAAGTGATAATAACGAAGAAAACTTCAAAAGCCGATAAAACAAAGCAAACCCTTTTGGCCAGAGATCAAAAAAGCTGTCTGATAAATGCTGGTTACTTCAGAAAATAGTGTACATTTCCCTGGGGAACACAGAAATAAGGAAACAACAGCATGAAGTAACACCATCAGAAGATTGCCTTTCTGTTAGAATTCTGCAAATTCTAACATTCCCAGTATCATGAAGAGGACCAGTTTAGGCACATTAATAGTATTATTTCCTCAGCATTAGGCACATAATAGTCTAATGGCTGAAGAATACTTTCCACACCCTCAGAAACAGGAGTACTTTGTTTCACTGCACAACTCTTCTCAGGAAACCTTACATTGCCTTCCAGTTATAAACAGGGCTGTGAGTAAAAAAGCAACAAAGCAAACAATATGTTAAAGCTTGAAAAGTCAGCATGTGAATAGAAGGAAATGAACAATCTCAGCCAGAACTGAACAGATGCCATACTTTTTGTAGCATGACCAAGGCATCAGATAACAAACATGAAGCCGAAGCAGCAGCACATGCTTGGCAACAAGTATTGCTAAATTAAAGAGTCAGGTGTTTTGTCAATGCCTTTTAAATAGACTTACAAAATAAATTGTATTTGAGAATGAAAGGACTAAATTGCAGTGGTGTTGTTTTCCGTAGCAATGGAACAAAATGCGATTATTTGAACATTTTCAGATTATTGAAACTAGACTTTAAAAATAAATAGAAAAAGGGGGGGGAAAGAATGTAAATCTCAGTGGGGAAAAGGGAAAGCACAGTAGTAACCTGTGAACCTGAACCCTTCTGCAGCTGCTCACAAGAGGCAGTATGGACCTTCCCATTAAAACTGCACAATATCAAGGCCAGAACTGTTTTATCTTCATGTCCTTCTCAGATGTTCAGGACATCAGCAACTGATGGCTTCACACTGCAGAAGACTTCTGCTATGTAACCATTCTACCACCTAAGGCAGAAAGCCTATTCAGCTTCAGTGCAGGGAGAATTTCATCTCATACAGGTGTAAATCCCAATGGGTTCATGCTTTTCAGGGTTCAGAAGCAACACATGTTTTTGAAAATGCTTACACTGAAGAACAACTACCAGAAACACATATAAAAAGAGACATGAATCCAGCTGCCAGATTACCATGGAATCCCAGGGGATAAAGCAAGTGCAAAGGCTACTCCAGCAAGTCTCGAGGGAGGAATGCAGAACAGACAAACTTCGATTCAGAACCACGTTGTCTTCACAGTTATGAATACTCTTTACGGAATAATGCTTCAAAGTCACAGGCCTTTCCAAAATGTAATGTATATGCAAATACTACAAGCACTTCAGAGGCTTCTGATCCAAGAAGATAGGACAGCTGAACAGAATACGGCTATGAACATACACACATTTCAATCTGTTCTAACACAAAAAGACAAAGTCCTTCCTTAAAATACAAGCCATTATAAGCTGCATTTGCTATCACAGGTGGTTCGTTGAAATTCAAGGAACACGAGAAGCCAAACCACACAGCTTTAAAACGAATTTACCTGATCAAAATAAATAAAACAAAATCCACCTAAAATATTTACCCTGCCTGCAAGTGGACCAGTAGACTTTTTCTTCTTCCAAGTCTTTTACCTGGTTTTCTAATACAACTGGCAGCAATCCTCTGGTTCTCTCTCAGTCTCCTGTCCTGACTGTGTGCAGCTAGTCTTTCATTCAATGGGCACCAGGTCCTACACAAAATATTCCATTTCCATGAAGACCAAAAAAAAGCAGTTTTGAGACATATTTCAAAATATATGTGATTTAATGCAATTTCAAAAGTATACTGCGAGCCAACTGGACTTCCAACAATCCATCTAGCAATTACACTCTTTTTCCTTGTCTTTGATAGGATATGTTGCTTACAGCCACCTGGCAGAACAATAATTATCTCATTAGGGGAGATCTACAGGACATGGGATTTGGATTTCCTCCTAGGGAAATCCTAGAACAAGACACATAACTCAGGTATTGGCCAATTTTATTTGTTGTACCAGATTGACCCTGAGAAACACCATGTTACAGGATACGATGCATAAATCAGTGAGAATCAGCTTGTGCTCCAGATTCTGAATGCAAAGTCTTTAAACTTAACAGAGTTCTTATTTGTACATCTGACTTCAGGCAATTTCTGTAGTAATTAGAAAGCCATAAGCAAACATATATTCCAAAAAAATATTAAGTAAACTTTAGAGCACAGCTATCCTGGGGCAGGCAGGTGGTGGTGGAAGCTCTCCCTTCACATGTAGAAACTTAACTTCACGCCCAAATAGCGAATGTCCACAGCTTATAAAAGTGAAAAGTTGTAAAAGAACTATGATCTGAGCCTTTCTGGTGGTGTTTTAATGTTATCATGACTGAAATTACCCTGCTCAAAAAATAATTAGTTTGCTTTACTTTCAAACTTAATAGACTTGTAACATCACAGTCTCTGGTTATGAACTTTGCCTCTGTCATCACTTTTCCTGATGCTCCTGGAGGTGTTCTGCTCTGTTCCAACTCTTCAAATGCCACAAGCATTTCATTGGCAAAGAACAGTTCCTGGTGGAAATAGGCACTTAAAGAACATTTTTTTCAGAACAAGTTTTTCAGATCAGCCCTGCACCGCCATCTGGATTACTTTGTCAGTTACCTATCAAAAGTCACAACACTTTTAAGTCCTGATAATAGCCCCATACTCACCAATAGATTAGGTGTTTTTAAACAAAGCGTGGTTTTTTAAATTTTATTTGGACAGGACGTTGTTTATCACTAGCACTTACTATATTATTTTTGAAGACTGCGACACAGTGATATAAACGCTACAGAAACATTATTTTGACGTAAAATACACATTGTAAAGGTGATGAGTATGGCAAGATCACATTAATTCAAACATTTTATTTATCTGTCTCAGCCTTGAAATACGTGGACTGTGTCTTTACCTCATCAAGCTGCTTGCTTATTTGTATGTCTTAGTTAGGACATTTCTCAAACGTTAAGAGCTTGTTAAAAATAAATGTTGTAAGAGCAAGGTCTATAGATCCTAATGTTCACAGAGGTGGCTTCTGTAGCCAGTAGCAGTGTCAGTGTGAAATGGAGTGAGCAAATGCAATGCACACAGGAGATGCCACGCTTGGGTCACTCAGGTCCTCTGTGCCCGAGTAGGGAGGACAATGATCAGATGTTAAGGTTTGAGTGCAGATATTTTTTGGTGACATGTTTATATGGTGCTAAGCACAATGATGAGGCCCCACGGTACTGGGGTGATAATGACACACAGCTTTCCTGTGCCACCCTACCATAATTCTTGAGCCTGAACTCAGTCCCTTATTGCAGGGGAGATGTATCAGCCTACAGCACTTGTGCAGTCCTTGAGCTCTCTGCTGAGATGGCTAATAATACAGTTTATAACTAATCCTGAGAGAAAAGGCTGGGTTTGGTGATGGGATGGATTTCCAGGCACAGTTTCAGAGTCATATTCTGGTACCTTGTCACCTGGAGAAGCCCTTAGCATAAGAAGAAGAAAACAATTCTTTAGATTTTACAATGAAAGTACAAAACACAGTTATATCCAGAGATATAAGACCTTGAACTAATTGCACAAATTGCACCAATAATCATAATATTTGAGAAGTGTGGTATACTTGGAAAGGTGATTTGAGCAGGACTGCTATGTTCACACACCATTACCAGGCTCGAAGTGCCTTTAATTACCTTGTTCATGTAAGACCAAAGAACTTAAGGTTCCTTATGAACAGTATGACCAGTATCTCCAAGGAGTATCATGAAAAGGTCATGAGTATCTCACAAGACCATCCAAAATCCCTAGATTTTTAATAAACACATTAATTCATGTTAAATAGCTTGCATTCCAGCTACAGTTCTATTTTTACGGTACTTGTTGTGCTTATATAAAGAAATGTCACCAGTTTTGAAGTATTTTTAAAGACAAAAAAGAACAGCTACCTTTGTGTGCAAGGGGCTGTTGGGGGAATGAGCTGCTTCCACTACACCACGAGCTAATGGAGCTGCAGGGAAGGAGCCAGGACGTGGCAAAGTGACCCATATTGTAACATGAGCTAAATGGAGAGCTCCTCGTTAAACTGATTGGTCGTTTCAGCCTCCTGGGAACCTTAATAAAATCTTTAAAGCAAAGGAAGTGCTCATTATTGTAATAGCACATTGAAATATCTCATGCCAGCAACAACCTGATCTAATGGTTTACTCCTTAGTCAATACCTGAGATTTTCCTAAGGGATAACTACGTTTTCCTACTGCAGTGGTGAAGGGCCAAAAAAGTTACAGATTTGCCCACAAGAAACAGAACAGCCCCTTAAAATGACTTACATGTCCTGAATACTGCAAGAGGGCTCTAAAAAAGGGTGGAGACAGTTACCAGCCAGAGCTGGGACAAGGATTTCTAACAGGTACAGATAAATTGCAACAAAATTTTGAATTTAGCAGCCAAGTTATGGAAACCTATACTCACCTCTCTTTTTCTCAAGAATGGTTCTGAGAAAAATCACTTTCCTAGGAACCCTGAGTAATGGTTTCCTGTATACCCACATTCAGAATAGACTAAACACAAAACAGTAAAAAATGCTTTGGAGGTATAAAGCAGGCTGCTGGGATGAATAAAGTATTTGGGAACATGACTGTTTAAATGCTAGCTAGGACAAAATTGTGAGATCTACTAAACATGCTTTAAAACTGTGTCTTCATTCAGAATTATTTTTTTTTACTTATTAGAAAGTGAAATATGTCCATTAAACCGAAATATGTCCATGTTCGATTTTTCCAAAAGATGATATTTTAACTGTAGTAAGTTCAAATTTTCCTCCTTGAGCTTCTTAGAATAGAATTAAAGACACACACCGTGGGATATTTTACACTTTTCCCCTATTATTTCCCTCCTCCCTTGCAAACTCTGTATCTTCTCAGTACTGAAGTTGTTTTAAAGCAGTAAAGGAAACATGAACACTACATCATCGAGGACAAAATATTTACAATATATTTCAGTGTATTGAAATTTTCTAGCTACTAGGTAGTTTATATGTAGGCATTACAATAAGCAAATTCAGGAGCCCAGGAATTGCTAAACTAGTCCAAACAAAAGTCACTGGATTAAACAATAACATACAGCCAGAAAATACTTTCCAGAGACCAAATAGAAGAAAAATTATGTAAACCATGCACTAAAAAAGATCTCTTGAGCTCTGTGTCATGTCGCCTTGCCATTTTAGGAACACTACGAAAGTTAAATATTAGCAAAATATATGATTTTACTATGAGAAAAGATAAGCTAATTGTGCAGACTGATCTCAAAAGCTGTTTAAAATGTATAGTCTTAGCGCATTGCCCAGTGCTGCTACAAAGTAGAGTTTTATCTTGTGGGACCAGAACTTTACTGTCACTAACTTCTTTCTTATCAACTCATGATATTTAATCAGAGCAATGTTTCCACAGTACCATTTACCAATGGAGAATTGTATATACCCTTAAGCATATGCTCATGAGAAAGAGGATAGCAACTCATTGCTTAATTACTCGATATAAAATTACTTTTAGACAAAAGATATAATGAGAAACTAATAGGTTCCCAGGATAGTTGAAAATTAAGGTACAATACAACCTGTGTGTTTGTGATCCAGAGGTCCTTTTTGGTTTGCATTCAGAGAAAGACTTAGAACGCATATCAAATCATATCCTCACAAATTTGCCTCAGCCTTAATAACAGTGACTAAAAGTAAGCTTGTTCATGGTTTGAAGTACATATAAGAGTATGAAAACTTACTCCAAAATTCTCTCAGTTCTGTAAATTATTAAATACACACTTACCCATGGTTTAAAGTCCACATAAGAAAATGAAAACAAAGTGCTATAAGAGCTGAGTCATACCAAATGGGCTGAGCATATCCCCAAACTCAAGACACGCATTTAGAATTTTTAGGTTCCCTAAAAATCTCCCCAACACTTTGGAGCCAACTGGAGGGTCATGGTTTTGAACTGCAGACCTTATTAATTGACTAGGTCCATATTTGTTAGTGTAACCGATGCAGTGCACTAATTTAGGACTTCACTACCACTGATTTGAGCAAGTTTCGAGTCAGGTTTTCCATGGGCACACACACAACATCTACCTACTTTACCTCAGAACCTCCTAGAATATAACTGCATTTTCTGAGGGATCCACTCGTATCATAGATAACTGATCATTCCTTTCATATCAGATTGTTTTGATCCAGACTTACATGATGTACTTGCATATTTCAGTAGTTGCCCACTTACAATCATGGCAACTAAAATTATGTTTATTATTGATATTTAACCTGTTTATCTCACATTACTAGCAGCAAAGAATCCACTAAAACAATATGCTTCAGTTAAACTCTTTGGAAATGTGCAATACTTAAAGCAGTTGCCAGAATTTCTGTTAACAAAACAGATTTAGAAAACTATAAACAGACTGGTAAACATTTTTAACAGCTAACCCTCAGCAGATAGCCCTCATCTGAAAGCAATTTGTACCTTTTATAAACATTAGCCCATAAAGACCTGATGACATGTTTAAGTCCCAGTGAAACATGCCACAGATAATCTTGACACAGTTTACTTAACCCCTCTTATGTATGTAAATCATATTTGACCTCCTCCAAGACACTTCCAAATATCAAATCCATCTTCTCTTTTGGAAAAAAAAATACAACCAGTACTTTCAGAATTATAAATTAATTTTAATTTTCAGGTCTTTATGAGTGCAAATCCAAAAGACCTAGTCAATCCAGTTTTGAAATGTGATATAAATTTTTATCTCCTTTCAGAGTTTGAATTTGATTTTTAAAAAATAGCTTGTAGTTTACCCATGAATTCTTCTGAAGTCCAGGCCACCAACCAACAACTACATGAAATGAAAAATTTATCACAAGCTGTGACTAAATCTTTAAATAAAAATGAAGTAATGCAGGCACCAAGTACTTTTTAAAAGGTATACCTTTTATCCGAGGGCAAGTCCAAGAAGAAAATACAGATGTCACCTCAATGCTTGGCTGCCCATATTGCAGAAGGCAAGTCACAAAAAGGAGTCAGGTGCCTGATAAAGTCCGCGGGACCTGTGGAGAAAGACAGTGAACCCTAAAACTATGATCACTTCTGAAGAAATAAAGCTCCAAAGCAAAGGTTTTGCCCCATTTTGGGGCTGGGCTTCCTGAGGTAACTTTAGTGTTCTCATCAGAAAGTAAAAACATACTGTTACTTGTTGCTACTATTTATAATTCTTGATTAAGCAACTGAAGGATGAACCTTAATTACCTGACTGTAGCATGTGGCACTTCTCTGCCCTGCAAGAATTTCAAAACCCGTGTTAGAGACTAAAAGTCCTTCTCTGCAAATACATCTTCTTCCCATGAAAGCTTCTTTTCCTGAAAATTAACATCTGCAACCTTCCACGGCACTGCCTGCAGTCAAAGAGCAAACTTCCTCCCTTGCTGTCATCACCATGGTCTGCTAAAGGAACTCTTTATGATACCACCACCAACTTTAAATCTTATTTGTGGTTGTCTCAGAGAATCTTGAAATTCTCGAGCGATTCTGCTGCTTTAGTGGTACATTACACATGGGGGAGCTCAGTCCCAAAAAGCTGTGGCCTGTTCTTCTGCCTGAATTTCACACGATCAAAGTGTCATGAACCTGTCACAGTCTCAGCACACAGATGGCTGGTGACCTTTGTGGTGAAGGTGTGCACACATTAGAGCCTCAGCTGGCCTGACTATGCTGGCAGGTAACCTGTGACTTAAAATAAACATAACTAGGCTGGCAAAAGCATTTCCATGTAGAATAAGCTACTTCACCCAAATGCACTCATCGTAGCAGGAAAAAAAAAAATAGCCAAGAGATAGTTTCTAAGTTCTTTGTATCCTTAGCCCTGGTTACTGACTGTTGATGCTGCTGTGCTGTTTTCTGGGCAAACATGTTGGGCTGAAAGCAAGGGTTTCAGCCAGGCAGGAAAATGTTTTGTCAAAGCTACACAAATCTGCAGTGGGGAAGATGGTCTCATGCAACAGAGAGCTGTCCTACTATTAAACTTGGGAGCAGTCTACAAAGCCTTATGTTGGTATAAAATGTCACTGAAACATCACAGATCTGCATGGTGGGTTGTCATTTTTCAGGGAAACACATTCCACAGGCCATAGACAAGTGAATCAGCTCATCATCCATGGTCTTAGATGTGGACTCCAACCTCTGGATCTACCCAAACCTTGCAAATGCAGGCCAAAGCCCCAGGTCAACAGAGCATGGATTTAGCTTTGTGTCAACCTGACTTTAAATGTTTACATAATATTTGCTGAAAAGAATAGTTTTCAGGAAAAAAAATGAGATTCTGTATAAAAGACTGTGCCTTCATCTGGCATTTGAAGATTTCACAGGGTAGAAATCTGGAGAACGTCTTAGAAGAATAATAAAGCTTAACAGTTCAGTGTCAGACACAGAATGTTCAGTTGGGACCACGTTCACGCCTGGTACTTTATGTTTCCAATTAGCTTGATTTTGAAGCAATGGATGATGTCAAAAAATTTACATAAATAACAAATACAGTGAAAAGTACAGATTTCCTGGTATGTTTTAATTTAACATTAACCAGACACAATTGCAATTAAGGCTGAATTCAAAGTCTGGTGCCTTAAAGCAGGGAAACCATTTACATTGGAGAACTTCCTATCTAGAAGTAATATGCCCCAAGAGATTCATATGTCTGCTTGTAACTATTTGATATGGCCAATATTTTAAAAGCTTATAGCCAGGTCAAGACCTATGCTGCATCATCCATCACTGGTATGAAAACATGGTTATCAGGTTCCCCAAGAAATAGGTATTTATGAAATGTTCACATTAGCACAACTTGTGGAGTACAAAATCTACTGAAATGAATGGAATTGTCCCTGAAGGAGGTATCCTTCTATTTAGTTCCCTGCCAAGTACTCAGTGCCTTTGGCTCCCAAATCTCCCACTGAGCCAGAGCGTTTGGGAAGCTCTGGATAAATGGGAAAGGAGACACAGAAGAAAACTGAGCTGGTGAAATTCGTGCTTGGAAGAGCACAAGCCAGAGCAGGGCCTGGAAGAGGTGCTGTCAGGAGCCCAATCTGCTGCTCGTGCACAAGAACAAAGGGAAAAACATTTCAGTCAACACAAGTTGGAAGGGCAAAGGTGGGGATGAACTTCCATACAAACAGATAGAGATAGTCGAGTCTAGACAGGCACTACTCCAGAGATTCATCTTTCCCTTCACATGTATCTGTATGCGACTACTATTTTGGCACCCTTCTAAATCATTTCAAATCAGACTAATCATGTACTTTGCATGCAAGTTGGGGTATTACACACTGAAAAAGGGAGAGTATAGTTTAACAGGCTGAGGTAACTCACATAAGGTTTTAGTAGTTTCATGTAATTCATTAAGAACCAGTAATTTTTTGTGGGAAACAGTCTCACTGAGTCTGCTGAGAGCCTACATTCTTTTTTCCTGCTTCCCTGTTCATTGCATAACAGGAAGGTTTTCTTCCTTAAGTTCAGTAGTTTCAATTCCTTCCCATTTATCTGAAATCACAAGCTGCTGAGTGTGAAATTACAATTCCTTGTGATGAAAGATAAAGCATTTGCAATAAGACAAGGAAGATATCTAAGGCCAGAACGAAGCATCAAGTTTTCAAAACAAACAAGATCCTGTGCTTAAAGGTATAAATATTATATTTTCTGAAGATGTATATAGATAACTGGATCTTTAAACAATGTTGGTATTTTCTGGCGCTTTTCCTTACACTGGAAAAACTCTCTTGATTTCTCCTAATGCTTTCTAGTAATTACACCAGTCCATTTTCTCCATGTTCCTGATGCTTTCTAGGAATTCACCATCTGCTTTCTAACAATTCATTCACTGCTTCCTAGGAATTTCCCCACTACTTTCCCTTATATTCTAGAAATCCTAATACATTCTAGGAATTCACCATCTGCTTTCTAACAATTCATTCACTGCTTCCTAGGAATTTCCCCACTACTTTCCCTTATATTCTAGAAATCCTAATACTTTCTAGGAATTCACCGGGTGCTTTCTAGGAATGTCCTGTCTGCTTTCTATGAGTTTTCCCTGCACAATTTTCACAGAGTGTTCTAGGAATTCACACGCTGCTTTCTGGAGATGCTCCTGATGTTTTCTGATACTTCCCCCCTCACTTTCTATTTATTTTTTTGCAGGTTTCTAGAAATTCCTCTGTTCTTTTATGGGAATCTTTCCATCCTTTCTTGAGCTCAGGGAGCAGCAAGAGGAGGGATGGTTGGTAAGGGAAGATGTGAGACACGGCACAGACAGGACTGGGATCCACTGGACATGTCTGGGGTCAGCAGAGCAGAGATGGGACAGTGGCTGGTTCCATCAACCCCCCAGACATTGCCACACAAAGCCATGTCCAAAGTCAGTCCAGGAAATCCAAATGAGTATTCAGGAACAGCAGGAAACAGGGTTTGAAACAGGTACACCCACTTGGTGTAGCTAACGCAGGCACATTCTGAGGGTTAGAAAGTACTCTCATTGAATAACTTCTACATTCAATGTTTTGTAAAATAACCTTATTAGAAACTCTGTATTCCCTATCAAATAACAAATTGCTTTAAATGTTTTACACAAGAAATTCTGAAATGTTAAGTTCAGAGTTTTCCATTTATAATATATTACAGAATTGATTTAATAAGGGGATGTAGGCAAACTCTTTCTCCTCCCCTCTGGAAAAATGCACAAGAAGTTACTCTGATACAACATTATTTCATCATAAACTTAAAGGTATGGTTTCTCAGATTCCACTTTCTTCTGTTTGGTGCATTACCTACATATTTACTGGTCCTACAACATTTAAACCATGCACTACAACTTATTTTCATCATTCCTGTTTAGTTCATGTGGTAGAAAATAACTGTGAAAGGTTCCACTACAGGACTCTTATACTTTCTGAAGTCTAAAGTTGGTTAGTACAAATATTTGACAGGGTTTTTACTATTACTGATGTGCTACTCAGTTTCTTTGCTAATTTTAGACAGCTGGACAGCCAGTGTTTTTCAAAATATGTTTGAATGCCCTTGGATTAACAGAGTCCAAGTTAATGTCTAGTGTGGGAGTGAAGAATGATTTTTAAGTCTTATCTTGGCATTTTAGGTGTATCCTCATTGCATAATGAAATATGAGCCCTATATCACATAAAAGCCCATTTTTCCTAGGAGTTTCTATTACTTTGAATTTCATTTTTTATTTTTTCATTTTTTATTTTTTCATGAAGGGACCGTGGGGACCAGTTAGTATTTAGCACATATACAGACAAGAGAACAAACCTTCCTACACATAATTTGCCAGCTGCTATACAAGCTGTTGAAACACTTGCACATATAATTTTCATTGCTCTGTGTTGGGTACTAAGGGTTGGACATTCCTCACTACAAAATCACTACTAGAGACACAATTCTACTGCAGAGGACAGAATTATTCACTTCCCCTTGGTATGTACTGCAGTTGCTCTTGCAACTTAAATGGTGAAGCAGAAACTTGGACTCCATAAACTTACTGTGCTTACAGTCTGGTTGTTGTGTTACACACTAAAATCATCTTAAAAGGACACTTGCCAGCTTCTTTAGACCTCAGACTCTGTGAACTGTCTAACCTGCATCTGAGGTCCCCCAAGCAATGTTAAGATGTGGAACATAAATGTTCTAATGAAGGACCTTTTTCCTCAAGTTTTGCACTGATTGTGAAGAACCTGTGAGTTATTTCTTTCAATCTCCTTTTTAATACGAATTTGGAGTTTCCCTTCTGGGTATGTCCTACATATAAGAATGTACAAATGAAAATGTGCTACATATAAAGTATGTACTTTAAAACTACCTGTTCTGATAACTTTAATGCTATATTCTTGGAGACCATTGTTCATACAGCGTATGGGTGTTTAAAATTGTTTCTATAGATCTGGCTTATGAGTCCTTCGTACTGATCTTTGCTACAGGTGCTCCAGGAGAGAAAAAATCTGACACAAAATCACTTCAATTCAGCATATGTTTTCAGCCATCTATAAAACTGTGGCATGGCTCAGTTTTACTGTCATCAGGCTCTTTATGTATTTGCAAAGGCAGTTAAAAAACTTCTCTTTAGTAAATACAGTTTCAAATTTCTAATAAAGCCTAATTTCCACCTTGTTGTAAACCATTTGTATTAGTCTACAGCAGACTCAAGCCCAGAGCATGAATAAGCCAAGGTGCCAAGTAAGTTATGAAAAATGTCTTCAAGAAATTGAGACCGTTTTGATAATGATCATTTGATCAGCATTCTTCTGACATTATGGCTCTCCAGCTAGGTCAGCAACATACCAAAAAAATCAGTGAAAGTCTGCAAAAGCACATAGACCTGATTCTGTTTTAATTTGCAACATGGTAAGTCAGGAGAAAGCCTAATGAAAGCACCACTGTTGCATTAATGTAAAACCCATGTAAATGAATGGAAAGTCAAGGCAGTATTTCTACTGCATTGGGTATATTTTTCTTCAGAATGCCTACTGAGAATACTTGGAAGTTTCCAACATGTAGTGTGAAATAGCTGCAATAACTAATTTTTAATCCTCTGATTTCGTATTCACATGATGAATCTACGTTGTCACAACAGAATAAATGTCCACAAACACATGTGGGTATTTTCTGCTGTCTACAGAATTCAGAAAAATGACAAGTAAACAAAACAGCATTTCTGGTGTATGAAGATGCTTGCCAGGATTTAGTACAAAACATTTCCTTGCCAAGCTCTAATGCTTTCCAAAGTCAGAAACAAACATCATAAAATAGTCTTACATAGTTGCCAATGAGATTTTCTCTTTAAATATAATTCAGTCTTTGTATTATAGACAAAACCATTCTATTTAACACGTGTCTTCTCATCCCATCATGTTTGATTACACAACAAGCTCCTAACTTAAAGACCACTGAAATCCATGAAAATATTCATATTCATTATGAATTCCATTTTTTTCCATTTGAATTAGAAAGAGAGAACAAGAAAATCTAACATAGTGTGACCTTCTGTAGATTATCAGTGCAGCCAATGGCAGATCTGAGGAGAACTGGGTGCTCCTTACTTCTCCCTAGGAGATATGGAGCTGGCCATCTTTTGCAACCAAGTGCTGCTGGTATTTGAACAGTCAAAGGGACTTTTGGTTTGCTTTCCCTGTCTGTTCTGCAGTGTACATGGAGGATGGAAGGTGGAGGGGTTTCTGCAGGCATTGGGAAATAACAGTGGTCTAAGAGGTTGCTCCCTTCACTGTAATAACACTGCACACACCTATCAGCACAGAAACTGAGCCTTCAGCAGCATCCTTCTAAATAAAACCCTTCCTCCCACGCAGTTCCTATCAGTTGAATGGTGATGCAAAGAACTTTCCAGGAGAGGTTAGTTTAAAGGAATGACTATACCCTCTGGCTCCCCTTTTTACTTTTACAGAATTAACTATTTTAAATCCTGCCCACTGAAATGCATTCTGTTGTCCCTAAATTTTAAGGCAATTGTGTAAATATTTTACTTCAATAAAAGGATTTCTTAACAGTCAGCTAGGAAGTCTCACGGTCCATTATTAGTTAGCCAAAAAAAATATCCTACACAGAACCTAGATTATCTGGAGCATCAGGCACGGACTGAAAAAATAAAAACACCATAGTACTTATTTTTTTCAAATTTTCAAAGGCACAGTTATAGCTCCAAAACTCACAGAAACATTCTTCAGAGGTACCTCCACTCACCAGAATGGGAAATACATGCTCTGTATTTCATAAAATCACAGAGCAGTTTGGGTTGGAAGGGACCGTAAAGATCATCCTGTTCTGACTCCCTGCCATGGGCAAGGATATCTTCCACTAGACCAGGTTGCTTCAAGCCCCACCCAACCTGACCTTGAACCCTTTTTTTATTTTAAAAAAATCCAAGATTAACTTCTCCACAATAACAATTACACCACTGTGATCAGTGATGAGGTGGTTTATGTTTGGATCTGCCTCTCAAGAAATACTCAGCAATTAAGAAATTCTCATTTCTTTCTCTTTTGAATGGGAAACAAGACAGCTTTTGGCACATAAAGCTGTTCTAACTCCAGGGCAAGGGAAAGAGTTATGAGGCAGGCTTTGTACAGGAAGGACAGCACACTCTAAAATAAAGATTAATTTGCTGGACCTGCTCCCTGTCTCCAGCAGTTGCTAAAAAGCAGGCTATGATGCAGCACTGGAGCTTAGGAAGGGTAGGAAAGTGGCAGCGGCTCCATCCATGTTCCTCCACAGCGCCAAGGAGAAGTGTGACCGTAGCAGATGCAATCCAGGTTTTATATCAGCTGTTTCAGGTACCAATAGTAGCAGTGGCACAGACCCCATAGGTCAAGTGACTCACCTGTGCTCAAGCCCCCCGTGTAGAAAGGTTGTGTGTGCTGCAGGCAGAGCTCCTGTCGGCAAGGGAACGGGTCTGCTGCACGTCACCTCCACCAGGGTGCAGAGCGAGAGCTGGGGAGGACCCCGGGAGCTCCTCAGTCGATCTCTTCCGCTGCTCCCACTTTCACGTGAGTGACCTGATGACACCAAAAATTAAGAAAACCACTTGAACATTGACTCTCAGCATCACTTAACATAAATTACAATTTGTGTACTTTATCTGCTTATCTAAAATATAATCTCTTTTCGGGGACCTATGACTGATGTGACAACCTGAAAAATTTGTGGAGCAATTTCTGCCTGAAGAGTAATTGTGGCTGGGCCAGATAGTGCCCTGAACTTTTTAGTATAGACAGTTTTTCCCTCCATACAACTTCCTGGATGATACTTATCCCTTTGTGGAGCATGTTCTAGGATACCACTCGGTCAGTGGATTAGGATAAGTATTTTTTCCTGTCTTACTCACCCTGAAGGAAGAGAAAAAAACCCACCAAACAATAAAAACCAGAAACATACTCTCCTGAATATAGCAACTTTCCAATAAGTCCATTAATTATACAGGCAGTGGAGGTTATTCTTTCTACTGGATCCATGATTACCATCTCATGAAAAGTATAGACCCCCTAGGAAATCCACCCTCACAGAGGAAATGAACAGGCATTTTAAAAGGTTGGATTTAGAAGTTCTACATGGCTGAAAAACAATCTTCTTGTCCTAATGGATGTAATGTAATTAAGAAAATAAACCAGAAACAACACAAAAGTAAGAAGATAGGGAAAGAATCATCTTTCTCAGAGACAGCTTTATAAACAGAGTAGTTTCTGGAAAGGAAGATTTGGAAGCATAAGCAGGGAATCTGCCTAGTGTGTTGAAGGGAAAAGTGTTTTGCCTACAGTTTTTGGTAAATAAAAAGGATTTAACCAATTAACTATCTGGCTCCAGAATCAATCTCTTTTTGTCATGGGAACAGCTTGTAAAACCCTAACTGAACATACGGAGAGTGCAGGCTGATGTCTAAAAGTTTCAATAAAATACTCATTTTGCCTATTTGTCTAATGTCAGAATGCAATAAATTGCTGCTCCCTCTTGTTTAAGAAGGATTGTGAAGACTGGATTGGAAGATCTCCTTATTTGCCCTACCAGGCAATTTGTCACTACGCTTCAAGTCCTTAACACAGTAGTCATTGGATTTCTGCTTTAAAGGAACATTTAAAAGACCTATGGTAAACCAGAAAGTAATTTCTCTGTGTTTTCCAGCATTACATTATTCTCTGGCCACCACTACAACATATTCTGTAGTCTGTCTTTACAAACTAATCCCCCCGCCCTGTGTTCATAACGCTGGTCTAAAGGGAAGGACTCATCTCACACTCCAACATATCAAACCCTAGGCCAGAACCAAAAAGTAGAATCTCAACCCAGACTTCTTGAAAAGCTGGAGCTGGGGCATTTGCTTAGACTCAGCACAAAGCTTTTGTTTCCATTTATAATCCGGTAGTGATGAGTATCAGAGGGAGAGAAGGAGATGAAAACCAGCATCTCTTTTGGACTCACACGTGCAAACAGAACTTCACGCAGTGAATCATTTGTGGGAAGGGGGTTATGACAACCCTTCTGAATTTCCTGATTCCTACAGTCTCACCTCTAAAACATCATGGATTCACAGTTGCATAAAACACTTCAACTTGAGCCTAAGACTGAATTTAATTACTGATTAATTCTGTACAAAGGCAAGCCCATCAGTCCTATCAGGAAATGAGCTGTCTCTCCGTATAAAGGTGCAATTCTGTTTTCTGTTCTTATAACTTACTGCCAAACCTTACTCATTAACATTGAACCTTATTATGGGAATAATACTTTCTGAAAATAAGAGGTGCACCATGCAAACTAGAAGAAATTGTTATCTAATCATTAGTGCAAGATTGTTCAATAATATTTTGCTTTCTAGGAAAAAAATGCACATGTTTTCTTACAAAAACTACCTCCAAGATAAACATAGTTATGTTATATATGAACAGCAAACTTAGTAAGCCATGTTTTTAGTTGTTTAAACAGCCCTGGTATATCCATCTTCTGTGTAAAACTACTCCTAGCAACCTAAAATTTCAGTGCTCCTGGCAAATGTGATTTACTAAGCTGCCCTTGTTGAAGTGACTCAAAGCTGATGAATGTACATAGAATGAAATAAAAGCTAACAAAGATACTATATATTCAAACTATGGAACTACAGACATTTCAGATATTGCTGAAGTTTGTACTAATTCAGCACCTCATGCCACCAAATTCTACTCTCCTTGTATTCCCTGAAGCTGGAACTGAATTCAAAAAACTACAAATTTTCAAGAAAATACAAGTCACAAAATAAAAAGAGAAGGAAAACTTTGAGATACACAGAAAATTACAAGAGCAGCAAAATTTGTGCTAACAATTTAAAAATAAAAATTAATTTTTAATAAACCTAGAAGAAAAATATTTTCAGCAAAACACAAAGATGGAAAACATTCCCATCAGCTGCCATTCCTGGCAGCATCATCCTGCTCTGTGCACTGCTGAGAGAAGCAGCACTATCATTCCAGATGTCTGTCAGAATAGCTGTGTCAGTCAACATGGTCCTGACTGACCAGATCTGCTGATGCCTCTCCAGTTCACTCCTGTAAATTGGATTTGAAGCATAGCCCCTGTTTGAAACACAGGACCACTCTCTGGAACTGCACTCAGTGCCTTCACTCCTGCATGGGGACCTTTGTGAAGCCACGGAGAAAGATGTCCCGTCACACTGATTTAGCAAAAAGGCTGCAGAGCATGAGCATGTCAGGTTTTAAAAGTGAAACAAGTACCATTTGTGCACATGGGACAGCAGTGAAATCAAAACTGTCCTCTCCAAAGTCTTCCAGATAGACTTTTCTGAGAGAGAAAGACTAAATTTAACTTTCTTTCCCTTTAGGCTAAGCAGCATACCAGCTTCTCCACCTCCTGTGTAAAATCAATTCCATTACTTGCCATTAGAAGACTGTTTTTAAAACACCTGACAATATCAAGCTCTTTAGCAGCAGTTTCCATCTGAAAACAGAATACATTTGTAAGAACTGACCTTACAAAGGCACAATTATCCCTGTATTGTGTCTGGTTTGCAGACTGAGGATCTCAAGCCAAGAGGAATTAGGTTCACAGAGTTCATCAGTATTAAATCTGGAAATAAAATTTAAATTCAGAAATCCTTGCCAGGTGATGTAAATTTTATTATTTCATGGACTGCAGTGGGACTCACCTCTCATGTTAGAACGTGACTTGCCCCGTGTTTCAGGGCACACTGCTCTGAGTGACAAGTACCAGCTGACAGCAGAGTTTTTAAAAAGCCCTGTTCAGGTGTTTTCCCTTCCAAATTCCGTGGCATTTGCTGGGCACTGCCCTGGCGCAGGTGCGGCCATGTCGCTCCGCATCCACTGGGTGGCACTTCACTAAGATTTTTTGGCTGGTCCGTGAGTTTTATTGGTGATACGAGACGACTTCGTTTCGTTCTCATTTCAAATCGTTCTAAATTGAAAACTGGTGATGCCGGTTAATATTTCACGTAATTTAATAATTATTCCATAATCAAAAATCTGAACTCTTAAAACACTGTGGCAGAGATTAAATCACCCCCCTCTCTCAGAGAGTGCAAATGTAATCTAAATTTGTCTATCGTGTCTGTAGCTGGATCAGAATTTCAGCCCCACAAAATCACATTTTTGCTTGTTTTGTAAGACTGTTGCAATTTATGGAGTTACAGAACTGGGAAACACTTGGCTCCCAGCATGCGGGGACAGCACGGAATTCAAACACAAAGTCTCAGCTCTCGTTCCCGTTCTTCCTTGGCTTGGTTCATATGATGACTCAGAAATGAGGCATCAGAGAACGAAAAGCAGAGAAACGAACACCCCGAGAAAAAAGGCAGTGTCACTTGCAAAGCACACAGTGGCATTTTGGCCCGCTGTAAGGAACAGAGATGCTGTCGTGCACAGCAGTTATGGTTTAAAAGCTCAGTGTATTTTATCCTCAGGGCGATAACTCTCAGCTTTCTGATGCTTTTGACTTTGAACTTAGACTAAAAGTTCACCCTTGCAGAGGGTGACCCTTGAAAAGCGTTCTACTCTACAGCCAGACAGAAAGCTTTGCCCAGTTTTGGTACCAATATTAAAGAAAGCTGAAATCAAACTAGAAATAATAATCAGGGGAAAGCTGAGTCCACCTTACAAGAGAAGGGTCTACCACCTTATCCTGATAGTACAAAGAATATGCTTGTTTTCTTTGAACACATCAGGGTCAGGGGTAAAAACCTGAGCAGAGAAGAAGCTATAAAAAATGTCCCCAGCTTAAGTACGGGACAGTTGAGAAATCAGAAGGTATTTACCTGGCAAGCCAGAGAAATTCCCACCAGGAGATTGCAAGACACAGGAATCTTTATTCATTGTTAAGCAGACCTTGATAGTTACAGCTAGGAGAGGAATGATCCAGTGGCATCATCTATTCCATGCTTTCTCCTGATGACAGTTCAGCCACCACTGTGAAGAAGGGCTGGCTTGGACATTTATTGCTAAGCCCTAGGGTTGGAAGACAACAGAAACAAAAAATATTAGGAGAATTTCTGAGGGCTGTAGAATATTCAAAAGAATGAAGAGATCTTACATTGCCTTTATGGTTTATTCCAAAATATTGTGCACTTCAAAGTATTGACTACACTAACTCTTCTGGGGTGTTAGTTCCACCCTAGCAGCTGTAAACTCTTTTCTAAAGATTTAATTGTCCTGTTTGCCTCAGTTCAGCTGATTATTCTAGTTTCCAGTAATTAAGATTGCATTTCATGATTCTCAGCCTTAGTGAATTAATGTTTACAGTTTTGCATGCTACAAAAATAATACTTGTCATTATTTTAATTAAATTATTCATAAATGGCATTGGTTCCCCTTCAGATGTATGTATAATGAGAATAGGACCAAGCAGACACATCCTTCATCATAAATTTTGATACATTTTTTCTGTTAATTGGAGAGACATGAAACTGTTCACATTAGACGCAAATCTTTTTAAATTATCTTCCTGCTTTCTGAAAAAAACCCAACTTTTTTCTTCAAGCTAAAACAAGGAAATCATTCTTTATTCAGCTTAACACCTCATTTCAGGCAATTTTTTTCCAGCCCTGCCATGGTTCTGAGAGTCTCCTTGCCCAGCTGCCTTGGTGTGCTGCAAAACACACTGAGAATAATGAGGAGGCTGCTTTTTTCTCCAGTGCTGCCACATGCATGTTGTCAGGAGCATAACACAAAACAAGATTAAGTCTGATTCCTACCTTGTTAAATTTCTATCCAGAGCACATCCCAACATATGTAAATTTTACCTTTTTTATATCACTCCTTGCAGCCGGAAGAGTGACTGTTTTAACAGCACGGTTGTAAAGCAATGGGACAAATTCCGTCATCCCACTGAGACCAGTAGGTCTTATCCGATGTACACCGATGTAACAGGGCCATTTCTGACTCATGCCAGGGAAAGTAATGCAAATTTGACCCATAGTCCAAACGGTAAGACGTTTTGGGACATTTTCTCTCCTGCAGATTCATCATCTCACTGGTGGAGAACAGGTTGGTGCAATCCCATGCTTGGGTACATGAACCTCCACCTCACAACAGGGTCTGCTTTGGGTGTAGGAAAGGAGACCTTGACAAGTCTGCAGCTAAAAGTGAGTTTGTGACCTGGCTTGTTGATTTGCTGTAGGACTGGGACAGAGCATCAGAAAAGCTTCCCCCTGCACCATAAGAATGTGATGCAGGGATTTAACATTCTGTTAAAAGTGAGGGATGGACTTCCATAGAAATACACTGAAGGATGATCCAAATCTAGGAGAACATGAAAAGTTGCATCTCGAAAAGCTGAATTAATTGTTCCCTTTCCTTTCTGAGCGCACACTAAAATGCCTGCTGTTATAAATGAAGGTATTAATCTTTCTTTCCTCCTTCTTCCTTCTCAAATGCTCCCTTCCACTCTGATCTCTAGTTTGGGTCCAAATAGTTGCAATGAAACTTGCAGGCACAACCCAAATGAATGGTCCAACTGGATAATGGAGATCAGATTGCTGAGTGTTAAACAGTTTTGTACTGGAATTAGTCAAAAGCTTTGCTGTCAAGGTTCTTGGAGCAAAAAACCAGTGTCCAGAGACAATCAAGACAGGCTTTAGCACAATGTTAACATGCACAGGGGTTTAATCTAAAATAAATACACAGTATTTGAGTTCTTTCATTAGAGCTGATCATTTTCACTGATGGTGGCTTGTGGGAGGAGGAGAGGAGCAAAAACAGTGGCCATGTCTAAGGAATAAAGGCACATACACATTTACACACATCACCTAAGAAATACAACATAAAGCAAAAACAACCCACAAATATATACAAATTCTAGGAAGCACCAAAATGCATGGCAGACCCTTCATCTTTCTGCGACCAGATTATTTCCACAACTAATGAATGAGATGCTCCTTCTACAACAATTCACTGCATAGTTTAACTGCAAAACCCTCTTATATACCTAACTACAGAAAATACTACTTTTTATTGAAAATGAAAGTTCATTACAAATTTCAAAATTCCCCTCAGCTTCAAAATAGACCAACAGTCCCTTACATGTTTTCCTATTGCATTATTTGTGACGTGGTCAATTCTCCTGTTTGCATCATGATATGTAGCTTCAGAACCCTACATCACAGAATCCTTCTTCTACCTCCTAACCTTCCTCATCACCACACTCAACCTCCACTAACAACAGGTTCCTTTTGTTCATTGGATGGGAAGGAGTCAGGATCATATCATTCCTCCTACTCGGATGACGGCATGGTCGAGCAGAAGCCAGCATTTCTGTGCTCAAAGCCATACTTTAGAACCTTATCGGAGACACTGGACTTATCCTCTGCACAGCTCGATCAGCCTCTTCGACAAACACCTGAGAAATCCAACATTTGTCCTCCACAGACCAAGCCCCTTTACTCCCCCTCTTAGGCCTCGTCCCAGCTGCCACAGGAAAATCTGTTTAATTTGGCCTTCACGCATGTACTCAGCACTGGTGAGGCCACACCTGGAGTGCTGTGTCCAGTTCTGGGCCCCTCAGTTCAGGATATTGAGGGGCTGGAGGAGGTGCAGAGAAGAGCAACCAGGCTGGTGAAGGGACTTGAGCACAAGTCCTCTGAGGAGAGGCTGAGGGAGCTGGGGTTGTTTAGCCTGGAGAAGAGAAGGCTCAGGGGAGACCTCATCGCTCTCTACAACTCCCTGAGAGGAGGTTGTAGCCAGGTGGAGGTTGGTCTCTTCTCCCAGGCAACCAGTAGTAGGACAAGAGGGCTCGGTCTTAAGCTGTGCCAGGGGAGGTTTAGGTTAGATATTAGAAATTCTTTACAGAGAGAGTAATCAGTCATTGGAATGGATTGCCCAGGGAAGTGGTGGATTCTCCACCCCTGGAGGTTTTCAAGATGAGGCTGGACGTGGCACTTAGTTCCATAGTCTAGTAACCACAGTGGGGTTGGATCAAGGGTTGGACTTGATGATCTCAGAGGTCCTTTGCAACCCGTCTGATTCTATAATTCTATGACTTCCAGCCGCTACTCCACTCCAGCACCAATAGTAGCAGCTGGAATTATTTTATTTATTCGTACATACTGAATATTCTGCAACAATCAGATAAACATGCAAAGTCTCACATGCTACCTGCTCTCTTCATATGTTTTTGTGTCCAGTTAATCGTTAACCCTCGCTGACCCACAACCCTGTTTATTGATAATCCCTGTGATCAAGGTTTCTAGAAGCACCTGTGGCATTGAGTTTAGCATAGGAGGACACAATAAGGAACATTTGAGAGTGCTAGTGGGAATGGGGACTGGAGCCAAGAGTGGGGAGCAGGGGTTCAAACGTGAAATTTGCAGGAAATTAGGGAGAACAATTAGAAGAAAGGCGATAAAATCTCTGTTTTCACAGTTAAGTATTTCAGCTGCTTTCTTTTCTGATACAATTGGAATGTACAGATCATGCCTAATTGCAAATCATATTCTTTCCCGATTGGAATTCTCTTTGGAAGGAGTTGCCAAAATCCAACCTTTTTTCCACAAACCAGTCATTATGAGATCATCTTCAAATACTTGCACCATGACTGTTACGATGTTTCCTCTGTGATTAATTAGGACCTCCATACTGACAATCATGGTATGTTGGGTAGTATTTTATTCTATAAAGGATGCACTGTTGAGAAATCATGACTCACAACTGAAAACAAGTATTTTTCACGTTCTGTTACTAATTTCTAAGGGTATTGCTCTCATATGTTCTACCAGCACCCTTTGCCTTTTCTTAAATGTGTAAGTCAGAGCACAGGGTGGCTTGCCAAAAATTCCCCATACCTTTTCCCTCTTGCAAAACTGTGAGAACTGTTAGTGGAGGCATTAGCTGTTTTGTTTCTGGAATTGCTACTGCCTGTCCAAGATCAGATTGTGGTTTCTCATGGAAAACTTATTTTTTTTCTTTCTGCTTTCTTTGTTGTCTCTCTTGGACCAAAAGTACATAGCTGTTATTTGTGTTTCCCTAAACAGAAGAGAGCCTGAACTGAAGGAAAGAGGCGTTCACTAACAGAAGCATTCACAAGTAGAAAAGGGTTTGAGGAGAGAGCCAGAGTCATATGGCCAACAGGCCTCATCATATGCAGTGTCACAACACTTGCTTCTCTTACCTGTTGCCTCTCTTGAAATTTTTCTTCAAATAACCCACAAATGAACTTCCATCAGTTCACCTGAAGAAGGGGTTGTGTGAAATGGCTGCTAAGACCTGCTGCTGTCTAGACCTGTCCTCTCCTGTTTTGTTTTGATGGCAGGACAACAGCCTTCAATTGCATCTGTGATGTGAGTGGTTTTTGCACTCTTACTCTGCTGCAGCCTGCTGGTTAAATTAATTCTTCAGGCAGGCTTATGGCAATTTAATGACATATGAGTGCATGGAAAGGTCAAAATTTGGCTCTTAAACTCTACAGTAATAATTAATTCTTACATGGTGCATTGTAGCTATATAAGCACTCTACAGTATTACTATTCCTATGACAGCAAATCAGATGGAGCATGACCATGGCCAAGTCAGGAAGAGAACCCAGAGCTCTGGCTGAGTGCTCTCTCTATGCTGCATTTTAGTATTAGTCAAGGCAGCAGTTAAAGCAAAACACTGCCCAGCAAATTACTGGTGTAGAAGTATTTATAGGCCACAGTTCAGTGTGAGCCAGTGCATTGCCACTGCCTTTATTAGAGTTACACTTGGCTATACCACAGGTACTGTGAGCCCTTGATGCCTCAGAAAACAGGGTCCTTACTTTAGCAGCACTTGGGTGCAACACAGCAAAGAGCACAAGGCAGGAAGAAGAGGTGATTGTGAGAGCCAGACAATCCTCTTTTTAAGAGAGGAAAACAGTCTGCAACCCTACACACAGCCACAACTGGCTGGGTACAACGGGCTCCAGACAGATCTCGTCAGACATTGCTGCAGCTGAGGGCGAGCACAAAATTGCCCTATGATGGCACTGCTACCATGAACAGTTGCTTCTGCCAGTCTTATGGAATTTCTATTACGCTTCAAAACAGTTCAGTCCTATGAAAAGACGTGTTAGAGACAAAACTCTTCTAGAGTTCAGTGAAACACATTCAGCACATTCTATAGTTAGGGGGAGTTTTAGCTTCATGACTTCGTGACTCAGGTGTAGGAGCCCTGTGTGAGAGAAAGTGGCAAAATTCCACTACCCCCAAAGCCTTCACGTCTCTGTTTCAGAGGTCTGATAGTGCTCATTGAGCCATTTCCTTGGAGATACTGATTTCCATTATATGACCGCCCATCTCCTATGACCAGGTCTGAAACCACCAACTCATTTCACATAAGCCACACAACAGCAACCAGGAGACATAAATCCACAGGCTAAAACAGGGTAAGAAACTGGAATTTAGATCATAGTAAGGCCTGCTCTTAGAGCACAGGGACTGACAATCAGATTAAGAACCACTGTTTTATTCGAATAACAACAGATTCTAATCAGCACTGTGAGATTTTATCCCAGAACAGTAGGATTTGTTAAAACATCCTGAATTAAGCACCTGAATAAGGTCCAAATTGTGATATGATTTGCCTCACACTACTCCAAAACCCCAAGTGTAATTTTTTTGTTCTTCTAGCAGAGTTTTTGTGCTGGAACTCAGATCACACAAGGGCAGTGTATGGGGTTGGGGTGGGGGGGTGTAAAATCCAGGGATATGAATTAAACTATAAACCTGATTTCCCTGCCTCTTCATGTAATCTGGAGAGGTAGAGCTGTGTCTACTGAGTGGATTGGCCTGCAGTCATCCCACAAACTACAGATGAGATTTTAACACTTCAGCTCACCCTCTTCTTATCACTGTCTTTTCTCCCTCCTTTATTTCCTTCACACCTGCTGTGAATGTTGTCTTTGCTAGAGTTGTGGCTCTAAAGTGCCTCAGAGATTGAGAATTCAGTGCACTTTGCTCTGCAAACATACAATGACTGTGCTCCCAACAGAAGGGAAACTGTAAGAGAGGAGGAAAGTGATATGTCAGGCCCGCAGGTGGGTGAGGTGAACATTTTGTACTGGAGCAGAGTCCCCAAAACTTGAGTAAACACCCATGGATTCCCTCATCTAACTCAAAAGGCAAATGCCCCTGGGAAAGCAGACAAAATAAATGTCCTTGTCTTTTGCCAAGTATAATTTTCATATTATTTTGCTAGGCTAGGAAATATATTCTTCAAAAACTCTTAGCTAAGCCCCTCTTCCCCTGAAACCTTCTGCGAAGTTCAGTTCTCTAACTCTCTGGGACAGCTGTTCAAGTGGGTTTTTTCAAGATGGAAGCAGCCAGAATTCTCAAAATCCTCCAAGTCAGTTTTGCTGTGAATATGCTCTTAACACATGCAATATGTACTTATGCAAACTTGATTCTATTAAGTTTGTCTGCATTGTACTTGGCTGATCATTGAGCTCCTCTAGAATCTTAAACAGATAACTCTTCCAGGACGTAGTTGCATTATTCTGCAATTTCTTTACCTTCAGTTTTGGTTTCACAAGCAATTGATTATTTGAAAATTGATATTCCGTTATTTTAAAATTAATATTGCAATCCTGTGTAGTTAGATGCAGTGAAAAACAAGAGCTCTGTCTCTTCCAGGTCCTTAAGGAAACAAACTCTTTTTTAATAATCACAGTCAGTATCCTGTTCCAAGGTGGATTTTTATCCACTAAATGGAATTGCTGTGCAATTCTCACTAAAGTATAGTATCATCTTCTTCTGTTTGCCCGTGCACTGCATTACACCCCTTGTGTCATCCACGCCAGCCCCAGCTGTGACACTGTATCCTTGAAGCAAGCAAGGAAATTAATGAGGTAGAACCTTTCTGTTTGAAACCCAGGACTATTTGCTTCCAAAAAATCCTGCTTTTTAGGGTATTCCTTCATGAAATCCTGCAAGATAGACTTATATTCTCAGTCACAACTAATGGTAAGAAAACAAGCCCACTACCTGCTTCTGGATATAACACAAACCATTGCCCTGAAGAGTGCTTTTGTATTTTTCCCTGTATCTGATCAATTAAATCCCATGTTAGGGCTTCATTTTGACTTCTATTTTCTTCAAGATTCATATTTTATTGCAAGGACCTGTTTTCTAGTATGAGACCCAGCATGCAGAAAACTGCTGTGCACATTTTTATTTACACACCAGCTTATGCATCTTTGGTTATAATGGGAAATCTGATCTCCCTCATACACAGTTCCTGGCCATAAAGCCACCTCAAAGTAACTGGCCATTATAGGCAAAATACTGGTCTCTTTTAGAGAATGACAGATCAGTCTTTGACTTAAAATGCCCAGGATCTGGGCCTAAATCTCTGTTTTTCTCTTCTTTCTCTAATTTGCTATAATTTGAGAGGCCTTTCTGCTGGGTTTGGGTAAACAAATGTTATGGTTGTCTGACAGAGAGAATAGCATTTAGCTCGTAATAGAGGCTTGCTATTTACAGTTTAAAAAAGCCTATACTGAGATCCTGCCCTGGATGCCTAAATATGTGGCTTATATAGTGCATTCTGTGTATTTTGGCACAGGAATGGGGTACACAATGATCTTATTTAGCAATATTTTGAAGAACATGCCAATTTTGAAAAAAAAGCCATTCAAATATGCGACAGAGCTGTGCCTTCTGTGGAAGAGGACATAAATTTGAGAATTGTTGGCTTACCTATCCACTGTTTCTAAGGAAGGAATCTTCATTAACATCTTTTTTTCAATTTTCATTTTATAAAAGAGTCCATGTCAAACTGGAACATATCATCAAGTAAGGCCAAGTTGGGTAAGCACATGTTTTTTGTATACAATGAGAAGTACATTGTGGTCTGAATTTTGTTCAGACTGAAGTCTTTTACTAAACTGCTTTTGTACAGAGAGCTTAGAATGAAGGCTTAAAATTACCTTAAGATCTCTTGTTGCTTATGAACGGGACTATTAGTGAAAAGACTAATTAGTTTGAATGAGAAGTTTAGAAATCTACTGCTATACTTAATATCCAGTGTTGGTCCTTCGAGTCAAAAAGAACTGACTCAGCTTGGGACCCGAACATTGCAGTTTTGAGTCTCCATTATTTACCACATCAGAATGAGAATTGCTGACATGTAATTTTACTTGGGTTTTAATAGGTTTTCCAATATAATTTAACATCGGTGAATTGAACTATTATTGCAAGGCAGGAAAAAACTGGGGGTTGTTTCTGTTTCAATAAAAAAAATACTGATTTTCCTAAGTGCTCTAGATGTCAAAATATTCTACTGAAATCCAAATGAGAATCTATAATTCTGCTGAAACTGTTAATGATGTACTGACTGTGTTTCCCTTTCTCTTTTATTAACAGATTTCTGTGTTTTCTCTTATAATTCTGTAAATAATAGACAGAGTTCCAAAAATCCAAAACGAGAGAATTAAACGATGTTCAGGCATCATCCTAAAGCTGTTTTGTAATTTTGAACATTTAACATCATATTATAACATCAGTGGATGGATACTTGGCAAGATTGACTAAAACAGATGTTGAAAGAGGAAAACTAGTAACCATTTAACTGTGCAAAAGGGCTCTAACACAATTCAGAGCCTGTGGGAAATGTGATATGAGTGGTTATTGTTGTGCCTGCCAATTAAATAAAGCTCATCAAATTATTCATAACAAATAAAGTCTGTTGAAAAATTAACCGATTTTACTCATAGCAGACTGTTCAAAGATGCTTCAGCTTCTCTAAAAGCACTTTTTTGTCTAGGAGGGATTAGGAGACCATCCACAATGGTCAGCAGTCCTGGTGATGTGCATGATATGGTTTTTTTGCTGTTGTTATTATTTTCCTTGATGACAAACATTGACATTTTCGGAGGGAATTGACACTTTTCTATCTATAAAGAACGCTGTACTTTCAGTACAGTTCATGACAGTGAAAATAAAATAAAAGTACTCATACATCCTAACACACTAAGAATAGATCCTAGTAATGTATAGAAGCATGACCACAATAATTTCAGATAACTAATGAACTAAAAACTTCTAAAAATGCTTCACTGTTAGGAAAGAACAAGTGTAGGGATTTTAGAGTTCTGATATCAGTCACACAACAACTAACAGATACTGAACAGTCATACCCAAGTTTACCATGAACACCTGAATATAGCACACAAAATATAGCACCTTTTTTCCAAAGCATACAGTACTTTAAAATCCATGTATACTTGTGTTGTTTTCTCAGTGCTGCACTTGCCCACGGGTTTGTGCTGTGCTTTACAAATCCACAGCCAAAAGGCCAGTGCTCACACCATTAGCTCCAGTTTGGAGACGGCAGCTGCGTTCACTGAGATAGAAAAAAGCTGGGGAGCTCAAACCACCACGGTGTTACTGCTGACAAACATCTGCACCCAGTCTCCCACCTGGGTCCTGAACAAAGCAGTGGTAATGCTCAGCACAGCCCTGACCAGCCACTTGCTCAGAGATGGTGGGGAGCTGGGCAGGAGCCTGGGCTCTGTGCCACTGCACACATTACCGGGTCAAGAGCTCACCAGCTCTCTGTAGAAGGTTGTGTCTTCTCTGTTTTGCTAAGTACTGCTCTGAATTCTAAGATAGTAAAAATATGTTTTAGTAATAGCTTTGGTGCTGGAAATAAGTTTGTGATTTTCCCTGACTACAAATCTGCCAAGCAGTGAAAGAGCAGGAAGCTGCTTGTACTTCGGAGAATGGGAGCACAGTTCTGCTTTGTACTTGCTAAACTCATCTACAGAGAAAAAATTGCCCAGCTCTACAGTGCAGTCCACTTTCAGGCTACAAGAAAGGATCAGAAAGTGCTTCTGCTCACAACACAGAGAAAAAGGTTAACAAAAGCCAAGACCTTTGGGTTGAAATCTGTTCCTGCCACCATAACTGCTCTCTGGATTACAGTGCTTTCCTGCCAAGTGGCTCTCCCACAACTGGAACAGTTTCACATAAACAACTTTTCAGTTAGCTGTTTGTGTTTAGACTATTCTGTTTGGTATTTTTTAGGAACAGCTGTGCAGTTAAGCATCTAAGTTCAAAACCACTCTAGGCAAGTAGTTCAGATGCTAAACAATGACGGGAGCACTGGAATGCAAGGATGACGCTGTAGTGAAACAGCACAGTAGAAAGATAAAGACTATAAAAGCCTCTTACTCTTGGACTGTTTCAGGCTTACCCTCACCTTTCAGGCAGAGTATGGACCTTTTAAAAAGAAGTTATAACACAATAAGAACATTAAGAAACCAGGCATAGAATTTCTGGAGTATTTTATCAGACTTCTCCATAATTTGATCTCCTTTCCTCACTCTGCTTCCCATTTTGCTCTGTAATTTTGCAATGATTCTCAGTGAAAGTACCTTTTTCATGATAATCAGTGGTCACAAGCTTTCCACCCCCCGACCCTCTGTCCCCAAATAGTCTCTTCCTTTCATCCAGCTACACTACTGAATGCCAACAGTTTCCCCTGTTCAATGAACACGCTTCAACACCTGCAAGTCCTAGGCCTAAAATTATGCCTGTGATGGCATTTATACATACAGCACCTTTTGTCCCAAAGCCTTTTAAACGAACTAAAGACATATATGCTTTGTTCAGAGGTCATTTAATCTGCCATGGTTGGAAATGCAGCAACAGTTAATAGTGCATAGCAATATAAGAGCAGTTTAGGTCAGCAAACTATGAATGCATTTGTTCCTAATGAAGCTGCTGCTGCAATTTAGGGAAGGAGTAAGCAGAGTAATTATTTGGTTTGGAGTTTGGCCAGGAGATCAAAATTAACAGCATTCAGGCTTCAGAAAAGATGTTCATGTGTTTAAAATGGGCCCAAATAATTTGGACCTACGTTTTCAATTTCATTTGAAAGATGGATGAGCAGGTCATTTTGCTGTCAGTGGGTCCCTAATTGGTTTGCCTCAGAACTTTTCTTTGATCGATATTTTCTACTGTTTTGTGTAACAAAAATTCTGCCTTCATCATCTCTCAGTCCTTCTACATTCAATGCCTTGCAATCCCTTAATTACAAATCCCATGCTTTAGTAAGGCAAAAGTAAAGAAACTGGAGTGACTTTATTACAGTGTGCATACTAAAAAGCCTTAATTTTTAAAAACTAATAGTTTTGTCTTACACCTATGAGGAAAATCAAGAACTTTCCACCCAATGGTTTTAGAGCAAATTAGGTTTGTATTAGAAGCTGAGTTTTCTGCTTTTCCTGCTTCCTCACCGAAACAAAGATTGGAAAGAAAAGTGTCCTCTGTAATTTTAACTGGATGGCTGACTAGAAATCTGGATTATTTGTGATTGTCCCAGGTGAATATTGTTTCCATCCCTGTCCCACGTCACACAGAGAAACTTATGGTTGCCCAACCCCTTCACCAGGGCACAGGGCAAGGGTTTGGCTTAGCCCTCTTAGTCCATTTGCTGAAGGCCAGGCTTCTATGAACACAAATCAAAGCTGTAAATACTCCAGGTATGAACATGGACAAAACTGACACGTGACTATTTGCACAAACAAAAGCTGTAGTGCAGAGAGACAGTTACATGCACAAAATTATTTTTCAAGGGAACATCTTCCACTCACAGCAATCTGGAATATGCTGCATCCACATCAGTAACATGCTCTTTGCTAGGGTAGCACATCAAGATTGCTACACCAACAAAGCTGTAGGACTGCAGACTTAGCCAGGCCTATAATCTACTTTTGATCCTGGCAGTAACCTCCCACCGACATAATTGATAGGTCTGGTTTCAGTCATGGAGTTCACAGAGCCTAACATTTACACATAATTATATTTAGAATATACACACACCTCTTCCTGCACAGAGAATAAAAAGCTGCACAGTATATCTTTCAGGAAGACTGTAAAGATTCCACTCATCCATCCCTAAAGACAAAAGTCCTTTTCAAGGTTTTTCATCATGCTGTGCAATAGTTGTTAAGGATGACAACTTCCTATAGGTATAATACAAAGAAGACCAGGGAAATAACTGGGATACAATTTCATTATCCCAGTAAAAAATGTCCTTTCTTACAACAATCCAGTTATTGAGGAAGTACTGCATGTTATGAGATATGACCAAGATATTTCTTTCATCAAACATAACGAAGCTGGAACAAACAGTGTGAGATTTAACATATCTGTGACTTTTTACCTCAGGAGACCAACACAAAGCAGAAGGCTTTATCAAATTATTTTATTATAAAACTGAGCGATATGCATGTTTAAAACACACACTGAGGGAATGAGAGGCCGCAAAATATTAAAGTAACCCTAGACCACATTAGCATAGCCTTGATCTGCAAGAACAGTACTGGCAATAAACTTTAGCTCAGTACTGATTTTTTTAGCCTTCACCACAGTTTCTTGTAACATCCTTTGTTATGTCAAATCTTAACTTCAAATGCAGTGAGCAAATTGCCCCATGTGTTTAAGTCCGGTCCTGATTTATACAAAAGGCACATTCTGTTTCTTCAAAGAGTCCAATAACTGCAAACAAAGGATGCTTTTTTTGTTTCAAGTTAGCAGCTGACGTTGCTTTTGTGATGCTTATGTTGCCTTCACTTAAAATTGTTATACCACAGTAATCTAGAAATCACACCCTAAAAATTCCCCAGTAGGTCTGCAATAAAAATATTATTTGGGAATATTTTTACAGGGCATCCGATTCGTCATCACCAAAGGCGGAGGATCAGTATTCCTTCAGGTGACCACAGTGCCTGTCCAGGGAAAAGAAGGCATTCACTTCTGAAATGTTCCATTTTCTGTAGATCTGAGCTTCTGTCACTCAAAAGAGTACAACAAATCTTGAAAGAAATGAAAAAATGAAACCTATTTCCCAGAAGGCACTGTACCAACCACTGCAGCTTTTAATAGATTTATGGCCTTATATGTATTGTAATTCCCCTTTTGGCATCCCATATTTTTAAGGAGTTTTATTCTCTTTCTCCTGGAACTGAAAGTTTTTCTTCTCATAAACCATTCTGTTCCAGAAAAGGATCATAGTGGCATTTTGACTAGTGGCATTTTTGACCAGAGTTCTGCAGTGCTGAAGTGCAGTCAGGGACCAGTTGTGCCGTGAGCTGCCTCCCCAGACCCTGTCCCAGAGCTCTGCTGCACCTATGGTATTCCAGCACAATTCTCCAGACACATATTGGGTACATTCCTTGGGATACAAGGCCAGCTATTTAAAAAAGTCAGGTTTTCAGGGGGTTTCCTTCTCTGCACCCACTAGTCTCAATGCACCCAATTTGCCCAGATAAAATCGCAAACCAACTTCCTTTACAGAAGAGCACCACTCCTATTCAAAAGCCACAGTGAAAAGAGGCAGCCTTGTAGGGAAGCAATTCCTTTCAGAAATTGTGGTACACATGGATATTTTGCACATTAGGATACTGCCAACATTCTACAATGTCAGCTGTTATCACATCTCTAGTAACTAGGCCATGCAGTTCATTACTAGTAGCTATCACTGCAAAGCCAAGTGTTCAACATAACATTGCCTCCATGGCTTTGATTTAGCAAATCACATGCACTGAATGAATGAGGAAATATTGTCTAAATCCTCATTTCAAAGTTATCATCTAAATTGTTGGTTTTCCTATTTTGTTGTATTCACTTTGATAAGCATTTAATTTAGCATCAAGTGATTTTTTTCTTCGAAGTAATGGGATCATCTTCTGCCAAAAGCTTTTCCCTTTGCTTGCTTTTTTTGTTTTGTTTCATAAAATGAAATTATTGCCATGTAATCCAGACTAATAGCTTCCCTGAAAATCTATCAGCAAAATACAGGGATGCATGGCTCAAAATACAGTACAAGCAAAACATAATATGTCCAAACCTGCCTTCCTTAGGCTGTCATAACTCCTGATGAACACTGGCTATATGGGATATGCTCCACATCAGTACTAATGGCTCTCCAAGGACTTTAGTTGTAATGATTTGCCAGAGATACAGCCTGGATATCCTTTCCTATGAAACCTAAAGTATGATACACACATCCTGTAATTCCAAGTAAGGCCTTAATTTCATTATGTATTTCGTTCTTCTCAGAGGGAACAGGTATGAATGAAACAGGCAACGCATGAAACAAAGCCTTGAAAAAGGGAAAAAGAATATCAAGGACCTATAGCTAAAACAAAAATAATCTGGAAAACACACCAGTCCTTTGATTTAGACCAACTCTGCCTAAGTCTAAATGGAAAAGTAAAACTGGAGGGAAGGGATGTCACCCAGAGGGACCCTGACAGCTGTGAGAGGTGAGCTTGTGCCAACCTCACAAAGGTCAGCAAGGCCAAGTGCAAAGTCCTGCACCTGAGCCAGGGCAATCCCAAGAACAAATACAGGCTGAGCGGAGAATACACAGTTTCTGTGAAAGTTGGACCTTAGGTTGTGCTAGTTGAAGTATCTCAGAACTGTTCCTAGAGTTGCACTATTTCTTTAAATGTGTGATTTTTTGCTACTGTGAAATTTTCTGAGATTAATTTATAACAAAAATTATCACCACCTCACTGGGATCCCTAGGGACACTTGTAAAAGCTTTTATGCAGGCTTTTTTTTTTTCACTAAAAAGAACTATGGAAAACTTCTGCACCCATTTCAAAATTTACATTATATATGACCTATAAAAATATAATCACATTCTCATTTCTTGATTTGAATTTCTTATGTCTGCAGCAAAAAGGAGTGGAAAATGTGACATTAAATGTTCTCTTCAGGTTTAAAGTATGAGTAAATTACTTATTTGAATTTTTTGTGTTAACTTATCTCCTGACAAATACTATACGGAATGGACAGGCAGGGGTAACATTTTGAGGAATTTGTTTGCTGCCATTTGGAGACTGTCATTTCAGAGCAAATGAAATTCAGTTTTATCTCTTTTGTATTAACAAAAAACTGATGTATTTAAACTGTAATAACTTCTGTAGAATGTCACATGGTAATTTCACTAATCTGGAACAAGGAGACTGGAAGACACATTTTTTCAACACAGAATGTGGTTGTCAGAAACATAACAACTTTTTCTAAAATAATTAAGAGAATTAAAATGGTGCTGTAGTTATATAAAGAAAAAAACCCCAAATTTTAGTTACAAATTCCTTTCCAAATATGCTTCTGACCTAAGATTCAAGGTCCTGAGCAAAGGTGCATCTTTATTAGACCTTCTGTATCAAAGTAAAATTACTGCATTTATTATAAATTGTGCATTTCTGTAATGTGCCAATAACACAAAAAAACCCACAACATATTTTGCATTCTTATTCTGTTTTTCGTTATGAGATTCCCAGAGCCCATTGCAAGAAACATTTACATGTAATTCAGTAAGATTTTAGAAACAATATATGGGACAAAATGGTTTAACCAGATAGAATGCACAATTAGACCTAACAAACACGTAGTATAAAGCATTTATCCAATTCTTTGCCAAAATTTTGAAAATGCTTTTCTTTTCAGTGCAACATTTTTTCACCTTTTGACTTACCTCTCTTCTTTTTTTCTAGAGGAGGTGAAAGTCCATGAGTAATAAATTCAGAGCTACCATAAATGGGCTTGATTTTCTCAGTCACCTTTCGGAAATTGCCCTAAGCCAGTGGTGTAAGTTGGAAAACATTGTCAGTGTATTGCAACCACACAAACATTTCTAGCTACATCTGGATTTTAGAAACTTACCTTCCACAATACACCTTATAGCTGAAAAACACTATAAATGACATTTTTAAGGAGGGCAGGGACTGAATTCTTCAATTATAGGATACAAACACAGCTGAGGTGCTTACCTGGGGCTGATTCCAGAACCTGCATTTTTAATTGTGTGTTCCTGCACTGCCAGATTAACCAGCTGTCAGGCATGAACTGCAGAGCAGATTGGACCATCTGTGAGGGAACATGACAAGAAAGGTTTCTATCTGGTAGTCTGAATTCTTCCTCCGCAGGAAATTCCAGTACAAGATGCCAAATGGAATTTTGAAATTAAGAACAAATAATAATTTTGAGGTTATAATTAGAACACAGAAAAGCAAGGAGTACATAGCAGGATACTGAGGTATTAAATCTCCAGGGGAAAGGCAGCTGCTGCTTCTGTGCTCTTCCTAAGGGTGGTGGGAAGGCACTGCAAGCCAGCAGTGGCTGCCCTGGATTTCATGGGTTTCATGCCTGAGCACAGAGTGAATAAACACACACAGATAAAGAAGAACAGGTCCATAGTGCCACAGCAAGTATGGATTTAGAAAGGTTTGCATCCCACGGATGAGGCTTTTGCAGTGGTGCTGCTCTTCTCCACAGTAAATGTGTCTTAGTCTGCTGACCTATTCTCCAGCCACCATAAACCTCTTAATCACCTTGAAAATTCACAAGACCGACACCTGTGCTTTGCCCTGCAAGTTGTTCAGCAAATGACACATCACGTGATAAGGTTTTGGAAAAGACAAGTATCATGTTCCCAAGTCAGAAGCCCTGTTTGCTTCCCTGCTCTTAAAATCTGCCCTGTGTGGTCTAAACACAATATATTTGAAGCTAAAGTTTTGATGTAGGAACATAACCCTGTGTGTGAAAACGTATTCTGTTAACATTTATGTTCATTTAAGAGGTATTCATTTCAAAATTACTTCTGAGACATAAAAATAGGAGAAATATGCAAGGGGGGGAAAAAAAAGTTCAACATTTTCCTTAAGCTTTGTTTGCACCTGTTAGATTGAAGTATTCAATTAGATGCAACACTATTACTTTGACTTATGTAACACCTTCAGAAAATACAGTGTCATTTACAGAGCCTCACCACGCTCTGGAAAAATAAGTACTATTCAACTGCCTTTAGCTCATGGGACATCTGAACCAGCAGAAAGCGGAGTGACTTACCCATGAGTTAACGACAGGAAATTAGAGCCGCAGAAAGAAACCAGATCCAAACACCTGGTTCCTAAACTCACATTTTAAACACTAGATACAATGTTACTGCTTCAAGCCGACTGGTTGTGGAATTGTTTTGAGTCCTTTCTTAGCTTAGACAACAAAACTGTTCAGGAAAAACGCCTTGAGGGGAGAAAAAGGCTACTTTTCTCTGCTTTGTTTGCTTTCCAATCTGTAAACTACACTAATGCTGCCATTCAATACACCTGCTTGGCGGCGGGGGGGGGGTTGCAAAAAAACCTTGATGTTGCACAGTATGTGGTACATTGTTTTTCCAAGGGAACTCCTTTAAACAGTAAACAATACTGCGGTAAGGGGGAGACACATATAGTTTGCTTGAAAACCTCGTGGTCAGGCGAGCTGAAACCATGGCTTACCAGTGTCATGGAGGATGTAAAGAATAAGGGAGGGAATTATCAATTAATAAAGATGCAAAAATAAAGACAGAATTGAATCTCAGCAGGAGCTTTGCTGAAAGGGCACTTGATCTCACTATCTATGTCATTGATAAAGATTACCTGGGGTTCCCCTCATTGTAAAAATGTGCAATTGTAGCATCAAAAATATACTTCTTATCTTGGTCCTTGGAATTCTTGACCAGGGCTTTAAAAAATCTTATAAGTAACTAAGTAGGCCAAGCTTTTTTGAACTATCTCTCTTACATTCAAGAAGGTTCCTGAGCACTCAAGTCACTTTTACAGGACACTGTACCCCTTATTGCACTCGATATTGCTGTTCTGTCTCAAAAGGCATTATGAACTTTTCTGGTGAAAATTCACAGTGAAATATAGAAGAAAACAGAACAAGAGTAAAAATTTATTAATCCCCAAATCCCAGGTCTTTAATGTCATACATCCGACACCTGTATGTATGTGACTGAGAAATGAAGGCTGACATTCAACCCTGAATAAACATGCATGAAAGAAACGTGAGAAGTAGGTTTACACAGTAAATTTTGTATGTGTTTGCGAAGTGTGTTATGGTCAGAGACACTGCTCTGCTTGTTTTCTTCTCCTCCTTTGTATCCCAAGCAAGTTACTAAAAGAGGAGTTTTACCACCATTTTGTTTGAGTTGTGTCTGTGGCAGCTCTCCTGGTTATTGACCTTGTTACTCCCACAGTGCTCATCCAGTCCCTCAGCACCACTGGCTTTCAGCCCTTTGCTCAGCTTCCTCTTCGAAGTAAAGGCACTTCTCAAGCACTTTGGTGAACCACAGCTACTTAAAAGCCACAAGCACAAACTGGTCATTTGGCAAAGAATATTGTATTCTCACTCAACTGACGTAATCAGACTTTCTCAATTAGCACTTATGGATGCAGCATATGCTCAAGGGCTTGTTTGCAGTGCACTTGTCTGCAGTAAGTGTGACTCCCAGATGGAGAACTAGCTTTGTCTTATCCATGTTGCCACCCATGAAATGTTTCCACACACAAATGAAGGAACGTGGGGGAAAAAAGAGAAAGTGGAGCTAGAGAAAACACCCTGATGGGGTTTCTTTTTAATTACATGCCTGCTTTTTTGGCCTGTTCCACAATGCTGAAAATGGATACCACAGATGGAGGGTGGGTGTTAAAAGCCCGTTGAATACTGAAATTTTACTAGTCTGTTATAACAGGAAACATCTGTGCTAAATGCAGTGTTTAAAAGCTCTTCCCATTTCAGTTGTAGAACATCAGTATTTACGGGACAATACCAAGAAATTGTTTGAATTCATGGTCATGGTCACTTGAAATCTAATACTGGCTGACTTGTTGCTGTGAATCATTCCAACAACTACGGACTTTGGAATACCAGTGTAATTAATCAATTATCCTATGGTTTATCCAGACATCAAAGATTTGCATTTCCAGAACTAACAGAGAAACAAGCATTTAAACTCTTTCTAGTAGGCTACATTCATTTCTATTTGTGTGAACAAAATCAACAACTCTTTTACCAATCTGCAACATTTTCAGGCAGTTTTTCAGACCAGATTTTCAGAAAGTTTGGAGAAGATTTTAAATGCATGTTTATCCTAACTGATGCTTAAAGTATTTAAGGCTTCTTCATCCCTTAAGTAAGCCAATTTTCTATCCTATAATCTTGTCTAATCTTGTAGAAATGTAGGAACTGCCACAATATATCAGATCCAAGAGTCTACCCAATCCAATATCTAAGTTCTGCTAGGATGAGCAAGAGCTGTGTCAGGTCCTGGAACAAACAAAATGTTTGGGGTCGATAATTAAGCACCTCAAACAGTCTGTCCCTCCCACATCTACTCTGTACCTATCAATCCTATTCTTCCTCTTTCAGCTTTCTCGTATGTTTGTTCTTCCCTTTCCATAAAGACTCAATTTCAGTGACAGCAGCTCCACGGGGATGCAGGTTTTGCTCCTGTGAGCATGTTAAGCTTTAAGAGTCATCATCAATCAGCACTTGAATGTTTATTGTCTTTCAAGTTCCTTTATTTCAGCAGGGTTCTCTGCCTTTTGTTTAAGTGCTTTCGTGTGTATCCTCTTCAATTATGTTACCTACAAGAAGCCCTACTTGTCTTGTCCTTGCTGCCTTCTTTATCCAGAAGAACCATCAATCAATACCTGAAACAAGTCTGCTTTCTATTTGTTGTTAGAAATTCTCCCTCCTAAATACAGAGGCTGAAAGGGAAGGGAGAGAACATTGTTGGTTTTACTATGGATTCATGTGTTTCAGATATGCTTCTGTTTGATGTGAGCGAGGTGAGCGAGCAAGGCAGCATCAAAAAGCATTGCTCTTGTATTGGTTTTGCTTAAAACCATCAAGCTCAGTCCTCCAGGGGGAGGGAGGAGGTTGGGCTGGGTCTCAGTCTTCCAATGAGCTTTATTGCAGGTGTTGAGCTGTTTCTTACACAGATCAATGAAGGGAAATGTCCTCAGCAGGCAGGCTGGGCTTTCCAAAAGCACATCTGTTCTTCACAGTTACATCTATTGCCACCACAGCACTGATTCATGGAAGCTTTCCTACCCGTCACAGCTCTGTGAAAAAACCTGCTTTAAAAATCATAAATTCAATGCAAAATTGTACAGGCTGTGTAGTCACCCCTGAAACAGGGCACTGACAACAGCAAAAATCCAAAATAAGATGAAGAAAGCAGATGGATAAAAAGTCTGCAGCTGCACTATGCTTTCCAGCAGTGCATAACCATGCAGAGGTTCAGCCCTGTCTGCTGAAGAATAGAACTGATCGTAACGAAAGGCAGGGAGTAGGCCAGCTCCTCACCTATTTTAAGGCAGGGGTAATAGCAAGCACACAATATTCTACACATAATGGAAGAGCACGGCCAGTCCAGATGTGTTGGGATTTGTTCTCCCCTTTTATTTGGTCCATCTAAACTGTGCTTTTCTGATTTGTCGAGCTTTCAGAGACATACCCCAAGTGAACACAGTGTACCCATGAGAAGGACAAGCACACAAGCCAAGAAACAGCATTCCTCTAAGGCAACTAAACAAGTAATGCATTGTTACAAAAAGCACTCAGCTAGCACTGAAGTAAACAAACTAGAAAATGCCTTTTTTTAAAGTTGGAAGTAGGAGCAGATGACCCACTTATTGTACAACCATATTTATGCTTGGCAGTTGTATTTGGGTTCTCTTCTTTGTTTACAGCTGTTTATAACACGAACTACTCAGTGTAGCGTACTTCAAAAAATAATTAAGAAGTACAAATACACAAAACTTATTAAAAGGTACAAATATACAAAACATGCTAAACTCGAAACAAAACTTAAAATTGCAAGAATGCAATGCCTAGTCCCGAATGTGCATCCAAGGAAAGTGAGATAATATTCTGGGTGATGAGTCATGGAAGAAGATTACCTTATCAGGAGCTACAGAGCATGAAATGCATCTCGTGGGAGAAACTCCTATTTCACAACACTATGCTCATGCAAATGAGTGGTTTTCTTTCATATCAGAAAACAACGTCTGCTGATCAATTATTTAGTTGTGAATTTAATCCTGAAAAGTCTGATGGCTCAATAGCTATTGCTGTAAAGGAAGTTTTGGACTCACGTGCAGCTGCTGTATGTTTGACATAGGCCATGAATCCACACACAAAACTCCATCTAAAACTGTCTCTTCAGAGTTATTTGATATTTAAAAATCCCAGGAAAGATAAAACAGGCGGAATAAATTCTGGATTTAAAAACTGCATTAAAAATTCAACCACATAAAAATTTTCTTGCTCTATAACCTCAGATGTATTAGCATAACCATCACATGAATCTTTTTTCAGATGCTAGTGGCTTATTATAGGAACACAGGGTGGATCCTCAGCTGGTGAAAATCATTAGAGCTGCACAGAAGCCAATTTATGCTAGCTGAAGTTCTGGCCCATAAAATCACTTCTAAACCTGAAAGAACATCTTGTACTACAGTATTATTGGTCTTCAGGTGATTGAAAACCATCTTGATGAACAGCGTGGTCTCAGGGAAAAAGCAGGACTGTACGCCTGACAAATTTCTGCCCTGTGTTCCTTTATTTAACTTGATTAGAAAGATACATTTAAGCAAAAACTTGCATGGTACAATGCATCATTAGTCACATGCTGCTTCTCAATAGTGAAACCATCAATTTTATTTCAGATGTGAATATGTGCAAGAGGTCTAACTATAATTGGAACATTAGCCAAGAAGCAGATGGGGATTGTGATTGAGAGTTTACCTCCTGGGTATATATTGTACAAGCAGCATCTCAGCAGAAGAGAGAAGGTTATCAAGCCCTCTTACAGTATATGCAAACTAGATATAAACACACGAACATAAGCTAGGAATTGGGCTTAGGACTCTCTGTGTTTAAGAAAAGATACCATTTCATGTAAAGCAGGCAAAGCATTGGCCCCCCTGCAACACTAAACATGCATTCTGTCTGTTCCACAGAAGAGCAGTTTGGATTCTGTATTTCTAAATTTAGAATGCAGATCACTACAGTTGGTATGAGTGATTTCAGTGCGGGCAATGAAGTAATGTGCAAATGCTGGTTGTTATGGGAAAGAGAGATTGTATCTACAGAGGAACTCCTTTTTTTAAATGGATCCTTTAAATTTTAAGGCTAACTTATTTAACCATAACCATATTGAACCTTACATTTAAGAACTTAATTTCAGATATTTTTTAAGAATCAAGGTTTTTGCAAATACCAAGTTATCCACTTGCCTTACCCAAGGCATGAGTAACAAACATGTGCAATTCTAAAGAATAAACTTTACACTCACTTTTGACAGTAACATCAGGACACAGCATAGCTTGCATATTCCAGGTGTCATTTTCCTACATCAACCATACAGTTTTCTTTATAGTCCCTGAGATTTCTGATCCCTGATTTTCTAGTGCCTGTGTTTATTCAGCTGCTGTAAATGTTGTCAGTGCCAGTGACTGCAGCCGAGCAGACTTACAGTTCATATGGCCCCAGCAGACCAGTAGAAAACTACTAGTGCCTCAGATATATCCAGTTTCACTCAGCATCCTCCATGATTCACTAATAAGAAGACCCAGAGCATCCTCTTTTTTCCAGAGGATTCTCTCTTTTCCGCAGTGATTTCCACCCAGAATATTGCGGCTCCCATTCACTGCACCTCATGCAGATCCAAATGTGGCTAGAAAAAAGCCATTTCGGTGTGTGATGCAATGTGCTGCCAGTAACTCTGAGTAGCTACTGCACAGTCCCTTCGGATAAATACCTGCCTCTGCTCTTTCTATTCTCATAATGTACCAAAGACTCTTTCTTGTTATACTTTTTACATCAAGAACTAATTCCTAAAACAATTTAGGTTATATATTCATAGAATTTTATATATGCAGTAACGATACAAACAGCAATTAACCCATCTGAGAGAACAGATCAAGCAAAGTAGTTATCAAGTGACCAGATAAACAAGTTGAAAACAGCAAATGTTCTAATTTCAAAATTTGGATTCACAGGAAGATTATTTATTGGGAGTTTCTTACCTCTAATGTTCATTACATTGCAGGAGACCCATTCTTTTCTTTATGAGTAGATAATAAAGGCAATTGGATTCACTCACGTAAATCAAATGGAGAAGAAAAGAAAACCCAACCCACTCCAAAAACACACTGTGTGACAATGCTGTAAAGGCCACTGGGAGCAGCTCCTTCCTCTGGAACACCATCACATCTGCTCTCTGCGGACTAATGTGCCATAACATGCAATTTTGTGCTACATAAACTCATCCTGAATATGCTCTATGAAACCTCTCGTTCAAATGCTGTACAATTATTCCCACAACACTGCTTAGGGCCGTCACCATTATCGGTGATACTTTGTGAACACTGAAAAAACAAATAAATATTGGCAATGGCTGATGCAGAATTGCCAGTTGAAGTGAAAACCCCCCAAAGGAAGGCAGGTTCCTCCTTCTTTTCCCAGTTTTCCTCTTAGCACTCTAAGCAATCCTTCCTAAGATGCTCATAATGTCATTCTGGTTTCCTACACCAGTGCAATAGTGGGAAGTAAATCCAAAGACTGATTCCTATAGTCTTTACTTTCAGGCAATCTCTTCAAAAAGATCCAACAGCCTGTTCTGTCCCTAACAGATCTACCACCTTGTTCCAGAACAATTCCTGTCTGCAGAAAATAGAGCCTGCAATCTTTCTCCCCCAAATGGCCATGATTACTGTGGCTATACCACCATTCAACCTGTCAGTCAGATCTGTCATCTTCACATCATCTTCAGCTAACATTTTTCTAAGTTCACTGCAAGGCTGTGCTAAATCACACCAGTAATTTCCACTAGTGTTAACTTGGCTAAAATACAGCATTTCCTGTCCATCATCACAGGCTAAATTCTTGTCTTGTCTTGTTCTTTCTTCTTGTCCAAGTTCTGTCTCCTGTCTTCTGTTCTTACTCACTGAAAACACTGTCATGAAGAGCATTTATCGTTTATCAAGAGTAATTTTGATCCTATCACCTCATTTTCTGTATTTCCTCTTTTCTTAATGTACTTTCAGACACACACACTGATCAGTCGGCCTCAACAATGCTTCAGGTGTTGGTGTGCCAGGATCACTGCCAGCTGGGATGACTGGTGTGACCTTAGAGATTGCTTGTAGGGTTTTCCAGATGTCTGCTGTATCCTAGACTCAAAGCTCCTTGGAGTGAGCAAGGAAAGGGAGTGATCTGCACTTTTCTTCTTTATTTATGATTAGTAGAAATGCAGGCTGATTTGCAGCCCATCCTAAGGTCTGTGCTGCCACGGCTACATCATAATTGGCACTTCATTCCTTTAAAATGTGCTGGAGTATGTCTCAAGAACTGATGTGGGAAAACTAGGATGCTCCAGATTGATCCTAAGGTGGCCCAGAGGACACCATTACATCCTGCTCATGTGTGAGATCCAACTTAGTGTAATACTTGCTGCCTACCCAAGAGTAATTTTGGTCCTCTCACACTTTGCACTACACCTCTATACCCACACAATGCTGCAATTAAAATTCTGCTCTGATTTCCAGTACAAACCACACCATATTAGTGGAAACCTTTTCTCTGAAAGGACTCCCACATTTAGTACATGCATTTTCTTATGATTCTTTTACTGGAACTGGAGAGAGCTATTGGTTAATTGTGCTTTATTAGTAAATTTTGTACGTGTTAAAATACGTTCACTTAATTTGAAATACTTAATGATTAGCCAAAATCTGATACCAATTTTACCAATGAAATAAGAAAAGTGTTTCATATATATAAAACTTTGACGCTTCCTTTGCTGGGATTTGTCTATGTTAATGAAATATTTAGATTAACCTTCAGCTCTTACCATTATTTTACAATGTGTTCAGACTGAGCTGTTGACCAACCGAATTTGAGCTGGCAACCCATGACCTTTACCAGTATTTCACAGAACACATGCCCTCAAGTCCCCTGTGCTCAGAGCTGAGCACTGTTGAACAAGATAGGAGGATCCAGTTTCAAATTATTTCTGCCACAGGAGGCATAAAATGAAAATGAAGACACTGAAAACAGGCAAATTCCACCTTCACTTCCATAAAAGGAAAATCCGGGGTAGGGGACAGGAGAATTCAGGGTTAATGATTAATGGGCAAAGAATTTCTTGCAAAGCACTGCTAATTCTTTCCTTTTCCCATCTCTTGGCAGAATTTAGCAAAACTCTCATTCAGAGAAAGAAAAGATGAAAAGTTTGCAACTTCTTTCATTTTTGTTGCTTTCTTGTGTCATCGTCTCAGCAAACACATATGGAGGAAAGAGAAAAGGTAATATACTATCAAATATAAATAATGATCATGAACCTTTTTTTAAATGTTTATGCTACAAAAATTTAGCAGTATTGGCTGACTGATCATCAGCATGTTGTGTTTGGGTGCTACATTCCCTTAAATTATGGCATTTATGTGTTTATTGAAACACATAAACACTGTCTGTGTTTATTGAAAAATGCAGTTGTTTGTAATTACAACAAACATTTCTCAGTAGAAATCCATACATTTGAGACTATAGACTTAAGGTACTGTGACCCTTAACAAACTGCTGATTAAGCTAATTTTAAAGTTCATTAGTTTGAAAATATGCACTGGAGTGATACTGTTATAATCCTCTTGGGCTGGAAGTATTCTATACAACAGATTCAGTCTCCTGCTATGAATCAACATTTCTAGCTATCTGAGAGTGTTTAAGCTTTTATTTTCTGAGTTGCCTTTCATCTCAAGTGGGATGAATATCTTGGAGTGAGAGAGATACATCTGCAGTGTGTTTTGTAGAGCAGTACTGTGAAGGATCTTTGTCACTGGCATGGTTGTACACCCATTTCCTATGCGTTTGTGTTACTGCACATTGTGTCACTATCTGTGGGACTGCTGAGTAAGTGCATCACAAAACTGCATTTCTTAAAACCTCTCAGATATGATGACAAAGACAATTCTATGTTTGGCTTCATCATTGAGCCATACAGAGCAAGAATGAATTTTCCTTCTTATTTAACTATGTTCCTAATAGTCTAAGTCTGAAGGGGATAAATGTAGTTTTCTCTTTAGCTGGAAATAAAGCAAGATATGCACATTCACAGAAGTGTGGCCTCTTTCAGTAGCTGTGTTTTGTATTTATGTTAATTTGTATTAACAGTTTTAGAAACCATTTGCAATAAAAATACTTTATATGCAATAGGCACAGTGATTTTAAACTCCAGGTGGCAGGACCACCTTTCTCTGATTCTGCACATTAAACTTCCCCTTGGGTTTCATTTTGAACAATATAAAATCCTTGAATTGAAACACTATGAGAACTGTAAATTGCAATTAATGCCATAACTTGGCCTGGTTTACCAGACAGTAAGATCTGCATATCCATGACAGTTGCTGAACCTTAGAAAGCTGTTTATAAACCTTGATCAAATTCTGTGTTTTTGAGAGAACCAAAAATTAGTGCACTAACTCTAATGCGAGGCATCTCACATAATCTTTGCCCAGATCCATCCAGATTCCACTGTGTGGTTAAAGTTTAGTTCACCATAAATACAAACACCAGGCAGAGAGATGAAGTCATTGCACCCCTGTTCTTTCAGAGTCACAGGGCTTGCCTTATGCAGCTCCATTCCCCCACCCCACTAGCTGTGGCACTGTTTATAGCAAGGTCAGTCACTTCACTCTCTCCATCTCCCTTTCCCCTCATGACCTAGGACTCCTGTATCAATGGACTTCTCTTGTTTGCTTATTGCTTCTGCAGTTTAAAGCCTCCCTTGTGACAAAACACAAGTCACATATCATACTGACACTAGCAGATATGCCCAGTTCGTAGTATGTTGAGGCAAGAGACTGATTTCAGAAGTAGAGCAAGTTCATTTCTAAAAATGAAGGAAAATTCTACAGTATGTTCTTATAGAGGCTATCCACAGCCTAACTGGACCTGTTACAAGGTTAAAGAACCTGATTTTCCATTATGCTGAACCTGGGCCCTCATCTCCTGTCAATTTTAAATCGGTCCACCTCTAATTCCAACGATCCATTTGCATTAATGTATATTTCTGCATCTTTCACTCCTTTGTTATCCTTCTCCAATCCAACCTCAGCCACCCCAACCTTGTCCAGAAGATAATGGAACTCCCAGTTCTCAAACCCTTGCCTTATTTCTATGGCCATTTGATTTGCCAGCACAGCTCTGCTGGCAAATAAGTCTGTCCTCAATCAGCTCGGGTGTGTTGGCCCCACTTAGTAACCTCAAGGACTCTTTTTCTCCATTTCAATTCCCAAGGAGGCGAATTCTTTTCCCACAATGGCATCTGCAAATGACAATAAGGCATTATCCCTCACTAAGGAAGGGCAGCAAAGTTTTTAGTTCTACATAAGAGGCCTTTAAATGCTGTCAAGTGGAGACAGCTTTGAATGAGCATTGGATTTATTTTACCTGGATACCCCCTGCGCCTTGGAGCTCCCTTGTTCTTGCTTTAGCAGGAACTGCAGCAATGAATAGTATAACTAAAAGGACCTGCAAAGCCTTCTCAAAGATGAATGTCTGGTATGTAATTCTAGCACAAACAACTGCCTGTAAGGGAACCATTCTCTAAAAGAACAATCACTGTGTCCTACTCATTTGTTTGTACCCAGAAAATAACTCTGCTTCATTTTTTTTTCTGTTATCATTTTATCCACCTGCACAGTAAGAGAAATTACATTACAAAATCAGGATTTATAGGAATTAGACTGCAGTGGGTAAATCAATTTAGGTAAATGTATGTAAATATTTTTATCAAGTTATATAAAATATAAATCCTATAGATTCTTATTTTATACTTAATTATGTAGAACAAGATTTGCATTACTAAGCACAGAAAACATTCCATTTAAAACACACACAGGGTTATTCTTAAATACAGAAGGTTTCTGAAATATCATGGTTTTCTTGTACATTTATATAGCAGAAAAGAAGTTTGTAATTTTTGGCAAATGTTCATTATCTAAAAGCAGCATCCTGGAACCAGAAATAAGCACCTAAAAATAACATCTCTGAATCTAAGCCAAGATGATTCTTTCTAAAAGCATGTGAAAAATGCTTCAACATAAGCTCCTATTTATTTTGATTCTTCTTCTGTAAACACAAAACTAGGTGGGAATATATTCCATTATTCCACTTCATTGTGCAGAGCAGAGTTGTACAGCGGCTGACATGAAAATGCCTGCTGTTGAGCTAGCACTTCTTACTTGACAGTCTCACAGCTGGCAGCTGAGCTGGGCTTTTTTATACCCAAAAGAGAAAGGTAACATCTCAGTTGTCATCCAGTTCTGCTATGTTTTAAGTATTACAGTGCTAACATCTTCGTAATATAACACAGACCACGGGAATGGATTATGGAGAAACCTGAATAGCTGTTACATTTTCTTGGTTCCCCAAGAGCATTACAGAGATATAAAAGGTATGTTTGGTATATCAAATCCTCCAAAGTCTAGATAAAATTCCTCAATAAAATGCAGTGTATGGAGTATACATATCAGATCAGAAAAACTACCAAAATAATAATTTCTACGTGATGCTGAAAAACTATGAGAAAGGCAAGACACACAGAAGATTCGAATGCCCTTTAAACTGCAGAGAAAGAGAGCTAAGGTGATGACATGGTTACCTTCGACAAGGAAGGTGAATATCACTTTTGCTATCTAACAGTTCTTTAATGTCTACCCTAAATGTAAAAATGTAGAGAAGACCTTCCTTTTAACTCCTTGAAGCATATTCAGAGTAATAATAATCTGTGCCTTGAGTTTTCATTAATTCTGTGCGATTCGTATTTATATTAAATGACAGAAGAACACGGACTAAAGCCAACAAGGCCACAGGATATTAGCAAACCCAGCCTACTTCCAGGTTGACAGAAAGTGCTATGAAATTAAACTAGCTCCAAAAATTACTGAAAAAAAATATTCTTTTCCTCTCCCTCTTCTTCATACGCAGAAATATACCACGATTACAACCCATAGAAACAAGACTAAAACCCATTAATATTTCTCATTTACTTCACTGGAGTTTGTACATCACCTCTGAAGTTCACATCACTTCTAGTTGGTCATTTAAACCTAACTAGATTAGGATTCAGGAGCTAAATTTTATGACATGCTGGTCCAAGAAGAAGTCTTGGAATTTGGAGGTTCAGATGTCAGGGTATTAACCAGTGACACTAATGATCTAGGTTATGATAATAACAGAAGTTCTACAAAAGTATTTGCTATCATTTTCTGAGTGGTTGTGTTGCAAATACACTGTATATGCTCTCAGGAGTCCTAGAATTCTACCAAAATTTCTATCATCTAAACCAGTTATTGTTCCTTTCGGCACCTGGAAAAATCCACAAATATAATTTAGGCCACAGATTTTCACTACAGGGTTCAAAATACAACTGCAGTCTAACTGACAGAAGGCCCTTTGCTTTTCCCATGACAAGAGACAATAATGGGAATTTGATTGACAAAGGAACTATCCATGCACGAAACAAGTTCCAATCTTTCTACTAATGCAAGTAATTGAACATCTCAATGAGGAGCTGAAATTCACCAGAGGATTGTAATTCATATGACTTAAGCATCACATTCTTCTGACCACTGCTGTACGAATAGTGGTTCAACTCATGTGACACTTGAAAAACTTACAGAACAGTTCTTGATAAGGTGGCACTGCAATCTAAGTGCTTATTTTCTTCCCTCTTCTCTCAAACTAGAGCAGGTTACAGTTAGTTTCAAACACATATATATAGTTCTAATGGAAAATAAGTATCACTAAAAACATTCATTATTCAAGAGAACAGTTTTCTTTTCTGCTTGTTTTGTGTTTCACTCTAGGTTCATACTGCACATTTCATTTTGGAAAGTGTAGTTAAGCCCAATCCATGTGGAGCTGCAGGGATATTAATAGAGTTGCATCAACAGCAGTACAATAGTGATGATGTAGCTCATAACACCATATGGTCCCCTTGGGGGGCCTTAGCACAGTGACCTTTTTTCCTATATGTTACCTAGAGCTTAGAGACTCTTTGCTGAAGATAAGGCAGACTCCTTGTACAGAGGAATAGCTTGGCAGCAGGTGGATGGGCCAGCAGCCACTTCCAAGCAGCATGATTAAGATTTCCTGGCAACATAAGCAATAACTGGCAAAAGAGACAGAAGGGGCCATCTATCTGCACATGCCAGGACTGGGTGATAAAGTTCACTGCTTTGGCAACAGGCCAAATGTGAAATTCAGTTCCTGCAAAAAAAAAAAAATTGTTAAATGTCCGTATTTGAAGTTAAAAAAAATTACCACTTTCACACCTTGTAGCCTGTCTTCTAGAAAAATATGCTGGTTTCAACGTTATATCACTATGACAACTGTCTTGCTTGTTCCTTTTAAATTTGAAAAAAATTTGTTAGAGCTGCTAATATTCTCAGAAAGCATTAACTGCACAGGATTGCACACCCTTACACATAACCACTGTGATCAGCCAATATGGTGCTGAAATGCTTCTGACACAAGATGGCTGTAGGAACAGGAGTTGTTGCCTAAAGCTACAGAAATTCTCCGATTTGCTTGCCCAGTCCAGTAAAATCTATTTGAATCTTAAACCAGTAACACTTGGTATATAATAACAATACTAATAATACTTGGTTTGTATTTGGGCTCCTATTTGGCCTCCTGACTTTGTGGTGTTGCGCCAACTGCAACAAATGACAAAAAAGAAATCTAGAAATACTGGATATGAGTAGAGGTGTTTGAACACAAGTGCTTTCTGGAATGAAACCAGCATGTCCAATCTGAAAAAACAATTTTTAGGAGAGAAACCCTCAAAACTTCTGCTGTTTTGAAATATTTGATCCAAAAAGCATTTTTTAATTTTGCATAGTGCTTTACTCAGTAAGGGAGACTGATGGACACTACTTACAGAGGTAGGCACTGAACCATGGAGGAGATGATGACAGAGCAGGTCCAAAGACAAAAATAAAAACGTCCACACATGTTTGGTTTAATTTTGTGCCTGGAGCTGACAAATTCCCCTAAAATTCTGCTACACTGGCATTTTCTCCCATATCTTAATGTTAACTTTGACAACAATTATATAGAAACACTGCTGAGATTAAATTTTTCATTTTAAAATCTTGTCTGTATTAAATTACTTGTGGTTCTACTTTATGCTTCTCAGGCTGAAAATAATTTGCAGTGTCAGACTGAAGGATTTTATTTACTCTTTCAAGCACCATTCTTCTCCCTTTCAGCAGCAATGGGTCATAAGGGATGTTGGAGGACATCAGTTAAGGTTTATCTCCATGTTTGCCAATCTGCATTTCCAAAAGTCCCTCAAATTAGAGATTCTGTCAAATTGGCGTGGGAGTGGTATGTATGGGTGTTCCTTAGTTGTGCTAATAAAAGATATATATATACTAAAAAACTATCAAATTACATTCTGATTTATTTACCAGGCAAATCATTGTCTAATAAATATACTGTCCAGTTAATTGTCATGACTTCAGACTAAAACTTGTCCAGAATTTATCTTTGATTGGAATTCTACAAATTGTTATAAAACTACAAATAATTAAATTCTATGGATTTTCAGACATAAAATATGATAAGAAATTATATTCATGATTTAAGAGGGTTCAGTATTTTGATTTGTTATATTCCCATTTGACATTCTTTTTGTGTGTGTTGTGGTGAAACAGAACTGCTAGTTTTCATATTTGTGTCACTTGTACTTTTAACTGAAGATGACAGTGCCAAAGCCCTCAAGGTTTCCTTTTTAGGGGCTGACAAGAGGAAGGGAAGGGACATGGGAGACACTGATCTTCTTTCTTAAGGCAGAAATGTTTGGGCAACTTTTATTCACCACAAACAAAATATTGTGAATGGTATTACTCAGGCCATGCTTTCACCTGAGAGCTTACAATCTTCCAAGAATTTTTTTAAAGTTTAATCATTTGTTAGAATGATGAATACTGTCTAAAACCCTTATCATTTTTGTCAGAAAGACACAAAAGCTACGGCATTTCTGAAACTGATTACTATTACTGAGAAAGAGTATTACTTTTAGGGTCTAAACTGTGAGGAAGAAATAATATGAATTTCTATATATATATACATAAGAAATAATATGAATTAGTGCTTTTAGGACACGTGGAAAAGGTTTAACCTCCAGTTTACTGTGCCAAATATATGGTCTGTAAACTATTCATCCCCAAAACCTTCTACAGGAATTGAATCAAGTCCTTAGTAGCTACTTAAACAGTTTTTCAATGTCTCAACCAATGCCTTTCAATGCTGCAATATCACTCTTCTGTGATTCACTAGAGTCAGCACCTTTCAGGCCTTTCAAACACCTGAACAATTTCATAACTTATCTTGACTAAAATAGCTTGTCTATGACAACATATAAATTGCCACCTACACAACAGTTCCTGGCTAAACTACAAGGGAACCTGACAGCCCTAATTGCATTTAATGTGTTTATGCAAATGAGAGTAAGCTGGATGAAGCGTGTCCCAGAGCAGAGGTTTACCAGCAGGAACAAGACTTTCACAGATTGTATCTGTGTGGGATTCCCCAAATCTGCTTTTCAGGTTGAGGACCAACTGCAACAAGGAGACAAATGGAGTCTTCTCTGACACTTGAAAGAAACCCCAAAGCAGTTTTGTACAGTTTTCAAGAAATACTGAGGTGTTCCATGGAGGATGCATTCCTCCCTCCGCAGTACAGAGTAAATGGAGGGAACTGTGACTAGGTTACAGTTGATTCTCTGGCCTGTTCTGCCAGTACAGAAATTAGCAGAGCAGACTAAAGAATTAGAGTCTAGATCTAAACAAAAGAAAGAAAGAAGGAAACTTAGAATATTCAAATATAAGGAACTCAGCTACCAGTGTAAAGCATTAGTACTGGATCTCTGCAGCACCAGAAACTGCACAGAAAGCCAGCTGACACATCATCTGAAAATCCACTGTGCTCTCTATCCATCATGCTTATCTTCTGCTTACCTGGGAAAAGAAATTAAAGCTTGTTCTTTTAATTGGGAACAGGTTTTTTGTAAGGAACATCATAAATCATTCTTTACCTAGTAGATGAAATCAGAGAATCATGAAATCTGAGATACTAATAAGTTGGTTTTGTCAGTAATTTTTGTCTATAGTTTACCCAGCAAAGCTCTAAAAAGGTTCCAACACAAAACATTCCAGTGTGCAGCGCTGAAGTTACTCCTCTGTTTTCCATTGACCACTCTGGTGCAATTCAGGCACCTCTGCTCAACTGGGCAGTAGGTACCTCGTGATTCCCAGAATTGCTGGGCTCCTGCAGTCCTCTGCAGTGAGAGAAACTGGGCATTGCCTTAACCAGAAAGTATTCCATCTGATCCAGCTGACCTGCACTTATTGCTCTCTAGGGCACACCCAGGTCAGCACAGAATAAAGAAACACTGAAAGCTTTCTTCCAGCCACTAATTTGACAGCATTTCAAATACCACCAAACATACAGAGAGTGTGTGCTAAGCACAACATTTTGCTTACTACAAATGAATTGGTGACCTTCAGCCTCCATTCTACACCGGTAGAGGCTGTGTGTCCCACAGAGCTTTGGGACATTTTCACATTTCTCTTAGGGCACACATACCTTTAGGATTCAGTCTTTTCAAAAGCTTTGTGTGCCTTTCCTCTCTCCAGAACGTTTCCTCCATCCCAATAGCAATATCTGCACTGTTTCCTGGACAGAGGAGTTCAGCAGGATCCTGATGGATGCATTTAACAGTCTAAGCCTCTTCTCACATACTCTGTGACCATAATGTGATCTTTTACTTCAATAAGTTAATTTAAAGGAACTGTAACTTTTCCAAGAAACTTCAGCCAAGGAAGGCACCTCTTGGTACGTTTTGGTTTGGTAGTGCCAGTGTCACCTCAGAGAAATGCAATGGAGATTCAGATCTGACAAAATGGTCTGCTGTCGTTGTGCTGCTTACTATTTTAATCTCCCTAAATCATAGCTCAGAGTAAATGGCAATGGGAAGGGCTGCTGAACACATTGTGTTCTTCTAGTCAAAATTTTAGGTAGCAGGAATTAACACACTTACTACAGAGATCCTTACAGAATAGAAATAAAACCAGGACTATGGTATACTATTCCAAGAGGAATCTTTGCACCCCCCTTCTCCCAAACCCAGTTCTGGAATTTCAGTAAATTCATAGGGTTTGCACTTTGCATTTGTTTGGTTTTTCTCTTATGATTCAATGCCCTTCTCTATCCTTCCAGTCTAGGTTATGAAGGTTATGCATATCCATAAAAAATCTTCACCTTTACAAAACATTAAGTTCTAGTCAATTAATTCCACTGAGGATACCTGCACGGCCTTACAATGTATGTAACTATTAATTTAAATGAAATGTTACTCCCACGAACACTATCAAAAGAGCTGATATTATTAGTTACTTTCCATCTCTGAACTGTCAATATTAGTTCTTTAACTGGCTTTAAAAAAAAGAATCACTTTGGGTATTTTGAAAACCATCATCCTGATGTGCAGAAGGGAATAGAATGCTCAGACACCTGCGAGTTAATGCTGCATCTTCTCAGGGCCTGGGTACTCTGAGCTCACAAGGACTTCTCACAACCCTTCCATCAGATCAGCATTTAGCACTCTGCAACCTCAGCACTTCATTGCTTATGATCTCCCCTTTAGCCACTGGACCAAGTCCAGAATTATCCAAACAAACGGATCTTGGGTCTTTAACAAGTGACTGATTAAAGAATCTTTTACACCTACCCTGTAACATACTGTAAGTCATAATTCAGCTACTGACTAGCTGTATTTGTGTTTTGCAAAGTAAACACAACCAACTTGAATGTTGTACTACAGGACACTCTGGATCCCTGGAATTTCCAGATGGAAGACTGTTTGTTACAGATATTCCTTTATTTCATCAAAATGTAGTAGATTTCCCCATGGATTTCTGTGAGCTGACACTGCCTGGATATTTCTACCTTCACTGTATATTGTACACTCTTGGATGGTGTGGGTAGTTGGAAAATGCAGTAAAACAACATTTTTCCTCTTGCTGTGCAGCAAGTCAGTCCCTCAATACATGACTGTGTTCCTGAGTAAGCTTAATTGACCATAATAAGGCAATCAAATGTGAATATTCTTTGCTCTTTGATTTCTAGAATGCCATTTAACACTAGAACCAAAATGAGATTAAAGACACGAGTTATGCCAAATTAGAAATCTATCAGAAAATCAAATATTTATATTAATGAAAGGGGTGACATTCTGCATCTGCCCAGCTCTGGGGAAAAACAAGGCCTCAAATACTTGGCTTTTTGTGCTTTGTATTTAGCCAGTGCTCAGTGATGGCAGATATTTTAAAGTCCAAGGAAAGGCTGTCACTCATTACACGCTTGGTGACATTACCAACTTCAGCAGCCCTTGCCTCAGGCCACTGGTGCAGGTACTTCCTGAGCCTCTCCCCCATGCCAGCACAGCTGCTTAGTCAGAGAAGGATTCTACAATTCTTCTTGTAGCCAATCAGCCTGGAAACTGATCCAGTCGAAAAATAATCCAGTTTCTTTCTTGTGATCCTACTTTTTAGCTGGATAAGCTCCCTGATCCTGTACACTCTGCAACTAAGTGACCAGCTGTGCTGGGACAAGGATGGGGACCACAGGAGGTCAGGAGGGAGTGGGTGGAAGCAAGACAGGGAAGAATTCTGCTTAGAGTTGCTTGGGCAGCACTGAAGCCAAATGTCTAGTTAGGAGCTAAACACCCTAACCATCGAGTAATTTTTTTTCTTTTTTTAAGTTTTTAATCTCAATTTTAAAAAATAAATAAATCTGTTCCCTTACCAGGTTTTCTATCATGAAATTTAGGTTCTATTAGAATTTTAAAGATTGCTTTTCAAAAATCACTTTAGCGAAAGAAAGGGGACTCAGAAAAAAACCTCATTTATCATTCCAGCTCATAAAATAATGTAACTTGTTGTTCTGGATAATGTTAATAATATTTATATTGGAAAGGTCTAGGGCAATATCCTTGAAAATGCAATTGTTTTCTGCACCATCAGCAACTTATTAGCCAGAAAAAAAAAAACATTTCATACTTCGGAACTTTTTGGGTACTTGGTCAAATTAAAGCTTTCATTTCCCTCAGACCCTCCATACATATTTCAGCAAATTAACCATGGAAAAAGTACCAAAATTAGAGAGACAAGGTTTAATTTTGAACAATCCAATTCCTAATCTAATGCTTTCCTATTATTACTTCTGGATTTAACAAGCCTATTTAGCCTACAGGAGAAATCCCTTTAATAATGGCATTCTGGTGTAGTATTTTTGGGAGATCTTCTTTTCCTCTTGATTCTCCAACACCACCCACTTCTCTTTCCTCTACACACATGCACCCACTTAGTTAATTGTGTGTGATCACTAAACACAGACACATGTGGGCAGGAGAGTCCCTACTCAGACAGGCACAGAAACAAACTCTCTATCCTTCAAGGACAGGGTAATTTCTGTCAGGCATTTTAAAGCCAAGGCAGGTCATTGAAGTTATTATTAGCACTAATTAGCACTCCCACAAGCTGTTGAATTCTTTACCTGCAGCCAAAGGCCACTCAATATGGTGCAAAATTTGCTCACATCTTTGAAAGAATCAGAGAATTGGCTCCTCTTTAGAAACACGGGGTTGGTCCATTGCATGTGAATAGGCTTTTGGTAAAAATATGTCTGATCCATGTACCAAAGGATCTACAGAAGAAGAGATATGATGAAACTGTTCCAAAACAAAGGAATTCTACAAATGTCTAAACAGATTTTGTGAGAAAAGGAAGACATCTGGTCTTACTTATTATAATGGTGCTGTATTTTAAACTTTCTAGCAGGTTACAGACAATTCATACCCCATCTCAGCTACACTGCTGTTCTTTTAAGTTAGTGTTTTATGTAGGAATTTGAAGACAAGTCTGTACTAAAACTGATTTTTTTCCCTTGTGAGCAGCCCTCCCTTGAGAATTAGAGAGATCTGAACTGAATCACTGAGCTGCAAATACAGCACTGATCCTAATTCTGACAGTGGCTAAGAACTGATGAAAGCCCAGTGAGTCACCTCTTTTGTATCTTAAGCACATTTCTAACAAAGTGCCATGACAGGGAAGCCTGGCAATAGCTCTCATTAGTAAAAAGCACTGCTACAGGGCAGTACAAAGATTTATTTGAAAGAAGGGAGAAAGAAATGTGTTAGAATCAGCTATTTTGGGTCTGTAAGGTAAACCACACTATGACCTTTAGTCTAGAGATAAATTTTTTACAAAAGTAAGCAAAATTGTACCAGGAGCAAATAGTAACATATTATCAAAAATAAAATTAGCAAACATTTACTGTAGAACCTGCTATGCAGGAGCCTGGCACCTAAAGGATTCACCTTCAAAACCAAGCCACTATCCTCTGTGGCAAGAAGTTGGAAACAATGGGGAGTCTTGAAAGATAATAGGGAAGATGTCATTCCAACTACTGCTCCTTGCAAAAGTGAAAAGCCAAGAGGGAGAAACACAGAACAAACACTGCTTTAAAAAAAAATTCAGGCCCAGCTCAGTGCAGGTTGACAAAGCTGCAGCTCTTCATTAGCTGGACATGCAACCCACCACCCAAATGCCATCCAAGTTGGGGGGGCTGCCTGTGTCACTCTGAGCTGTATTTGAGTTTGTGTCTGTCACACAGGCTGCAGCTTCACCACAAACTCTTGGCCATGCACTCTCACATTGTACTCATCTTCATACAGCCAGAAGTCAAATCACAGAGCTGGGAACAAGGCCCCCAGGATCTTCAGGGGTCCCTTCCATGGGGCACAACACATCACACTTTGTGGTTGCAAAGGTCAGCCAGCCCCTTTTGACTTTATGCCATCCTTAAAGTATCACTCAATATTTTAAAGAACAGCTCTGCAGCTCTGAAGCACCAGTAACATTAATGGTCACAACTTTAGCATGATCAGTATTAGTACCTCTGCTTTAAGTTAGACACCAAAAAACACTGAGCTTCCAGTTACTATGAGACAGTATTCAATGCCAGGACTGGAATCCTTATTTTTATCCTCCAGGTCCCATTCTTGAAGCATTTTCTTTGTCACACTGCAGCCAGGAATGAATTTCCTCTAAAACTAATATACAAACAGCATCAAAATTCTGGCCTTCACTCCCTCAGTGATAGTAACATTACGAAGATGAATCAAGGTCACTGCTATTTTATTTGTGTTATCCACTTTTTGAAAAGGAAGCCCCACAAACCGAGATGTGACACTGGCTGCTGATGGAATCTCTGTCATTTTCTGCAATTTGCAATGATTTGTAGCATTTTCATTATTTAGACACTTGATTTCCTGACACCAGGGCACAGCTACAAGGTAAATTTCTGGGAACACACAAATGACATAATCTATTTCCTTTAGTATGATGCCAGCAGCTGAAGGGTGAAATAATTGCCTGGAAGTGCATTGAGTTGCTTCATTCTGCTAAACCAATTAGGATAATGGGAATTCTGGAACTAAATCCCTAGACACCTAACTAAAATTAAGCCTTTTAAACACTATGACAGAAATTAATGTCAAATGCATCAGGAACACTTTCACTCATGGAGACAAACCTCTCTACAAAAACAAGCGCTGCTAACTCATAATTAACTCTCAGAAAGGAAAAGATCAAAATTTTCTAACTGACTATGATGATTCTAACACAGCTGGCTCATTGACAAGTCTTTTATAAGGTTACAAAGTTAAGTAAAGGTTGCCAAGCACTGATAGTATAATAGGACCATGGGATGCCTTGGATGTGCATTCAGAGGTTCCATTTACCAAATAAACAGGAGCTGGACAGATTCAGAGAATGAGGACGGTGCTTATTTTAGGAGACATTACAGATGGTTTCCAGTTTGTGTTTCAATAAAAAAATTCTGCAAAATTAGAGAGCTGAAAACAAAAATCTCTCTTTCTGTTGTTGTTACATGAGGGATTATGATGCTGGTGTCTCAGGGCTAGAAGGCATGTATACTACCCTGGCCAGTGAACAACTTTAAAATGAAAATCAGTGAACATTAAATGCATGTTTATAAGCAAACAAAACTCAGCTGAGTGCAAGCACTAAAAAGTTTCACTCACAATTTCACTTAGTAAGGATTATTCACATTATCTCTAAACCGCTTTCACGAAATTAAGAGTCATGTGTTGCTGTTGTACCTTTGAACTCTTTCCATATGCTTTAGCATGGATCAATTCAAATGTTTAAGGCATTAAATATACTTTGAACAAGAGCTGTTTGCTCAGAGGAGGAATCTGACCCTATAAGAAACTGCTCTAGCTTACTCTGGTATTCACATGATATTTCCAGGCAGCCAGTACATGTCTGGGTGAATTCAGAGGGTCAGCATAATAAAGGCAACAGGAAAATCCAGGGGATTATTAAATATATAGAGAACAAACAACTAAAGAATTTCAGACTTTGCTTATCACACCTAATCTCCAATTAGTCAAGCTATCTAACCAGCTTGTCTTCGCTATCACCTATGCAAAACTGAGGAAAGCAATGCTGACACAGCTATGCTTTAAAATAATGCTTTAAAATCTCCCCTTTTACCAAAATTATTCTGTTTCAGAAGAAACTTTACTGCTCTAAGTGAATTTTTCTGTCAGAAAAATAACTTGTCAGAAAAATCCCTATTTATCAGTGCTGACACATCCTGCAATCTACCCTGCATCAGTTACATATGAGCCACCACACAAAGAGATTACACCGATCATTATCCACTCATCATGGAATAAGATGGTAAACAGGATTCTAAAGGGCAAGAGTTGTTTGTATTTTCCACTATGATCAAAACTAAATGTTCCAATACTTTGCTTTTCAAAACAAAAATAATAGTTCTCTCTGTTCACTCCCAGTTTACCTATTAAGAGTCACAGAAATATGAAAGGCTTGATAAAACATGATGATCTTTCCTTAACAAGGCATCTTTTCACAGTCAGGAGAGAAGTGTTCCAGAGCAGCAGATGAAATGTTACATAAAAGCCTGAATTCATTATTATTTCTTGACCACTCTGGTTTCCAGAACCTGCTCAAACCCAGTGATTTTTGTCTGTTTGCTCCATTCCATAAAAATCCAAACTTAGGCGACTTCACCTTTTCTATCAAGTTTGCTTCTGGAAAAGAAATAATCCAATCAGAGGAAGGAGACAAAACGAGATTTGATCAACGGGTTTAGAGTTTTTTATAATATAGGCATTTCCCACAGTCTCCAGTCCTGACCAGTAAGTCAGAAAACAGAAAGGCAATTCCTGAACATACTAATAGAGGAAGATTAAGCTCCTGGAATCAGGCTGTGCTCCTGACATCCTGACAAAGTTCTTACATAATAGAAATGATGCAATTCTCTGAGAAGTTTCTTGCATTGGGAAGTATTCAGATAAAATATTCATGTTCTTAAATAGAACTGATAATAAAAAAATAAGTAAAGGCTGGCTGTCAGTGCTGCTTGCAATATGGTGGTGAAATGTGAATGAAAGCAATAGAATATAGCATGCCAACAAGGGAATTTGAAAGCAGTGAAGTAGATTTATACCCTTCTTGTTTTTTACTTTGTTTTATTCTTCACTGGTTTTAAAACTAATTTTTATTAAATATATCACTGGAGACTGAAAATACATACCTCAAATTTGTTAAGCAAGAAAGAGGCCCCAACATTCAATTAATAAAAAGATTTTCTTTCTGCTTTGGTTTTAGTTTTGGGTACACACTCCAATGCAGTATCATGACTGAATATAAAAACAGAACAAGGAATTTCATACTTAATCCATAGTGTCCCTCAGCTTCCACGAGAGTATGAATTTATATACTAAAAGGATGTGGTGTATAAGAAAGGCTTTAGAAGTGCATTTTATTTGAGCTATTATTTCTCCTTTGAAAGTATATTTTATTTGCTCTGACTACAGTTTCTTCTCCGTTACCAGCTAGTCATCTTGTTGTAGGGTCTCATAACTACATCATTCATCAAATCAGGATTATGGCTACTGCAAGAGGCCCTACAGTGCAATAACAGCACATTTGAGAGTGAGACATTCGGTGTAAAACAGCAAAGTGAGCCCACTCCAGGCCTCTGTGGCAGGGGAGTGGTTGGGAATGGCTCTGGACTGGTTCTAGTCTAGTTCTGGGGATGAGCACGCACCAGAAGCTGGAGCACATTAGGTACAGTCCCAGAGCACAGGTTTTGGTGAGGATTACTCTGCAAGGAGTGTGCTTTGAGTGCTCCCGGATCACTCCTCCATACAAACACAAGCATGGAAAGATGGGGAGATTTGCTTTAAAAGTGATCTCCAATGGGAGAACCACAAACCCAGCCAATGGACCCCCATGACTCATCCCCACTTAAGTCTGCACTTTTTCTAGGGAGGCTATTTTGACACTCCTGATTTTAAAAAAGACAACACCATCAACAAAACAACAACAACAAAAATAAGGAGATGGGAGGAGATAAAGTGTCAGATGAATTAGACCACTTGATTGCTGCTGGCAGACTTTCTACGCTTGGTTTCTACCACACATATTCTTTCGTATCATTCCCTTTCATTGTGGGGCTGGAAAATACCTGGTACCATAAAAAAAAGAGTGAGACAAAGCCTCCACAGTGAGGATTTAGACTCATTTAAAATAGCTTTGATATGTGGTCATATCCCTAGGAATCCATTTTTTATTTATTTTATAATGGGCTGAATACTTCCTAAACCTATTTATAAATTCCTTCATCTTACGCACGTCGAGTATCTTGCTAACAACATTTTATTTTTAGAAAATTCCTTTGCCTGAAAATTTTGCAGACACTACTCAACCAGTCTCCTGATAAATTCAAATTAAAAACTTGATAATTAAATACAGAGAAGCATTTCATCCTGTCATAATCTTTGGCTGTCTGAAACATCAGAAGCTTCTATAAGGAAACTGATTTTTCTCCATAGCAAAAAAAAAAAAAA